>WOFM01000478.1:1719574-2021881 GCA_011428145.1 Ericerus pela
AATACTAATTTTGACTAGTGAAAACTAATATTGACTGACATTTTGTTACATTCTCAATCAATAATAGAATTGACTAAAAATATATGAACTAGACAATACCAGTCTTGACTGGTCAATACTAGTGTCGATTGAAAATGATTAATGTAAAAAGTCGATATTATTCAAACCCAGTTCTTATTCATTATACAAATCTGTAGAAGAAATGATGGGGTCCTCGCCCCGAAAACCCCACTTTTTGAAATTTTGAAATTTTTTTAACGGACCTCACACTTACACTCTCAGTGTGATAAAGACAGGAAAAAAGATTCATTCCACCTAACCACTCACTATATGATAAAAGCTGCCATATGTCCAAAATTATTTCAAAAGAATTAAAAAATATTAAAAATCACAACAAAAATAAGGTCATAATATGAAATAATATTTTCAATTTAAAAAAAAAATAATTTCTGATACATGTGTGGGGATTATCAACACTCTGTATGAGGTAAGAGGCTTTGTCCCCTTCGTTGAGAGTTCCCATCGAAAGGCTAGCTATTATTAGTGCCTTGCAGTTTAAACCACACACTTTTGTTCGTTTGTAATTATCTGTAAATTCAAGCAGGTAATTTACAATATTCAGACCACGACAATCAGTTAAATAAAGATCTCGAAGATGTTACGGACCAGCAAATGAACACGTACGTCGTTTCTTATCAGTTAGGTACTAATAAAAAATGATGCACTTGCTGTGACATAATATGTATATTTATATTACATGTGTGACTGTGTGTGTGCACGAA
This sequence comes from Ericerus pela, assembly GCA_011428145.1. Classification (NCBI taxonomy): domain Eukaryota; kingdom Metazoa; phylum Arthropoda; class Insecta; order Hemiptera; family Coccidae; genus Ericerus; species Ericerus pela. Next base: position 1,720,357 of record WOFM01000478.1, read on the forward strand.
ACTGGCTATATAAGCTCAAAAAACTAGTTAAAAAATTTGCCAGTGTTTGCCCAGGCTTTGGCTCCCCCATACATTATGTATGGAGTGAATGAACACCCAAATAGCTGTTGGCTATCTTCTTGGTGAGAATCCTCTTCACAACAAGGTATTCCACACCATACCCATGTTTTTATCATACAGTGGTCATTAGGTAAAGTCGGTTGTTTAAAAAAAAAGTTGGTAAAGAAGTTGATAAATAAATTGGGAAAACGAGGTTTAGGAGGCAAACCTCCATCATTCCTTCTGAATAATCGTATAATATGATTAAGAAATTATTATTTTTAAATTAGAATTTTTTCTAAAAATAAAAATAGGGCCATATAAGATAATAATTAACAATAAATTGGTAAAACTGAAATTCCTATTTACTTTTGTATAATTCTGATCATAGAGTAATATTTTTGTTAGTAAGGCAACACTAGTTTTTCCTAGTAAAAACCAAGATAAAATTTTTGTTTTGTCATTAATAGTTTTAAACGAAGAAATATTTTTTTTTGTTAATATAAGTTTTGACTAGTCGAAACTAATAGGTAATGACAAAAGGGGTTAGGAATAAATAGTATTGACTGGTCAAAATTAGTTTTGACTAAAATCAGGTTTTGACGGTAACATAAATACAGTAAAAATAGTTCAATATAAATTTATGGAACAAAATTGTTTCTAGGCTTCTCATTTGTTTCATAACACTATCATAGAAGCTTTTTATTATAATTTTATATGGAATTTTTTAATTGGAAATTTGATAAAAAAATGTATTTGTTTTCAGAATAGTAATAATCTGCATTATTTTCCCGTTGAAAAGCTGAAAATGAATATTGACTAAAAGATGGCCAAAAAAATTATCATATTTTCCACCAGTATGCAATCTATACATAAAATTTCACGCCTGTATTTACATGGTGTCCTAAATAATGGAAATAATCTTTGGAATTTTTTTGTACTTTATTTCACGATTTTTTTTTATGACTATTCATTTCCACTGTTAGGAGGTAGGTACCATGAATGTTCAGAAGCACGAAATAAGATCTATAGACTGCATTGTTTTGACCATATTTACGTCTACAAGTATAAAGTAGGTATCAATTTTTTATTTTTAGCTTTTCAGTGATTTAAGTAAAAATGAAATTTTAAACTGAAATTTTTATATTATAACTAGATATCGAATTTTTATCCTTTTACACGAGCAAAACGTGAATCCATACACCGCCATCTTAGAATTGGACATAAGCGCCATATAAATACACTGGTGGAATAGGATTTTCCAGTCAAAATCTCTTTTATAGTGGGTGACTTTTGTTGTTGTACCGGGGTAAAATTATCGTATACTTTTTTCTGAATTTATGTAATTAGGCCTATCCTTTGTACATTGAACTATATTTGGTGAATTTGATATTTATAATATGTACTCTCATAAAAGTGGGAAGCGTATTCTCTTCTTTTAGACGGATTTCTTCGTTATTGATTTGTCAATTTGGAATTCGAATAAAAAATTTTTGTTTCGCATTTTTCTGTGGTCGACTTATTCCGTATGAGTACAGTCTAAGGTTCTAGTTTCAACATTCTCGCTGAATAAAAAAATCACGAATTCATCTCATGCGTGTACCTAATGATGTAAAATATCACTCACAATAACTATAATATAATATCAAAAAAATAACCTTTAGAATTTGTTTTCAGCATTACATCTAGCGTTATGTAACCTCCAATATTGTCTGCGGTTATTTTGATAAAGTACCTATTCTCTTATCTGCATAAACTCCCAAACGAAAACGAGGCTGAAAGAGAATGTGTGCATTATTTTGATGAATGCTACATAATTAGTTATATGCAATACAAAAATAGCATTATCTCATCGTATCAAACTCATCGTAAATTCATAATTACGAAGACCAAATGCACGAACTGTAAAATTTTGCCAGTTTCTTATCTAAGACGAACATTTATTTTTATTAACTTTTCTTTAAAAATTTGTTCATTATCAAAGATAAACGCGGGTTACCAGAAGTGTATGTTTACTTAGATATCAAAAAAGTTGAATAAAAATTTATAGCTTGATTTGATGGTTATAGAGTAAAAATAATTCACCTAATAATACGAAAATACAACTTTCCAAAATTTTAAAGTTAAAATTCTAAGTATTCTTCATGGTCTAATTTCAGAGAGTTGAACACTTCGATCATTTAGTACGGGATACACAGGTAAACACAAATCCGTCCTAACAATAAATTTACCTAAAGCCCCGAAATGGACACGAGTTTCACTAAATTTCACTGGATTCACAGCAAAGTATTAACACAGTTTTAAATTCACAGGACCGAATGACTGAAAACAGAAGAAAAAAGACCTACTGCGCTTGTTTAGAAAACCAATGTCCATTTTAATGCTTTCGAATGATGGTTAACATTGGTGAGATAGGGCTACTGGATATTCAGTAGTAAATATTGAAGGTTGAACATAACAATGTTGGTTACCTATGTGGGTTTTTTCATCTTAATGAATTTCCCAGTAGTGTCAGAAATTGGGTTTTAAACTGAATTTGTATTAAAGTGCTGAATTTGATGATTGATACTGACTGAAAATTTATTACATACAGAAACTGAAAATTAGTCCCTCGATTTGTGAATGAAAATGTGAATAAACTGTTGAAGAAAAATCATATACCTGAACCCAATTCAAGATGCTGCTGAAAATGGAATCACTTACTCGTTAAGAATGCATCAAGTAGCCATTTTTGTACTCTAAAACAGTTCGTTTCCCTATTTTTTTCAATTTTCCTTTTTCTGTTTCATTTCTCAACGGTCAAAATTATGAATTTTGTCAATTTTAGTGAAAACCTTCTTCGAAGATATGAGCCTCAAGTAATTGAAAATGGAACATTGTTGTGGGGACTCATCGGTATGAGGTAAATGGGCTCGGACCCCTCGATGACAATCGCCGCCCCAAAGGGCAGGCAAATAATCGTCCTTGTGACATTAAACACACTAAATACGTTCGATCGTAATTACCTGCAAGTACATGCAGGTAATGTACGAGTACCGAATCGTGACACAATGAAACAATGTCACAATCCGTACACGAACCGGTCAGCCATATCTTATCGCGATAGGGGATGATGCGACCTGACCGCCCTCACAGACGTACGTATATTGTTACGTACGTGTCTTAGTGTGCGTGTAAATAAGCCGTGTATAAACCACCCGAATTGGCTCTAAAATCGCCAGTGTTTGGTCTGGTTCTGGCTTACCCATACTTGTGTACGAAGTGGCTGAACACGCTTAAATTCTGTAGAATTTCCTTCTGGTGAGAATATCTCTCACGACAAGGTATTCCACAATTGTATTTGTTCCTTCTCTTTTCAAATTTTTTTTTTATCTTTCTTCTTCTCTCGTTTTCTTTTGTCAAATTCTTTCCTAAATTAGTTTCCCTTCGGAATTCTTTCACCTGTCTCTCTTAGTGATGTATGACTGACTCGCTTCGACATAATAGTTTTCCGTTTTTGAAGCTCACAAATTATTTTTATCAGATTTTCAGCAAAAAAAAAACAGTGAATAAAATTTTCCTAGAGACTGAAATTTTATCTGGGACAGAGACTGATTTTTGTTTTAGGTCAAAAGAAACTCAGTGACACTAATATCTCCATTTTTATAAGTAAGGCTCGGATTCTTTGTCATTTGACAAATTATTTCCTTCAAGGGCAAAAGGCTTAGAAATTAAATTGAAGGTTGAGGGGCTGGCAAAAAATTTTTATTCTACTGAAAAATTTCGAAAATGGAATAACTGTTAAGAATGATGTAATTTCCGAAAACGGATATTTTCCAAGAAAAACTGTATGGAGAAAATTGAAATTTGAAGTTTTTAGGTGCCATTTTTATTGTCTTTAGGAGAAAAAAACTAAAATTTCAGGGAGCTGAATTGACGCTAGGCATCCATCCTGTTAATGAACAACAAATATCTAAAGCTCTGGATATGAGCTCATTGAATTTCTCTTTAAAAAATGCATCATTTTCATATAGAAAATTGGAGAATTTGAGAAATAATTTAAATATGAAGTTTTTCAGTGCTATTTTCATTTTCTAAATGTTTTTTTGTTTTTGCTTAACAATGCCGAAAATACAGTTTTTATTACCGAATTTTAAACTTAATATTACAAAAAAATTCACACAATAAGAATAAGTTATGTGTACGTTAATTTCTTGTTAACACGAGAGTGGCTGTAACTTTCAACCGATAAGGCTGTAATTTGTTACGAAAGTGAAGTCTGTGTGAAATTTTAAGTCGATCGGACTAACAGTTCGTTCAAAAGTTTCATTTTTGTGCCATTTTAAAGGCCAATTTTTTGTTAACAAATTTTCATTAATAAGGCTGAAATTTGAAAAATATATACCTAGATTTTATAATATCGACGAATTCTATTGATTTTGGTTTCTTATTGGTCAGTATTAGTTCTCCAGTTATTTACTATTAGGCTAAGTGTGATTTTTTATGATTAGTTCTAGTGCTCCTCTTCATTTCATCTTCAAACAAAAGTCAAGAAATCACGGTTTTAAAGCAATTCGTCTTCGAACTGTACCAATTTTGGTTCAAATCCGAATATTAATTCAATAGTTCAGAACTTATGAGTAATATTTTCTAAAAAATCTGTTCAATTTTGGCCAGGGTAGAAGCAATTTATCAAAGTCGCCTTCGTAATGCGATATTTTAGCATGTTTACTACGAAAAAAAAAAAATCCTTTCCCAAAAAAAGTCAAGAGACAGTTTGAAAATCGCAGGGTGGTAGACTGCATCAGCAAAGCAGATTTCCAAAAAATTTTCATACTATAAAATTCTGGTGCAAGAGCTTCTCAAGAATTTCAATATTCTTGCGCGGTATGCTGTGATAGAAAAACAGGTTTTTGAAACTTGTGAAAATCAAAAATTCTGGCTCAGTTATTCTATGAAATATTACCTAAGAGAACAAGTTCTCAATTGATTAAAATTTCAAAATTATCGGTCAGCAAGCTCTGTTAGAAAAAAATTTGCTTTTTTCGGAAACCAGCTGTAATATTTGATTCGAAATTTTAAAAAATGACGTTGCTGCCAACTAAACTTGCTCCATTATAAAGTAAATTTCAATAACATTTTTTCTTTTTCACGTTAGAGCAGCAACTAATTTTCCATTAATTTTTTTCATTTTAGTGTATTTTCCAAAGACAATACAACTACAGCATTCAGTGCAATGGCACGGGACTTGGGAACGGGATTTGTGGAAGACTGTCGATCTTGGGTAAGTTAGTAGATCACGAATATATATGTCACTAAAATTATTATTCTGTACGATCTATTATATGGGTACATTACATAACTATATACTAGCCTATGCTAAGATAACTATCTATTAATTTGAAAAATAAATAAAATCAATCAATGAGAATTTAAAAAATTTTTTAACTTACAGCGAAAACTTTCGAACTTAATATTAGTTTACAGCTCACAGGTTTTGGAGTTTTCACGTCTCAGAATTCACACTACAACCATGAAGCAGAACTGAGAACTAACTTGCAACAGAACCGGTCCAAAATTAAAAGTTTTAGTGAAAACTTACCATAACTTGTTTACCACACCCAGATTTTCGAGTTTTCACTTCTCAGAACTCACTAAAACCCTAAAGCGCAATTAAGAATAAAGAACTGACTTTCAACAGAAATGGTTCACAACTGAAGTTTTCAGTGAAAACTTTCTAACTTGTTTACAGCTCCTGGTGTTTTGAGTTTTCACTTCTCAGAACTCACACTACAACCTTAACGCAGAACTGACAACTAACTTTAAAAGGAACTGGTTCCAAACCAAAACTTTTAAAACACTCTAACGTGTTTAAAACTCCAACTTTTTTGTGTTTTCGTTTCCCATAACTCACACTAAAACCGTAAAGCAGAACTGGGAACTAACTTCCCAAAAGAACTTACCTGTGGAATCTTACATAAATATGTAAACCAGTACCTTCATTACTAGAAAAAAAAATTAATTTCAAGAATAAAGTATCAGATGGCATTCGAAGGAAGACTCCTTCCTGTAGTTGGATATAGACAAGTGAGCCACCTATGCAATGCAACATTGCATAGGTGGAGGGCTGAAAATTTTTTTTCCAACGAACATGGAACAATCACTGTGAGCATTCATGACTGAGCTAAGGAATTTCTTTATGTTCGCACCGGCAGACATCTAAATGGATGCACTGCACCACTCACGCAACGTTGCATTGCATGATTAGTGCGCTTGTCTATACACAGCTTATACTGTCTGACCAGTTACCCCTCTGCAAACATCCATCAAGTAGCGTGGCGTTATTAAATGTATAAATACCTATTGACGTCTTTTAAAGTTTAAAGCTCAATCCGACTAAACGATCGAAATTTAGAAAAATTTTTTTAACTAAGCCTACTTTACAGGCATTCGAGTAAGTCTGTAGACAAAATCTGAACTTAATTCATGGAAAATAGTCACCCTGATGATTTCACACAAAAAAAAAAGTCACTTTTTTTTATACGATAAATTTCCACTTTTTACTAATTTTGAAAATTTTTGGGAGTCTGTAGAGACTCTGCTTTCTGAATAATAACACTGAATCTGTGAACATTATTAGAAGCTTTCAAGGACCACACATTCTTGTTAAAATTTTTGAAATTCATAGGTAGATGTTCTCAAAGTTTTGCAAATCCACCATGTTATCACTCTGATAACTTCCATAAACTGAAAGATTTTTGCTTAAAAGGACTAAGTTCGGTATTGAATTTGAACAAAATTAGTCAACAGGTTTTTAAGTGGCAGCCATTGCAAAAATTTGACAGTATTGGAAAATAGGTACACACTTGCTGTGGTTGATACACAAAAGAGATATTTAAATATAGTTATGTCGGTTGTTTGAAAAGGAGAATTATTTTACTATTTTTAAATAAGAAATCCAAATTAAGCTATTAAGGAATCAAGCTGATTTCACAGAAAAATTAATATTCTTGTTATTATTTACATACAATAGCAAATTATAGCTCGGTGTCGGCCAAAAGGGCAAATTATATAAAAACAATTTAAAAAATACTACCGAAAGAGCGAATAAAATTACAAAGATGGTCACTCAAAACACAAATATATTCTCATATATTTATCAGTTATTGAATGAGAAATCTGATTAGTAGGCTACAACATGAAACATATGGCTCAGATATAATCCAATTCATTGACTTACTTGACAAGGTATTTGTGAGAAAAATAATAATAAATACTTGCGAGCAACTAACACTTTATTTCATACGACTCAGATGAACTGAATATGGCACAGATTATAAGTGACCAAAGTGGGCATCAGGAAACACGTGGTTCCCATCTGATTTATTCTCAAAAACTTTTTTCTTTAGTTCAAGAACTTAGATTCATTAATATTTTGCGATGTTTGTCATTTAACACACGTTTATAAGAAGTAAAAAATCTTTGCGCTTTTGATCTGTCATTTTTGATGTGTTTGCGCTTTTGGACGGCAGCCTTTTAGCTGGTTTTCAATAAGTATAAGTACCCAAACAAAGTCTTTTCTAACGAAAATTGCTGCCCTGGATTTTTGAAAGTTTCATGACTTCTGGCAGAAATCACTCCGTCAGAATTTTGAGATTTTCATAATATGTTTCGAAAACCTGCTCTTCTAACAAAGGTTATCGTCGTAATTTACTAAGTATAGAATTTTGAAATTAAAAAATTTTTGAAAATCTTCTTCGTTAATGGACCTTGCTGCGAAATAATTTTTTCTATTTTTTCATCATTCGTTAGCTCACTCTCACTTACTGAAAAACTTGTTTTTACTGCCCTCAATATTTTTTTTGTGAGAGTAAGTATACATCGAATAAATGTAAATGAAGAAAATGAATATGATAAGCTCTTGTAATAGATTAATCATCAGAATATGTAAACACTCAAGGCCTACTTCTGCGTCGGTCAACAGCATTGAAAAAAAGATGGACCAGTGTTTGTCGAAATGAAAGCCGAAAACCATTATAACATCAGTCCAAGTATCAAAATTATTGGCAACATTAATCTTACCTTTTATTCCTTACAAATAATTTCATCATAAAAGTATTATTAAAGATGCTACTGCTATCGTCCTTCCTTAACGACCCACGAAAAAACGAAACATAAAAAAATAAAAATGAAAAAAGTTTGTTTGAATGTTCAAAACAACCTCCAAATTTTCGTGTAACGCCCCCTACTTATTCCTATATCGGTATTAATTTAGATACTAGGCCTATGTCTCAGTCCAACCTTCGATAGCTGAAGCCATTTGTACAAAATTAAAAGCTAATTATAAAAAATTTCGCTCGAATAGGCTAGCATAGAGACAATGTATTAAAACATAGCTTTTGTACCGTGAATGTTTCTCCCACTACAAAAATCGCGAATGACAAAGGACACTGATTCTAAATATTAAATTTTTCTCATTGTTACACAACAATCTAAATTTAAAAAAAAAAAAAAAAAAAAAAAAAAAAACAATTTTTAGATATTTTAACTTATTGTTTGGTGAAAAAAATATGCATATACTTATGCAAAACTTTTTTCGCATCAATATCAAATTCTGGCATACACACCCACGACAGAGCACGCTATACCCTCGTTTACATAATCACACGAGAGGTAAAGCTGTTGTGTTATGGTAATTTTCACGCAATTACGAATCGATCATAAACTATTAATAATTTCTAATTAATTAACTAAATCTCATTATCGTGGACCTATATTATCACAGATGGTTAATAGGCGGTTATTAGTTCGTAATCACCGTCTATATAGGCTGATAATATTCAGAACGTGCATTGAGCCCGTTATACTTCGTCAGTTTTATCAGTTCGTTTATTTTCAATAATGCGTCTCGACAAGTGGAAAAAAAAATTAATAATGAATAAAAAAAGCATTACACCATTAAATAAAAAAACAAATAAAATTTCTGCAAAACCTATTTGGAAAAAAATGAATTTCTTATCAATTTTCAGCCTAGTATACATACTACAAGTCAAGGACGTGAGGCTCCGAGTATTTGTGAAGCCAATTAACGTGGACAAAAATTCACACCTTTCAAAAACTAACTGAAAAACAATTTATACTTGAAAATTGGTCGGAAAAGAGAAGACGAAGTGTTTTAACCTTCTTGGATGTCGAATATTCGTTGAGAAGAAACGAATGAGTACCTAATCAAAAAACACGATTATACTTCTTAAGATGAAAAAATTTGTTGAAAAAAAAGTTTTATGCAATACCTTGCCGAAAAGTACGTTTTTTTACCCGCCTTGATGGAATAAAACGTGGCGAATTCCAATACGAAGTCAAAAAATTATCTTCTGCACATGCGCACTTGCAACTTGAGTTTCTCGCATATCTCGACGAATTTCTCGTACGGATTGATTAATTTCTCGCACGGGTTGGCTACTTTCTCAGTTCTTATTATTTTTCGCCAGGAAGTAAATACATTATTTTTCAAAAACATTCTAAAAACAAGCAAACTACGAAAAATTCAAAGAAAAATTTTTTGGTTTAAAAAAAATAAAATTATTAATTATTATTTAGATTTGGAAACAAAAATTCATCCCATGTTTGGGAGACAGCGGCAGGAGGGTGTTGCAAAAAATATTATGCAACACACATGCGAAGTTGGTGATTCATACTCGTGTGATTTGCAGCACTCGTATCAAAATTGTCTACTTTTTGCACTTTTATCACAAATAACTATTAGGCTACCTAACTAAATATTAAGGTATTTTTTAATTTTTAACAATATTATGACATATTTTTCAGCAGAGAGGTTACTGGTGGTTGAAACCACCACCGGAATTTTCAGAAATTGTCTGCAGAATCGAATCTATGTAGCGTGTGTGCCTTATATTCTCATATTTTTTCATTTATTTAGTTTCATTTTTATTTCTATTTGGTTTACCTACACTTTAAAACATATGACAGAGCTACTATTGCTGACTGACAAACGTAGCTTTGGACACCATCTTTTTCTTCGTTTAACTTTGCCCTTTTGTTTTCTGTTGGAACAATCAACACTTTTCAAGTACTAGTTGGTAACACTGTTCACTCAGAGATATTCCAATACTTATTCACTTATTCACTTATTCCTCAGACTTTCTTCAATATTGTTGTTGAGCAATTCATTCTATGTGGTTTACTGTTAAAGTAATGACGTCTCTTTGTGATTATCCCTCAATATACCTTTCTTTTGGTATGGTACTTAAATGTTTTCCTTTTAATATTATTTATTAAACAATTTGTGATAATAATTCTACACTTAACATTTCAATGGACATTTACCCTCGATGTCCAATATTTTCACTTTTCAGCACGTCTGTTTTCTATGTCTACAAGTCAACATGGCTTCCATTTTCTAACTTTAAAATTTCACTGTATTTCCATTGTAAAATAAGTTTTTCTTTCTTTTGGCCGTTTAAATTCCTGAAATTGTTCTTGGCAATGTGGTCCAGAGCTACAGTTTCTGTTGCCTTCTATCCTTTGTAAGGGGGGAGACATCCACACAATCTCAGTGATCTCTTCTGACCTCCTCCTCCTCCTCCTCAACAAAAAAATTACCTAACTGACAAAAACACAATGTTTAGATATTTGTAATATATATATTTGTCCATTTTAATTATAGACGAAGATATTCAGTTACATGAAAATGTTTCCATTTTTGTTGATAATTGTTGGGATTAATTTGAAGATCGGATTGAAAAATGAAACACATAAAATGAACTGTCACAAATGTATTTAGATAAGGTACAAGATGTCAGCAGAAGACTAGAAGTTTTGTTTAATGAATTATTCCCCAGCCAGGAACCAGTGCTGCCACATGGCAAAGCATAAAATTATATAAAGTATTCTATTACAGTTTAGGTAAAGTTGTAAACATATAAAGTTATATTATGAGGTTGTGTGGGAATCGTATCCCAACAATAATTATCCGTATAAATTATTTGCTGTTATTCTTTCTCCACATTCTTTAAATATGTTGTACCTTTTCTAATGAGATATTCAGTTACCTCAATAAACTGGTCCCTTCAATATATTCAAATATACGAATTCAAATCCCTACCTCACACACACACCAGTCACAGTGTAAAAACATATCCTTAAAAAAGTATATAAATCAATTTTTCGAATAAAATAATTGTACTCTTCAAAATTATGTTGAACTATAATGTATTATACTGTTATTCAGACTGTTTAATACTGTTTGTGGGGTTCACCCACAAACCCGCCAAGATAGGCTCAACCTATATATACATAACAATGAGGAGCGTGAATTAATATACACAAACTGCTGATTGAATTCATGCCAGTTGGCGGATAAAATGTGATACTTGCAGACACTGTAACGAGCAACCAATGGCAAATGGCAAGTAGCGTAGTCCTACATGAATATATACATATACACACACTCACCGACACACCACATAACTACTCATGCATATACCTACATCGTCGCATCCTACATATGGCAGTGTGTACAAGGACTTGGCTCTCTGTATATACCTAACATGGACACACAATAGGGCGTATACCCTTATGCCCCAATATCTTCTGGTGGGAAACTCAGTTCCCACACTGATCTCAAAACGTTGAATATTATTTATGTATTGATGTATGTACAAATTATAATTTAATTTCATTGTGAATTAACTCTTTGTGTTTAAAATATTTTATTTAAAAACTGATTCATAAGGTTCACCATAAGAGTGTGGATAATAAATTAATTAAACAATCAATATTCAGAGATATTTATATTCATTCTCGATATTAATATTATACTTGTGTATGGTGAAACACATAAAAAGTATTCTATCAGGTACAATAGGACTCTTTTATGCCATTACCTTATCCAAGGCGCTCGTAGCACTTAGGCTAAACAGACGAGCAACGAAATTTGTTCTCTGTTTAGCCGACGTGTTACGAGCATAGCCTAGCGCGAACGTGCATACGAAAACGCACGTGCCGCAGTCTAGGCTAAACACGAAACACGTGCCTATCTTTTGATACTAGCGGATGACGTTCGTGTTTAGCCTAACATATACACCGGCGATGCCTATCGTTAGTCGCCAGTTTAGGAATGTTATAAAAGGTTGGCTGCCTTACCAAAACGGTAACACTCGAACACGCAAGTCCAAATCTATTCCCCTGTGGGTTTTAGAGGTGAACCCACAAATACAAAAATCTCTGCATTTATTATTGCTTCCAACTAAATTACTCTTGAATGGTTTCTTATAACTAAAGTTTATTCCAAAACTTTTATTACAAGAAAGGATATCGTTACTGACATAATTTTCCTATGAATCGGTTCTACATCAATCCTAATGTCTTCTTTCGAAAAAAGAAAAAAAAAAAATTTACGGACAGTGACAAATGGGTCTATTAGATTTTATAAAAAATTCATTTTCTGTGTAGTTTTTGATGCAAAACGTTTAAATTACGTGGTTTTAGTTTTAATAGGTTGGTCATTTAATCATAATGATTCGTTTTCTCCACCACTCAAAGTAAGAAAATTATTTAAAAAAAAAAATAAATATAGTTTAAAGCACTCAAAAAACCCTATGTTGTTTACTGCGATAATTATAAGTATTTAAAAATCTTGCTATGCAGAAAAACAAACCAGTGAGTGTTTAATTTTCTGTTTTTCATTCTAGATTGTAATGTAGGTACCTCAAACAGATTTCCTAATTAGGCATAGTGAGTGATTCATGAAATAACGTTTAATCGCTTAATCAAAAGTTGTGTAATAAATAATTATTTGATGAAGAAATGAGATTAATGAACAAGAATTTATTTGATATTATTTTGTGAAATCAAATGGTTGCCTTAATACATTAAATTTTAAAACAGCATACCTAATACGATTGAAAAACTAATGATTGTTTCATCAGGAATTATGAAAGATTATTTGAAGCGATGAAATTAGGCCTGCGTTTGTAAAAACAAAATACAATTAAAAATCGTCAAACCCTTCTGAAATAAATTATAAATGCTGAAATTAAATAAAGTTTATCTTCCGTTGATAGTTGAATAAGATGGCAAGAAATTTGTGTGAATTCTAAAAGGGTAATGTTAAATATTATTCTCTTTATACGTTTTGACAAGCCTGTATAAAACTGATATGAAATTAAACATAATTACGGTTAATTTTATTTCATTCACAAATCGTTTAAATTACCCCTTTTTATCATTCTAATTCTGAATTTAAACTCACCTACCGATATAATATAATTTAGGAATGTTGTAATTCATGTTCATAAATAGGCTCACTTGGTACCATTATTTAAAAAATAGGATATAATGTAAATATTTTGTTTATATCTATATTAGCCTACTTTCACAAAATTTGATAATTCTTAGTGAACGAATTTATTATTAATGACGAGCAATGTGGTACTATACTAATGGTGTGAAAAATATCGATATTTTCATAGGGAATATCGATATTTTTATCAGTTTTTTCATTTTCTCTTTCTCAAGTGTTGCCTATTTAGTTTTACCGCCAAAGTTTCGAGATAATAATGAGATTGGAATATTATCAGTCAGTTATTGGTGGGAAATTAAGAATGGGGAAAATATCCATACGAAAAAATATCGATAGGAAAAAATATTTATATTTCGTACCACTCTATACCTTTGAAATTTGTAGATTGTCGTAACCATAAGTAGATAAGTCAATTAGTTAAAATAAAAAAAAAAAAACTATAATTTGGATTAGATTTTGTGCTTATACGTTTTTTTTATTAAAAATTATCAGCTGGGAAAACTGGCTTTTTTTTCAAAACAGGCCCGGTTATAAGATTAGCCTGAAAATCGAATTTTTCAGTTCTTTGAATAGAAATGTTTAATATATTTCTGAGCATAAAGGGGTCTTTTCGTTTTCTTCATTTAAAGAGAATTTGAAGTTTTTGATAACTTGACTAGATAAATTAGGTATAGCTCTTTTGAATTTGATACAAGTAAATACCAATTTTTTTTTACTTCTTAATTTTTGGCATATAATTAACACGTACAGAACCCCGAAAAAATTAGTAAATTAAATAAACTGGAAAAGTAATTGTGGAATACCTTGTCGTGAGAGATATTCACACTAGAAGGTCTTCAACAGTATTTGCGTGTTCTGCCACTTCATACGATTAAGTATGGGAGAGCCAAATCCTTGGCGAACACTGGCGATTTTTGAGCCGGTTCTGAGAGTTTATATACCGAATTTGGCACACGCACACAAGCACACATGCATACGTATGTATACGTAATTATGTCATGCGTTGCGTCGTTTCCTGTCTCCGTTGAGATGATAAGAAACGACGCAGTGCGTTTGGTACCAAGTCGTGACATTACCGAGATCGTTATCAGGTAATTGATCTCGACTCGTACGATGTATCTTACCTGTACATACGTACAGGTACGAACATACAAACGCATTCGTGTGAATTAGTTTAACGTCATAGAGACGATTATTGCCAGCCTTTGGGCGGCGACTGTCGTCGAGGGGTGCGAGCCCCTAAAACCTCATACGAGTTATGTCCCCACAGTAATGTACAAACTTAGTTCCAAATAATTATTTGTTTTTTTCTTCTTTTGGTTATGAAAAAAAAATTTGTTTTCACCAAAATTTCACTAATTTTTTAAAAAACTCAATGAATCCATTTTCAACTTTTATTTCAAATTTTTTTGTCAAATTTTACATAAATCATAAAGAGGATGAAGAGCAATTTTCTTTTTAACATGATAATTTTATTTAATAGAGAACCATCCATTAGAGGTATATACAAAAAAAAAAGTAGGTACCTACATAAAGTATTACACAGATTTTGCCGGAAAAAAACAAAAAACAAAACCGCGAGCATTGCAAAGCGTAAAGTTATCATGTTGGGAGAACCAGTTCCTTGACCCTGGAAACTAAGCCACCTGAATAGTAACCGAAACCATTCGTATGAGGTATGAACGCATAATAATAGGTAATCAGGAGAAAGCTGGGTAGAAATGGCTGCAAATTACTATCGTGGACAGTTCTCTCACTCTTTCTCTCTCTCTCTCTCACTCTCTCTCCCTCCCCCTCGCTCACTCTCTCTCTCACTCTCTGTCTCTCTTTTTCTATCTCTTTCTATCTCTCTTTCTTTCTATGAATTTTTCATCATATTATATTTGCAAGCGTTCAACGAAGTGAACTTGCCATGTTACGATATAAAAATTACAAGTCTCACTTTGACGTTTTTATATTATCGATAGTGTTTATGGCGAGGAAGAAAAAAAAAAAAAAAAAAAGAAGATTTAAAGAAATCGAACGTCCGTTCCTCGCCTTAAAAAATTCGGGTTAACGATTTTTCTACTTTAGCCTGCGGAAAAATGTGCAAATAAATTCGCGTTCAAAAAGTTTTTATGCTCGACCCATAAGATGGATAATTGATCGCCAAACCTGGGTACAAGGAGGGTGCCAGCCTATACCACTTGTTGTACTGGCAATGGATAGGAAATTAGTTTTGTTGCATTCTTCCTTTATGTGAAAATTGCTAACATCATTGCATCGGGTAAATATGTTATCTTTGGAATGATAATATTGTGTGTGGCGAGGAGTAAAGAGAATGGAGCTTTAATACATTGGCGATTCATATAGTTGCTATCCAGAAGAACAATTATTATAAAACTAATATTTACCGAAGGTACATTGTCATGTTTTATCGATTAGGTTTCGTTTAAAATAGTAAATAAATGGATAGTAACTGCGTTCGCAATATGCATACCAATGATAATTTTACTCGACAATAAAAAGAAAGTAAAGGAGTATACTTGGTTGATTTAGAAATAGATTTAAAACAGAAGTAGCTGACATTCGTTTCGGTAAAAGCTATCCTTTAAGAATGTAAATAACATTCTCTGTTTATTGAAATTTATTATTCATTAGACTCAGGCAAAAGGAACTAAAAAAAATTACGAAAAATTAGTTTTTCTAGCTTATTAATCAGGGTTAACAAGAACTTGCCCATGTCAATCATAAATTGAATAGAATTCGAAAGAATAAGAACATTATATGGGTTGCATAGTTACATAGAAGAATACAACGTTTCTGGTCGTTAATACCTATATTTACCTGTCTAGTTATCACAAAAAGGGTATTATCACTACCTATGCCAGAATTCTGTTTTAAAAATAAACACCTACATATTCGAAGTTATCATATAGTTTAAGCTACCCATATGGTTTATATATTTTTAAAATTTTATGGTGGCCTCTGGCCATGGTCAGGGTTAGAATACATTTTGTTATAAATTCTGATTTCCAAAACTTTTTTTGTTTTTGAAATTTAACTCCAAATTTATTATTTTATAAGTAAGTACGCTAATATAAAAAAATTTCAAACTTTTCCCCAAATTCAAATTCAATAATATTTTTTTCACAAAAATTAAAACTTATTTCAGATGCTCATTTTATTAAGTTAATTTAAATGAAACATTTCAAATGGCAAAGATTAATTACGTTTTAAAAAAAATAATACACCGCAACTCTATTAACCGCACAATATTAAATAATTATAATAAACGAAAAATGATAGGTATCCCTTTCACGATCAAAATATACTGGCCCCCTAAGGTACTAACAATTTTTATTCTCATTTTTATCTACGAAATTGCTGTTGGTTGTGATTTTTTAAAATTAATAGTTATATTTATTAACTCATTAAATTAAATAATTTGAAGAAAAAATAAATTCTGATTATTGCCACTGGACTGTAATGATAATGAAGAATAAGGTAAAGTTGGTAACGTTGTTTCCTTTTTTATGAAGCGAATACAAAAATGAAAGAAAACAAAAAAATGAACAACACTCTTTTTTGATTTAATTTTTATTAATTTTTAGTGCCTTTACCTCATTCTTACAAAGTGTGAAACAAGTGAATTTCTTTTATGGAAAAACATATTTTATTTATTTAAAAATTTTTTTTTGGGTGTCAATAATTTTAAAAAAATTGTCATCCCACCCATGGTCTGTGACAATAGTCAGTGACTATGATTTGTAATTGTTACTTATGGCCATGGCCATTAGTAATAATTGGATGCTAGAGTTAGGGACAAATGTTAATTATTGTGGATGGTGGTCATTGTTAAGGGCCATCAAGGCCGTAAATAAAGGGGTCCTGGGAGTCTGGACCAGCTTGGCGAAAAAAATCAACCATTGGCGCATATAAGAATAGAAATTTAGGGAGTGAAATATGCATAATTATGTCTTTCATACAAGTACGGGACATACTTATATACATACGACGATCTCTTTTTACATTTATGTACAGCTGCAAGTATGGGAGAGAGGGTAAAGAGTAAGACTGGAAAGAAAAAAAAATTTTAGACCCCCTCTATACCGGAGCTATCTACGCCCTTGAGGGCCATGGTTTCTGGTTGTGGTCACCAATCACAGTTGGCTACTGATGGTAATACTTATGGTTGAAGCTGTGGTTAAAGGCTGTGGTTGATGGCAGGGGTTGGTGCCAATAATAACTGTAAATTTACTAGACAAAATCTAACTATTTTCACGTTGTTTTGCAACATTTTAAATTTTTCATGAAATAATTAAAATGTCTTGAAAAAATTGCACTGATGGCTCAGTTATTTGATTTTGATCAATGGCCAGGAAAACGCTTTCTTGATTATAAAAATTTATTACTGTTTGAAGAAAACCAATTTTTCTAAAATAAGACATATTAAAAAATTTACAGATCTCTTGATTAGAGAAGATCGTTGAGAGGACCATCATAAATTTTTAAATAAGCCTCTTTTATTTATACACACATAGGAGTGTACTCGGAATAAATGGCCGGGTAACATTCCCAGTAAACAGAGCACACCCAAACCATCCAGAACAAGATGGTTGTTTGTTCAGAATAAACACTTCTTTCACCCGGGTACAACTTTTGAAACCCAATCCCAAGATGATTAATTGTTACTCAAACTGTTGTTTACGTATTTGAGCAAGTTAGTTGGACTATTTAAATTTGTTATCACTAAATCACAGTTGTCAACACAAGTTATCTTAAACCATTCAGAATAAACGAAAAGAAACTAAACAACTCAAAGGTAACCAAGTGAATTCGGCTACTAAGTAGCCCCAACAATTTCCTTTCACTGACTAATGTGAAAAGTATCTTTCCGCATATTTAAGGCACATGTGTGCTTTCTAATACCCTGTACTACGAGAAGTATTATTTGGTGGGAAAGGGCTACATGGTGAGCCACAAATCCTGGATATACTCATATATATATATATATCAATATAATTAAATATTAATTTATAGTTTGGCAATAAAAATCCGTCGGTCATGAATGATTTCAAAAAGTCTCTTATTAAAATCATTTTAAATAATAATAAAAACTACAAGCCAACTAAAAAGTTTTTTTTTTTAGTGTGGGTATAGATACATACGTAAAAAATATTCGTACCTATCATATTGGAAGTAAAGCAATTTTAATAATTGGAAATAAATTTCAGTTGTAAAAATATAATGTCATCGTTGAATTAATTAAGTTTATTTCGAGTCTACAATATTGAACAGTTGAACATAGGATAAATTCAAAATAATATGATTGTACATTTAGATTAAAACATTTTTGAACACGTTTGCATCCGACTATGTAAAACATCATGTTTGCAAATTCACTTCCGCGTGGGATGAATGACAATATTTTCGACCCCCTTTTTCTATTTTAGCGTGTTGAAATGAAATATTTCAATGTTCTTTTTAGTTTTAACTTTTCTTCGAGTTACAACCAACAGGAATTGGTAATATTAATTTAAAAATATAATTTAGGAGGTCATATCGTTATCAGAATAGAAAAAAAAAACTCTAGCGCAGTAAGCCTCGCTAGTAAAAGTAGGTTTTCGAGAAAAATAATTACGAATTTTGATGGTCACATTAATCGTCTGTAAGTTTATATGGGTTAATGGTTTGTTATGATTGCATGAAATTTGTTAGCTGCTGCGCAAAATATTAGATAACGTGAAATTTAAAAGCATTATTTCTTGAAATGAAAAATTAATTATGCTGATAAAGTATGGTAAATCATAATAATAAAAGCAAGGTGACATTCACATAAATTTCATTTCTACTACGCATTCCACAAGTTCATTAGGGCACCATGTTTTTTCATTTATATGTTTTAATCAATGTTGCCAGTTTAAAATTTCCATACGTGAAAAGTACCTTTTCAAACTCAACATTTTGATGTCAGCATAAAAATTTTATACTTGAATAACACTTTTCTGTCTGTGATGTGATTTGAGAATAATTATGATCAATTTTTCTTACAGCATGGGCTTATTCAGTTTAGTCCTTGGTTCAGTCATTATTAATTTTATTTCATCATCATCACTCATCAATCATCACTTAATATGAACACAACACCTAACTTGAGATTTAAAAACTTAATCTAAACCTGCTCACTCCTGGTCCTTTGGTGAGGCCTAATGAGTTCTAATAGCAGCTTCCTAGAAGACTTCATACCTTTTAACAATATCACATTAGCTGCTAAATTCTGAACGAAAAACGTAGCCACACCTAACCTTGGGGGCTAATACCGCATTAAGCGTAATGGGTAGATTTCCAAAGGAAACCTACTTAAAAAAAAAGAAAAAAGTATTCGTTTCTTTCAAACGCTAAACTTTCTGCAGACAATCTAGTAATTGTTTTTTTTTTTTTTGTTCCAATCTTTCTGGGGGTAATGCCCGATGAGCTTCTTGAATTTTTGCAAAGTGTGTTTACGACGCAGTATAATTTGTTTGTTGTCGAAAAATGCGTTCCCAAAAAACATTAAACGCCCACAACTGTACGTTTAGTAACGTCAAAATACAGAATGGGTATCAACAACATGTTACGCAATCCTTAAACACGAGAAGATTTTTCTTCAGTAATGCAGTAGCTTAAAAAACCATGAATCGATTCATCAGAGATTAATAAATTTTTATTTCATTCTACTGAATAAATAAAATATAAATTAGTGTCTCTAAATTATTACCTAGGTACTCAGGTACCTACCTATATGTTCAAAAAAACGGGGCGGATTTACGAATAGGTAATTAATTTTTTGGAAACCTATACAGAGAAAGAAGAACCATAGATTTAATAACGTGATTTGGATAATAGTTTTTCTCTATCATTAAGACGTTTCCGCGAATTTTGCGGAAAAGTAAAAATTGAAAATCTTTTTTCTTCAGGTTTTTCTTCAGAAGTTGAATTTTTCAGTTAGTATAAGCTTATAGCTACTATTGAATATTTTTGAGAAATTTCATGAGAACCCGTTCGATTTTAGAGAAATTAATATATCCACGCATTTCATGCGCGGATATAAGGGATGGTTTGGCCGCTGAAACTCTATTCGAAATAAAACAAAAAAGGGAAAAGGAGGAAAAGAAGGGATAAAAGAGGAAAAAAGGGAAAAAAGTCAAATATTTTTTCAACCTATCCCCCTCAAAAAAAAAAAAAATTACTATCTATATTTGCCCCTGATCATTCGTATAAAATCTGTTGTCATTAATTTCTCTACATACAAAAATGATACGTTAGAATGATTTTACTTCTAAATAGTTGTTGTCATCTCTGCTAAATTAGCTATAAATTAGCTATAAGTACGTACAAAGAATAACAGGTAATTTTCAAGATCGATTTTGGAATAATTATTAGAAGAAGAACTCGCTTCGATGTAAACGGAAGTGAAATTCGCATGTTGTCGGTTAAGAAAATAAAAAAAAATAAAAAGAAGAAAAAAATTAAATAGGAAAATTATGAAGAATAACAGCACTTAGCGAACGGAATTATTTGTTGTTAAACCATGTTCGCGTGAAATCGCTATATAACTCACCAGAGAAAAACTTTCTTAGAAGCGTGTGGTACAGAGAGGTATATTATGCAAGATGGGGAAAATGAAACAACTGGAGAAAACTCTTTACCGCTTCGCAGGTGAATGTATTGGGAAAATATAAAACAAGAAGAAAATAAATAACCTTATGAAATAATTAATTTCAAATTACTATGAGCACTCCACTTTTCGTATCTATTAAAAATTGAAAATTTTAAATGGTTCACATACATCAACTAGATTTTAATGGAAACCAACGAAAAAAAAAAAAGTGTATGAAGAATCAATAATTAAGAAACTGGGCCGTTTCTACTAACTACCTATACCCATACATAATTCTAAAGGCGTTCTAAGAGATTTGCTAAATTAATTTTGTACTTTTAGTCAAGCAGCAGCAAATAAACTTTTCAAATTCATTAATTAAATAACATTTGGGCTACTGCTGACTCTATGAGACCTGGTATTATTCTACCCTGTTTCAGTTTTCCTTCTTCCAA
The DNA here is from genome assembly GCA_011428145.1 of Ericerus pela. Classification (NCBI taxonomy): domain Eukaryota; kingdom Metazoa; phylum Arthropoda; class Insecta; order Hemiptera; family Coccidae; genus Ericerus; species Ericerus pela. The sequence goes on from WOFM01000478.1 coordinate 1,741,775, forward strand.
ATTTTCTTTCTTCATTACAAAAACATATTCCAAAAAATATCGTTAAACGCATACAATCAAACAATTCGTGAAAAAAAAAACACTTCTGGTTTTCGCAGAATGTTTTAAAAATTTCTGAAATCTTGAGGCAAAAAAATTTTCAATTCCGTTGCTGTCATTGGTGTATCTATACATTTTTGACAGTTGTGCCAGAAGTTGAAAAAATAAGAAAATTAATTTTCCAATAACCGCCACCCTAAAACAAACACCTGAATTTTATTGCACTAATGCTCCATCTGGCAACACTGAATTCAGCGGTATACCCACTTCCATGCTTCTTTTGTTTTATCATTTCAGTTATTGTTTTCTGTTGCCCATGTGTTTATGGTGATATCAATTTAATTTTTTTTTCTCAAAAATCTATTGAAATTCAATGAAAAATTAACAAAAAACGTAAGATACATAATTCATATAACTCCTTTATTTTGGACTTGAGCTTAAAATAAAATTCAATGGGGTTATGGAATACTTAATACGAACTTCCAAGAATATTTTATTACAGTATCAACCATATTTCTTTTAAATTTAGTTATTGCCAAGTGTAGTGGATATTGGAAAACAAATGATAAAATTTGTTAATTTCCAACACACATGTCAGACATTATTTTTGGACTTGAACTGAAAACAAAATAAAATGGGGTCATGGAATATAAAGATAATATGAACTTCCAGGAATGTTTCATTATAATGGCAACCATATCACTTTTAAATTCAAAGGACTCCATGTGTGGTGTTATTGGATTAATGTCGATTGGTGGTCCCTTTTTGACTATATCGTACTGGACCAGTAAAGAAAGATGATTCTGATTAGACATGTCAGTGCTAAATAGTTAACCACAGTCTACCTTTTGATGCACTTTGCTTTGTGTTTATGCATGCTATCCTTGTGAATATAAATGATATCTTGTTCTAAACTGGTGAACTCAAGTAAAATGTCAAAAATATGCAGAAGGTATGTTAGTTTTTCCCACTTTTTCACTGGCATGTCTAAAAAGTACATTGGTCGTATGGAGCTTTATTGGTCCAGTATTATATAGTCAGAGGTTTTCAGGATTGATACGCAAAATATCGATTCGTATTGATATGTATCGATGTTAATTTTTTACACCAAATGTCCTACATATTCACGCAAAGAATTCGATATTGATCTTGATTTTTGTCTCTAGAGGGATCAATTTCGAAAAATCAATATGTGAGAAGTTCGATCATTTAATTGAAAAAAATCGATAGAAAAAATCGATTTGCTTGATTTCATGTTTTCAAAGTTATCAAATATGCATGTTTATATGCTTTCGTAGATTTGTAGTATTTCCACAAAAACGTATAATTGTACCACAAACATTGCACAAAGTTTCTTGCATGTTTTTTTTCTTTAAAAAGCTTCCAGATATTATTTCTCGATCTCTACAGGCACTTCATTTTGCAAAATTAAAGAGGAAAGGAGTAATAAAAAACACTATCGCTATGAAATGAGAAGTGAAAACATCCAATTATCAATTATCATAATATTTTAGACTAAATGAAATAAAAATAAGAAAAATGTGATCGATATGCTGATATTAATGATCGATTAATTTTGATTTTTCATAGATCGACACCTTGTGAAACCAATTGTTTTAGGATCAATTTCAATCGATTGATCAAAAATCAAGATCACTAGAACTCCAACATTATTTGGCCGTAATCACGAGACAGTAGTGTTTAAATTTGACTAGAACGTTAACTTTAGTCTTTCACTTTAAGTAAGTGTAGGTAGATACCTACATTATTTGAATTTGATATCGTTAACAATGGATACATTTTCCACGTGAAAATTATGAAGTAACATCCAGCCACCAGATCATTTTCTCGCAATTTAAAGCATAGTTTTTATAGGTGCTACTCAAAAATATAATATGTATACGTTGGCACCTGTCAATGAGGCAGCAGTGCCACGTCATCACACCATTTTCCGCTTTTAAACGCATTTAGAAAAAATTAGTGGGAAAATGAAGAGAAAAGAATAATACAAATTTGATGTCACATATAAAAATAAAATAAAAATCTGTCAACTAGACTACTAACGATCTAATTTCGGTCGACGACTACATTACGAATCGTTAGCAAATAATAGCCGTATTTGCGGATAGATTAATTTGTTTCTCTTCTCACTTCTATAAGATACCCGTAGAAGAAGGCGAAGAGGTGTAAGTACGTACATACTATAAAAAATAAATAATAAATGAGGAAAAAAAACAGATTCACGCTACGCGCGTATACATATACTCTTGTGAAAGCATAGATTATCGACCAACAATAGAGGCAGTGAAAATTACGAACCATAGGAAACGTCGCGAAGTGGGAAAACAAGCGTAAGTTTGGAATTGGACCTACTTTTTAGTGCCAGAGACAGAGAATAACAGCAGCCGCAGCGGCAGCGAGTGAATTTGCAGGTCGTTGTCGTTGGCAGACTTTTACGAAGCGTTGGTAGGTACCATCGAGAACCGGAACATGACCCATCACCACGATTTTCAATTTAGGCCATAACTTTCACAAAGGACCTACTTCCACCACTCGCAAAGACTGCTAATAGCGTCGACAGTATTTTACAGTATATACGGATAAAGTGAATGCCTGTGTGTTTATGTATATATATATATATATATATATACATATATATATATATGTAATATATAATGTATACAAGTACCTATACCTATATACGAAAGAGTCTTTGGAAAAATTTCTCAGGTCGAGTCTACTTTTACCTTAAACTTTTTTTTTTCTCTCTCTTATTTCTCCTTATTCTATTCGTTCGCTATAAATGCGAACACACATCGAATTCATCATAATACCGGGTTCATTGATCGACGACCTAATCAGTCGATTGCAGAATAGAAGTTTCAAGATTGACGAAGGTTAGGAGATTTTAAGATATTGGGCATAGGTGCGCAGCAATTTTCGAGGTTAGATTCGTAGCAGTTAGCAAATGACGGCTTGTCAGCCATTTGTATATGAGCTGCCTCCTCTTTCAGTGTACTACAATAAATACGAGACAGGAGAAAGAGAACGTTGAACCGGAGTAATGGTTTTTTTTTTTTTTTTATACTAGTTAATGTAATTCGAATGTACCTAGTTTCTTACACTGTTTGCAGAAGCGTCCGAATTCGTTTGAATTATTTTGTAATTGCAGTTTTGCAGTAGGTGCGGTATAACTTTACGATGATGTAATTAAGAAAGAAGGAAAATAATACCCAAAAATAATGGATTTGTTTTTTTTGTTTCTGGTTTTGTTAAATTCGAGAGTAGATTTCAATGTTATTTTATAATCAAGTCAATGCTCTCGTAATATACACTTATTTTCCTGTTTAAATTGGAAAATAAAGCGTTTCTTAAGTAAGATAAGTATCGGCCACGAATTTAACATTGTGAGGGTCGACGTATAAGTTACGTGGGGGCTTAACACTCCCCCTCCCCAAATTTTTTTGTTGCAAAGAATGTATCTATACAGCATTACATGGTGACGAATTATCTGGTATATTTAAACATTTTGATAAAACGAAGAAAATAGCTTGGACCGAGATTAACTCCTGCATATTTATGCATTACAATTTGATTAAGTAAAAAGGCTACTTATTGTAAAATGGGATAACTTTGAAAGTATTTTTCAAGTTTTTTTTTTTGATGTAGCGGGACGAGTTAGACTCTAAGAAAAAAAATTACTGCGGAGTAGAGTCGTACTTTTGAGAACCTTTGAAATTAATTTTGACAGGTATTTCTATCTTAAAAGTTAAGGTTTGTGGAAAGGTTTAAATTTTGGTTTCAAAATTTTCCTGGTTGGAATTTTTTTGAAACACGTATCTGTTTTTATTGACCATACAAAGAGAAAATAGATGTTTATCATCTTGTTTACGAGTGTAAAAATGCCGTTTTCCCAACGACCTTATAACTGGGAGTAAAGTAGTTACTTTACCTCCCTAGGGAGAAAAATATCTCATTATTTTCTATTTATCACATATGTATCGTCATATGAGCGTATTTCCTGAACAATCGCAACTGGAGCATGAATGCTAATGACTCGAGGTTGTTGAAAAAGAAGATAAAAACGTTATTTTTTAATTAAATTCAAAAATTTTTGTTCGTTTAGTTAATAAAGTATCATACGCAACTTGGTCAGAGTAAGCAATTATCATCTATACAGTTACTAAACTCCCCTATGGCCCTTGCAAACGTCGCACTCAATAATTGCTCACTTTCCTCTCAGGTTGCACAATATACTGTTACCAAAATTGTTGTCACATCTTAAATAGTCTACATACTAAATTTCAAAAAAATTAGCTAAAAAAGAAAAACCAAGAAAATTGAGAAGAAAAAAAGGAAAATTCAAATCTAAATTCTGAAAATGTTTCTAGTATCATCCTTGTGGTATGTAAGAACAAATCATATTCCTGTAATGAAAACCAAACAACTGTAAGAATGCTAAGAAGCAATGGGGCATCCAGGGAGAGTGATTTGGGAAATCACTTCGTCGATTTTTATCTTGTTATTTCCTAGAGACAGTGGGAATTTGAAAAATTATCACTGCAGACAAATTATCATGAGATTTTTAGATTAGTTTTGATCTCCTCCCTTGTTATAATCCTGGATGCAAAATTCAAATAAACTCGTTTATTTTAATACCGGATGTTAGACTCAGGTTCCTCAATAATGCACCCACTGTTAGCCGTTTTCTTCTTTTTTTTTTCATTCCCTTTAGTTTGTTTTGGTTTGTTTTTGTACCATAAAATTTGACGATGTCCTCAAAAACACTTCAGAATAACAAAAATAAATACCAAAAATTTCATCTCAATCTGCCAAGCAGTTCTGAAGTTATAGGCAAACAAATACACTTACATTGCCTGTGTTTTATTAATCTAGATTTCTTACTTTTCAAAAATACCCCCCCATTGTAAATGTAAGATTATCTCAAGATCAATACATTTTTGCCCTAACGTAATATAAATTTATTTTATAGTCAAGGCATATTATAGTAATTACCTAGTATGGTTACATACCCAGTAATATTAATCAGTTTTAAACACCACTGGCCTTCTAATTTTGCTATTTTTGATGAATGATTTCAAAACGCTTTTCAGTCACTCTTAACACAATTTTTTGAACCACCAGTTCTTATCATTTGAATGCTTGAACCTATTGCTACTTGGATCATCATCACAGATATCGTATACATATACTATTTATTATATAGGTGAATGATAAATGCAACTTTTTGAACGAGATTGATGAAAAGAATAACCAAATGTGGAAAAAAATTATTTGTTTCCCTGTTTGAGGATGATTATTTTCACATTGTTCCAATAACAGTGAATCACTCTAATTCAATGTTGCTACTGTGATAACTGATAATCATTTATTGAACTCTATTTTGACCATTTTCAGGATTCAAAATTCCATTTTCATCAATTACCTATTATAATATTATAAATACATTTGATAATTAAAATATTTTTTCATTCACCTGTATACTAAAATACCTCACTATATAGAGTCAAAAAGTAAGCAATTGCGGACAAGTTGCGGCACGAGCCAAAGGTGAGTGCTGCAATCGCATACAAGTGGCAATTGCCTACTTTCCTCCCTTGTATAGTAATGTACTATTTTCCACACCTAGAATTCGTTTATAATATTGTCTAACCAATTTTAAAATTTCCCCATAGTTTCAAAGTTACCCCATTGTATGGTATCTACAAATTTTCAACATTGTGGACTCAACCATAATTGAGCCCCTTAATTTTATGGTGGTTACATGAGAAGTGATTTTTCACAGCATTGAAATAGATATAAACAAAGTTGTCGTCCTAAAGTATCAAAAAAGTAGCCAACCAATCGTGAATTAATATATGAATAAAATTAAAGTATGCGATTTGGTAATGATTTAGTAGACGATTTAGAGTGAAGAGTTTTCTAAAATATCTTTAGGATCATTCTTATTTTGACTCTAAAATTGTGCATATTTTAATAAATTTATACGAATACGGACCAGGCTAATGACCTTGTTTTGAAACAGATTCGAGACGTTTCATTGATTAGTGGATGGAAATAACTGGCATAGTATTCTGAAATAATGAGATGATAATCGAAATGATAAAGATTTAATCAATATAAATTTACTGCAATATATAGTACGTAGTTTCGAATTTTCATTCACCATCTAATAAATTAAATATGCGAGCTGACTTTTTATAAGATGAAAAACAAGAATGCGGTAGTGGTCCGGTGGAATTTTGTCCAAAGTCAAAAGATTAACTCTTTTATTTCAGTAGATTATGTAAGAGCTAAATGCTATAATTCGTTATTTAATTACTATCTTATTGCCATTTGAATATTATAAGTTTTAATCTTCGTGGAAGATTGATTATACTGATTACGTAGTAAGTACATATTAAAGCTGTACTTTAGTAGGTATATGGTCATTGGAAAAAACAGTAATACTTAATAAAATAAACTATTTTAATTATACTACAGTGGTGAATCCATGGGAGGAGCACAGGGGCCGCGACCCCTCTATGATCAAAGAAAATCACCGGTTATTATAGTTGATTTACGCTACAAGGAGGGTGTACGATTTAGATTTAGACGATTACAGATAAAGAAAATTAGAACCAGGATATTTTTCACAGTCCACCAGTTAGAAAATTCAGGATCCACCCTCGATATATGAAAATCGTCTCAAAGGCTTAATAACTGCTGATCAATTGGGCAAGTGAAATAAAAAATTAAAGGTAAGGTAAACCTTATGAAAGGAACAAAATAGAACAGGTGACTTAGTCATGGTGTTTAAAAATGCGATATTCTATAGGGTAATTTCTGAATATTGTTAAAAATGGCCAAATTTAGAGATTGTTTTCTTTGATGTAGGTACCTATTTCCAGGTCTTTTTTTACTCTTTTCTTCATCAAAAATTATAATTATACAGATGAAAGTCGATAAGTTCTTCAGGGTAAATAGTTTTTCGTCTAAGTCATGGCAAATGCCAATATTATAAAAAATCAGCCATTGCCATATTGAATAAGTAGGTAATCAATCGATTTTTTTTAGTTTTTCACCTTTCGAAGTTGGTGTTGATGAATTCTTGGATTGCATCAGAAAATAGGTAAGTTCCAAAATAAAAGATTTTATTGACCCTTTAGCGGGAGGTTTTGACCTTCTTTTTTAGCATCAACTTCGTTTTTTGATTAGCTGTAGCTTTCTTTTTTTTAAGATTTGTTTTATATAAATTAGTAAGAATTAGTCTGAGAAAAATTCTAGTATTTTCAATTTTCTATTGAATATAAAATCACCTACTTTTTAATTACCGTATTATATAATTTTTTTTGATGGCCTCCCTAATGGAAACATCAATTTGCAAATTATTCATACAGGAATTCAAAGCATTCTCGTATTTATCTGAATCAGCTCCAGTCTCTGCAAAAAAAATCATATTGAAAATAAGGATGAAGAAAAAATAATTTCGAGGATAGCGACGGCTAAAAATAAGCAGGTTTTAGAGAAGAACTTCCTTTAGCAACAAAAAAACACTGAATTGATTTCACCTCTTGAACAAAATCTAAAACTGATGTAAAAGAATTACGGTCAGGTCTATCGGGACCAAAATCGGTATGTCAAGTCCCTGTCTTAGTACTAAAATTTGTACCAAATTTTGTGGCTATTGGACAAAAATTGCAATCTTTACCCTGTTAAAAAGAATAAATTTTATACTCATGTGGGAACCACCTCAGTGGGTAGATATGGAGTAAGTTTAACTGTAGCAGTAGGTGGTGCATTAGTGATCACAGCTTAAATGAATAAATCTGTGGGTTGCCAAATCAAATTCTAGAGCCAACAAGCCCATAAACTCGAGACCTATGATGTATGCTGAACATGCACATCCTAATAGTGCATGGTGGAACCCATACCACTCTAATTCCTTCCTTAAGTCACCCATAGATAGTCCCCTATAAACTTGATTCACACTTGACGAGTTTTCATGTTACTAGCCAGCAACTACTTGGAGTACTACTCTGTTAACAATTAAAGTTACTTGTTAATTTAACTTTCTAAAGTCAACTTCAACTTGGCGGATTGTCAAGTGAGATTCTAATGAGATTCTTGGAAGACTATAACCACGAAGCTAAAGTTAACTTAAAGTGCTAAAAATACAAAATGATTTCAACTGTTAACAGAATAGCATCCCAATTAGCTTACTGGTAGCTACAAAACTAGCCAAGTGTGAATCAGGCCATAGTGTGGAAATTAAACCCATATAGGTTGTGAACTTATATGACAATGTTCCTAATGATACGTAATTACGTATATTGTTTAACTTCACAGTGTTTCAATAGGGGGAAGTGTGTATGGGAATGAGCACAGTGTGTATCGAGCTGTAGCTATAGGTGGTGGCATGGTTGTGTAATAGCGATCACAGCTTTTATTGACAAACCTGTTGATCGTTGGTTTGATTCCCAGAGCCAACAAGCCCATAATTTACAAAATATTAATTCGAGTAAATAGTGCTAAGAGTCATATTTTGTCATACTAGGTCTCACATAGGTCTTTTCATGAGAACGATTTAATAGAATATTCTTTAAAGAAAACCTGCTTAATAAGTTTACATAAAAATTAATTTTTAAGAATATGTTTTTATAGTGTAAAATGTTGTGTGAAACATAGCACACTCACACCCACTTCAGTATGACAACTGCAGCACTCAACAAATGCGACACCAATGTACAACAAATGCGGTTGTCTGTGGCACTAAATTTTTGTACGCTAATTCAGTTAGCAGCCATAAAGTCTAAATTCACATACATTGAACAAACTGCTGACCAAAGAACTGTAGTAAGTTGATTAATAGCTTATGTATAAAAATCATTACTTATGCTTAGGTTATGTGTTGACAAAAATAAGCCGTTATATGTACCTATTATTAAACACAACTGTGAGGATTGTTTGATGAGCTTGACTTTTAAAAATAGCTTTTAATTTCAAATGAAAGCAGTTTTTTCCCCTTTTGAAGACCTGAAAAAATATTTAACTTTCATTTATTTTCATTAAATGTTAAGCTAAATATAAGATAAAGATGAATTGGAAACTCAAAAATCCACTGTGCAAAAGAGTCACACACCGGTAGTAGAGATGAAAAATTCTAAAAAGGTTATTGTAGGGCATGCACATCAAGGTTACTTTTTGTAGGACACGGATGCGCGTACACCTACGATAGTGTGTGTGTAGCAGTGTGTGCACCAAGCGTATTGAATTAGCTACTGTGGCAAAGCAATAACCTAGTACCAAAAGAAGTTCCCATAATATACATACATGATGGCTGGCCATAGCTGATCAGCGAGTATGAGGCACATGTATAATACCAATTAAGAGTTGCCATAGTTATCATTGCATTTTATTTACATACTGTTTGTAATAGAATAACAGCACTTTTTAGTATAAATATTTAGTGTGTGAACTGAGATTTTTGAAGACTTAAACATTATTTCATTTTATTATTATTATTTCTAAGTTATAATATGAACGGTTGTAGAAACAGTATATCCAGAAGGAAAATATTGGATGATTTTTTTCATATGGGATGTACCATGTGAACCAAGTGTAAACAATTTCCATAAACCGCCCTATTCAGAAGTGGAAAGCACTAGCTACCACAGTCGGAGTTCCCAGTTAACTTAACTTGCTTTATTTGTGAATGAGTTTACTATAATTTTGATAGACAGGTATACCTACCCCCTTGAAATCAATGAAAAATAATGTATTTCACTATAACAGAGGTATTGCAAAATTCACAACGTTGATAATAACACTACAATATAACAGGTACCTAAATGTAAAGCAAAATAATTTTTCATCACAATAGTAGGAAATGAAACTTTTTTAAGCATATTGGTACTAGTGTAAAAGCAAAAAATAAAAAAATATTAAAATTATTCTAGAAATTGATTATGCTCATTATTAATTTTTACAAATTATTTATTCAAGATGGAGTTTATAATCTAAAATTTGAAAGAGAGTTTTTGGTCACGAAAACTAGTTCTTTTTATTATGTGGTTGTAAATTTTTAGAAATAAATTTCAATTTAAAATAAAATTCAAATCATTTGTTTCTTAGTCCTGCTACTCGACATTGAACCGCGAGGTTAAATAATGATTTTTGTTTTTCAGACTGATGTCCGACCAAGAAACGTAAATCTTTATCTATCACGTTTTGGAATAGGTAGGTAAATTATAAGATACTATCTGATGTTACTTAATTGCCAGAATAAAATAAAAGCTGTCTTCATCGAATACGAGCGCAGTCTTTACAGCATCCATTGAAGAATTTGTTTTATGTTTTTACTTCAACGATTAAACGTAAAAAACCAAAGAATCGAACGGTAAATTTTGGGGCTTGGCAACAATTCTGGATGACTAATCAAGTGTGAAAGTTAGAAAATATACTTTTTGTCATATTAATTACGATTTCACGAAATTCTGCAAATGAACGAGTGATAATCGCATGAAATGATATGATAATAAAATAAAAACGCATTTAATGGACTAATTCAGTAAAAATAAACTATCAAAATATTAGTCGGCGGATTTAAAAAAAACGAATGAGGAGGTTTGATTTTTCCATGATTTCATGATTTTCTCAGTCGAGATTTTTTGGGAGAGGAACAAATAGATAGTTACGAGTTGAAAAATGGTAAATGAATTAATCGATTTGATTTTACACACCTAAGATTATGGGTGCGATTCACTCACCCCCAATCAAGCGAGTGGTGATCGAGTGGCCCCTTGGTACCAGTGTGAATTAATATCAAATTCGACGTTTTCTTCTTATCAAACTGAATGAATGATACGAACAAAATATGTTAATAACGTTTTAGCAACACCTGTCAACAACCTATAGTTTTTTTCCGAATGCTAAACGCAAGGGGCAAGTAAGCAGTGGCAGACTAAGGCAGCACTGCATGCGTTACCAACTGTTATCTAGTCAATGAACGTTTTTATATTATTTCGAATTTTTTTCATTGAAATGAATTATTAGCGTTCGTTGAGCAGTATAAATCTTTTCGACGCATACAATTTCGATTTAAAACTTCATTAATTATAAAATACGTCCAAAAGATTTACGCCATTCAATAAACGCTCTAAATATATAATCTGGTGGCACCTCTTTAATCTTCTCTGACTGGCTAATCGACCAGTATTGCGGGTGGTAAACTGCATTTCTTATTTTGAACTCTTCTGTACTTCTTTGTTTGGAACAAACTATAGACGATTATCTGCACCTTAACTGTAGATAAAGTTGACGATTTTAGAACAATAAGTTGGTACATATTGTAAATTCTTTATGCATCGGTTTTTACTTTATGTACCACCTTGTGCGCATGCGTTGTTTTATATAGCATACCAGATTTACAAAAAAAAAAAAAAAAAAAAAAAATAGTTTGACCGTTGGGACTAGTGGCGTAGTGTCAGGCAAGACAAGGTAGACATTGTCTACACACATAAATTCTATACTTATACCCGAAAAAAAACAAAAAAAACGAAATGATTGGGAAAAAAAAACAGTACCTAGGGATTTTTTATGTGATAATACCCTCTTTTATTAGTGACTCCTAGAGGTGCACTCCTATTGAAACCTACCTGTTCTACCAGTGGTAAAATCTTGTAGGTAGACATTTTTAAAACTGTCATCTGTCTCCTACAAAAATCAACTTCATGGGTAAAAATTCAGTATACGCACGTTTTTTTGTCTTAATTTGTAAAGGCCTGAGTGGATAAATTTGAAATTGTTTCCATGCAGTTGAGAGCTCTAGTAGTACTTCCTTTAAGCTTTATAATATACCTAAGTATATCGAATTTTATTAAAAAAAACTTAATTGTCTTCTCAACCCCGTTTTTCACACTACGCCACTGGTTGGGACTCGAACACTAGTCTAAGCTGTGAGTATGCGCAGATTACAGGAGAGTGGCATAGCAAATGATTGAGAATGAGATGAAAATAATATTTTAATTTTTTTTGTTTTTTGTTTTCTTAAGGGAGGGGTGTTGCAAAAAATATTGTGTGACACACGGGTATATTGTAACTAATCGATACGTGAGTGAGGTGCATCACTCGCCTACAGCTCGTGCTGCAATAAAAAAGATGTATTAAAAAGAGAAATGTAATTCTTTTAAAATTTCTCCAGTAAGATCTAAATCTAGGAACTGGAATTATTGAAGTTGGCTGTAATTAAAAAATTTTGTCATAAAATTAGAAGGAATTGACGTAGGTATATAGCCTATATGGTAAAGGAAAAGAGCGTCAACATCAATAATTCAAGTCCCCAGACCTCTAGATCCTGCTGGAGAAATTTTAAAAGAATTGTTTTTTTATACTTAGTGCATTGTTTATTGTTTATTTTTTTTTAAGTCGGTTCTATTAAAAAAAATTTTTTTCAATGATTTTTTGTTTCTAGCATTAGTGGTGATATTACTTTAAAACTAAAAGTTTTTTGATGTGTAAACATCTTAGAGCTTGGTCTAGTACTCTAATAATGGCCAAAACAAGAATTACAATTGTAACTCGTACGTCTTACAATATTGTAACTGTTGGAATGTAGGTGTGTGGTTGTGTGTGTGCATGTTGCACATGCTCACAACCACAGTATTATGTTTACAGATCAATCCTTCATGAGTCCCCATTGGAACTCACACTTCCCATCGATTCTAAGAAAAATTCAATGGGACCACCATGAGATTATTCTCTATCATTTATAAAAAATTTCATCAAAATCGGTGCCCAGGTTAAAAAATTATGATGGAACAAACATAAAAATAAAAAATTTTGAAGTTCGTTAGAAATGACACTCGTATGAAAATCTCCTTCTTGATACACTTGTATCATAAATAACTATTTTGTAACTGCTTGAAATATCGAAATTACACGCTCATTTTTAAAGTTTTATTACATCTATTCCGCATTTTATCACTTATAGCGTTAACTGCTCCATTCAAAATGGGGGAAAAGGCAATTCACATATTCTCTACTGTCACTTTTTACGCCCCCTTCTCGTCACAACACCATCACCATCAACGACGACGTACTATATTTAGATGCCTAACTTTTTTTTATCAGGGGGATGGGAAATGGGTTATCACACTCCATTCTTGTATTTTATATAAAATCCATTACGTATATATATTTTTATTATATTTCTTTTCTTTGGACCTAATAAATTTTTATTTATGCGCCCTAATAATTATATAACATTTTTCGATGTAAGTCCACTTTTTTCGGTTACCTTACGTAAATATAGCATTAATTATGATCAGGAAGCCGTGAACTTGGTAATTACGACAAAATCAAGCCGGTTTGAATGTCATAAAAAATAATGATTATGTTTTTAAATGACCGATCCTTCTTCTCATTTAGACGTTTAAGAGAATATTAAATTAACTGTTATATTCACATTTTGAGGTACAGAGAGAGAGAGAGAGAGACAGAGAGACAAAAAAAGACAAAGAGAGAAAGAGAAAAAGTTGATATTTTATAAAATTTTACCGTTGCAGCCGCTGGATGATGTTGGAAAAATTATTTTTGCATTTAACAGAGCAGAAAAAAAAAATGCGGACAGTGGTTATCTCTAATTGAGGAGTATGATTACGAAGACGAATAGAATGGTCAAGAAAGAGAAGTAATATTGGTATACCATTCTTCAACTAATCTAGTATTCGCTCAATTTGGTAGCGTCTTAATGATATACTTCAGATACCTAAATGAAAATTCACGTTGAGAAACAGGTCTATTGAAAACAGAATATAAATAAAACGCTGCCAGTGACGTACCGTGAATCCGCGATGGAAATTTCTGGGAGTAGGCTCAATCATCAGATGTTATTAAGATCCGGTTAATTTCACGGAGATACTATAGTTACTCTAGGATCAATTTTAAACCGATCCCACATCAAATTCAACGGTCGTGATCACTGAAAATGATTGAGATAACCAGAAAAAACTTTTGAAAAAGCTTCATTATTAACGTTTATAAAACAAAATAATACCCAATATTTCAAACGTAATTGTGGCACTCTCGCAGTACGTAGAGGGTAGGTACCAAAAAGGACAACTAATTTTCGTTCGCCGTTTACCTATATGTGAGACGCAGAAATTCTTTTCAAATCTTATAATGCGGGAAGTATTGTTCGGTGTGCAGGGGTTACAATGCAAGTTAGTTTTGAGCCACGAATTCTAAAGATATATAACATTGCCCCCAGTGGGGCTAAAAACTTCCGAGTTGGCTTAAAAATTTATCGAATACAACACAAATATATTCTGCTTGTGGTTCTGAAGTTATGACGTTACTAACATACGTAAGTAAGGTAGGTAGATACATACATACAAACATTCTCATTCATGTATACCTAAGCTAATATGCATATACTGATATGATTTTTATAACTTTTTTTTTCAAGAGAGAAAAATTATTGATTTAATATTATTGTATATACTTACGATAATAACTGCGTTCGACGTGACCAAATTCTGTCCAATTTCTGTGAAATCTGGGCAATTCCTTTTTGTTTTTTTTTTACAGAAAATTGTTTGACATTATTACTGATTTATAGTAGATTTACAGATTAAGGTAATAATTTATAGTATCTTTGGGAGTATTATAAATGTTACAGGAAATTTGAAGTAAACATTTCCACAAATGGCAACATATAAAACTGCCAGGTTTTGGACACGTTTTGTGTTGTTTTGTTTTTTTACCATTTGCATACACATTTTTGAGCGCTTTTCTTGAACCGAAATAAATTAACCACCATTTTAATTTCCTTAGGTTACTGGAAATAGGTAATTTAAAAAAATCCATAGATCCGTTCGAAGAATCAGTGTAGTGTCATAATTTACAGATACCTTTAATTTACAGGAACGAGTAACATGTTGAACCAGCATATTAATATAAAAATTAAATACATTGAAGTTTTGTCGTTTGGGGAATTGAACCTGAAACTTGCATATTTGCCGGCTAAAAGCGGTTAATTTAACCACACAGCCATCTCATGGCTGACTATAACTGGCGAATGTATTTTACATTGAGCAAGGTATGGCGGTTCCCACACACTCTCCTCTAGAGAGACTTAACACAAGTTGAATGACATTAGATGCTGTTGGAGGTTTGGTGAAGCCAGAGAAATGCCTCTTATACCTATACACATGGGTTTACACTGCTTATATGGGTTCTATTTCTACTATATAGGGCGCTATCTATTGGCAACTCAAGTTAGGAAGGAGAATTGTGAGTTCCACTATGCACCACTAGAGTACATGCACGTCCAGCATAGGTTGAGGGTCACCAGATGTAGGCTTTATTGGTTCAGGGATTCGAACCTGGGACCTACATATTTGCCAGCTAAGAGCAGTGAACTTAACCTCATGGCCATCTCACCACCGACTATAACTGACAAATGTATTTTGTATTGAGCAAGGTATGGCAGTTGTCACATACATCAATACCATTTCCCTCGATAGAATGTGATAAAAATCTAACTAAGAATTTTAAAAAGTATTTCAATATCATTTTCTATGGGAAAAAACATAATCAACAGTTTTTATAAATCTCTGAGGATAAAAACCCGCATATGTATTTAGTTGTGCTATAGGAGGTTCTTTTGATCAAGGGGCCCATTTTATTTTACCATGACTTGGTAATGTTTCATGAAGGGAGGGGTATTTTTGGAT
Source organism: Ericerus pela (assembly GCA_011428145.1). Classification (NCBI taxonomy): domain Eukaryota; kingdom Metazoa; phylum Arthropoda; class Insecta; order Hemiptera; family Coccidae; genus Ericerus; species Ericerus pela. Next base: position 1,757,551 of record WOFM01000478.1, read on the forward strand.
GGTAGATACCGTTTTTATGTAGGTTTTCAAAGAAAATTTACAAATTAAAATGAATCTAATATTTAAACCCAAGGTCGGTGGTAGGTTTGTTTTTTGTCTCATGACCACAGGATCTGGCACTATTAGATCAAATTCATATAATTAATATAATGTACACATTTCGATTTAATTCAGTACAGGTTGCAATTTTGGTGCACTTATTTCGATTTTGACAAGAATGAAGCCTATATTGTTTTTAGTCACAATTGGCTGAATGGTGCACGTTTGGTAAATCCAATTATTTTGCATTTTTGAAATGCTTTTAAAATGCATAATGTGTAAGCAATAATCAAAATTTAGCACAAACATTGAAAATATTATATTTTATCATCCTACAAAATTTGGTTTCAATCAGCCTAATAGTTCATGCATAGAAGTGATTAGAAAAAATCGTCAACTATTGCTAAGATGAGTAGATAATTCCAGATGAAACAAAAAAGCTATAAGTTATGAGGAAAACATGCCTGTTGTTATTTTTTTAACTAAGCAATTATTAAAAATAACTTGCTCATATTCTATAACCTAGATTTTTAAAACTTCATTTAACACAATTTTTACTCAGAATTTGAGTTGTTTTTTTTTTTATATATAAAAATATTAGTATTTACTCTCTTTGTTGAAAATAGGTGTATCATATGACTTAGTACATGAGTCCCTGAAGCCACCCTTCATCACTGCACACTGCAATAATTCTTTCAATTTATAGAAAAAAAGTTGCGAGTTTCGCTGGGGACTCATGAAGGATTGATGAGTAAATATAAAAAAATCTGAATGTAATTTTCATTGTGTAGGTGTGTGGTTGTGTGCATGCACGATGCACTCTCACACAACCACACACCAACATATCATGTAACATACAAATGAGAGTTACAGTTGAGGAGTTAGAGTTATGAAAACCTGATAATCTTAATTTTTGTTTATTCCCTACTGTAGACTGAAAGCTATGATGTTTACACATTAAAAACTTGTTTGATGAGAGTAAAATTCGTATGAATTTTCAGAACTCCTTACACTAAGTATATGGAATCTTCCTTCATCAATCATTACTAGACAGTGGTGGATTTACGCACAGACTAACAAAGCTGCAGCTTCGGGCGGAAAATTTTTGAGTTAAAAAAATTATACCTAAACACAACAATACTTTACATATTAATTTATATAGAAATTATGATCAGATCATTTAGAGATGTGTTGTTTCGAATTGTATGAAAAAAATTAATATAATTTGATGCGTCACATTTCTCCTAGAGGGGAGGGGGCACAAAAATTTTTTCTTGGGGCGACAAATTTTCTGCAGCTTGGGGCATCGAGAGACTAAAATCCGCCGCTGTTACTAGATTAGTAGTGCGAAGTATCGATATTTTTTTGTTTCGATTCGTATTGGAAAATACTAATACACCTAATATCGATTTTGGAAGTAGAATATCGTCATAGGTATATCGGGGTTGATTGTGAGTTAATGTTGTCAAATATATATTTTTTTGATATTTTTCATTGCATTACAGTGCTAGATCCTAAGCATATTACTATATTTAAGATTCATATTTCTCGTAATTTCCAGGGTTAAACAAAGGATGAACAAATTTTTGGGGCTATTTGTTAGGTTATAAGGGATAAGGGAGTTATGAAAAAAAATTAGCAGTAATAAGAAGTAGTATATTTGGAAAACTTCCGTATGATAATTTAAATAATTTTTGGGGGAGAAGGTGAATTGGGATCACTCAATTTTTTGTGAGAAACCATCCGTCAGCTCTCCATTTGGTACGCTTCCAGTCGTCCTAAGGCATCATACCAGCATCAGAATTGGCCAGAAATTTTTTGCAATATGAATTTCCATAGCATCTATCGCCGATTATCATACACAAATTCTTATTTCCAGGACCTTCGGAGAGTTTACAATAGGCCAAAAAATTCAGCTAGCCACCATCAATCTTCTTTGAAATGTTCAATATCAAATTATCAACCTTCTGTATGAAACTCCATCATTTGTGGTTACATCTTGATTTTATGGTTTTTCGATCGTATTATCAGCAGTCAAGTTCTTTATTTTATATTTTTAGTACTCTGACCCTCTCTCAGCAAACTTCCCTGAAATGACTGAACTAACAAGTTTCAATAAAGAGTATTTTTTTTTATAAACGCTGTTAAATAATTTTTTTGTGTTCAATAATGCAAAGAAGACATTGATTTATTAACGTAAAATGTTTTATGACCACAAAAATAAATAAACAGAAAAAAAAATTTTATTTTTTGATTTCTGAGAGGTTAAACAAAAAAATTGAATAAAAAATTTATGCACAAGGTGAAATTTTTTATGCTTTTTTTTCTTGAATAATTGTAAAAAAAAAATCAGCTATATCTGGTCAAAAAAACAAAGTTTTCTCATTCAAATAACGTCAAATATTATACGCTAAATATTATCAATGCGACTTTTTTGCGCGATTTTATTTTTTCTTCTTTTATAGTTACATAAGCTATAAAGGTGACCTATTCGTTGTCATTGGCGTAGTCCATCGGTGTGTCATTCATTTTGTCTATATTTACTCTTCGTTCGAGTCAGTTTATGTCATCTCCATCATCCTCCTCCCACCACATCAATGCCTAAGTGCTGGTCACGTTTCCACGCTCATGGTCAGTTTACCTACTTAAAAAGCTAGGCTATTCATAATATGATGCGTTTTTTCACTCAGTTTGACGACAAATCGTGTATTAAAATTGAGCTCCCAAAATGGTTAGGGATGGGGATGATGAAAATTATTCGTTTCATGAGAAAATAAAACTATTAGTACCATTTCCCCATTTTTACTTAATTTTTCTTCACAGTAGGATCACAAACGGGATATTAAAATTAACCTCATAAAAGAGTTAGGGGTAAGTATGGTGAAAATTATCTGTTTCATGAGAACAAAAAACCGATTGGTAGCATTTTCTTATTTTTACCTAATTGTGTTTTTATGTACCTATATGAATGTATATATGCAAACATAAATGTGAATGTTTGTTTGTCTGTTTGTCTGTATGCCCATCACTCCAGAACCGCTCAATTGATAGAGCTGAAATTTTCAAGACTTATTTGTGTTGTCCAAAGGAAGGTTTAAAGCTAAATCCGAGGTCCTTACTCCCTTGGAGACGAAGTTGTGAATTTTGACCACCTCACCCCCAAAAAAGTTTTTAAGAATTGTTTTTCACAAAAACATATTGTACTCAATGACATAAGCATACCCCCAAAATTTCATAGCTCCATATTGCCTCCTTATATGGGGCTGCAAAAAGTTACATAGAGTTCAAAATCAACATCTACCTACCTGTTATACCTACTGTATTGTGAGAAAAATGGGATATATATTTTATAAATAGAAAAATAGTTATTTAACTTCTTAGAGGGACAAAGAAAAATATAGAATGAGAGAGTGTGATGGACAGAAGGAGGGGAGAGAGAAAGGGAGCAGGAGCAGGAGAGAGATCGGCCAAAATAGTATATCATAAATGATTTGTTATCTGCATCGATGCTGCGGCATGTAGTCTCAGTGTGTGCTTACTGCTTGCCATATTGGAAGTGCTGCGGGTTTGATTCCAAGAAATATTGAAATTTTTTTCATAAAGTGAGTGTTTAAAGGGGGTAAATCGATTTTATTATAATTTTTTTTATATATTGAGTGGTTTAGGTTAAGCAAATTTTTTTAATATAAATTTTTTTGTTTTGTAGGTGGTCAGGTGAGGTGAAGTAAAAGAAAAAAAAAGGAAAAAAGGGGGTTTTGGGGTGAAGCCCTTCTTTAAATAAAAATTTGAAAATTATGAAAACCCCAACACTAATCTCCTCTATGATGATGATGAAATTTGCCTGTAAACATTTGCCAAAAATATCTCCATCATATGCTAGTGTGCATTTATAGGTACAATTGTGAGAGAGAGGTGAGGACAGAGAGAGATGTATTCTAATAGAAAGGTATTCTATACTTATAAAGAAGATAACTACTCTCAGCAAGTGGAATAATCAATTCTGGAATTGCCAGCATCACTTAGAGCAAGCAGCTAGTATAATTATGTATGTCTATAGTTGGTTTTTTTATAGAGGACCAAATATGATAGGAGTTTAGTGTTTATTGACTCCTTTGAGTATATATAATTTCATATGGAGAGCTGATTCAACAAGTTCCGTTTTTCAACAATAGAAAGCGCTATCTATGTCTGAAAGTAACTACGTATAGAAAATGTATAGGAATCAGCTCTCAATATGAAATAATACATACTCAAAGATTCACTCGATAGTAGGGCTTGTAACCAAAATGTTTTTGGGGTTATTGGTTACACATAGGAACCAACTAAAATAGCTCTGTTTGATAGGACTACACCAACTCACACCAATCTACACTAGGAGGGCGATTCCACAAATTTAGGAATTTTTAAATGACTTTGCGCCAAGTTTTACTTGAATATTTGTGGAATATCCCTACTAGTGTAGGTTGGTGTAAGTTAGTGTAATCCTATCAAATAGAGCTAATGTATATTAGTAACTGGTTACTGATTATTTGTTGTTGGTTAAAATTATACTTATTTGGTTACTAGTTATTTTTCTGTTTAACCAAAACAATTTTTCTGGTTATTGATTGACACAAAATTTGGTGTAAAACAAAAACAATTTTTTCTAGTCAAATTATCAATAGATGATAATTTGCCAAGAAATAATGGGTAATTTAAAAAAAAAATAATCAATAATATTGTTATTTCAGTAAAACTAGTGAAAACTGATTCTTTCTGATTATTGTTCTGGTTAATGGTTTCAGCATTTTGTGGGAATCAGTTATAGGTTATCGGCTATGTGAAATTTTTTTGTTTTTGTTATTGGTTCCCAAATCAATGTTGTTAATTTGATTAGGATTTTAGGGGTTATTGTTGTGGTTGTGGTTGCCGTTACAAGCCCTATAGTTTTCAACAAAAATAAAAAATTGCTGGAGAAAATCGACTGTGTTGCTTGAATTTTTTTTCGGTATTTACGGCGCAGGGGGTTATTTCATTTATTTCACCCGAAACTTTAACAATGAAATTTCGATAGCTTTATAAGTATGTTTGTTAGCGATATCGATAACAAGTAACTACTAATAGTTTTTCGCAACTTTTTCACACATTTGAAATTCAGGATTGTTTGTTGTATTGTGAGTGTAAGAACGTAAATTGGCGAACAGGGTTTTGTAGGGAAGTATTGCTGCGCCAGTGTTTTTTTCATTCTTCTAGCCTGCCACCAGTTCAGTTTCCCTTCCACGTTGTACTACCAACCATTCAATCTTTCTTTTTCAACGACAGTTGAGATCCTCCGTTCCTCTTGTCATAATTTGCACTGTTGATGTTGCATTTTTTTGGTGACCTCGAACGTTACCATAATTGCGCATCAAAGTCATGAGCCAACAACCGAAAGATTATGCTGTTGGAGGGTTTTTGATCTTGAGCTGTGCAACGAAGTCAATTCATTCGAATTCGTCGTGGCATCAGTAGTAAAGAAGGAGACAGAGAGAGAGAGAGAGAGAGAGAGAGAGAGAGAGAGAGAGAGAATCGTATAAATGCGAAATACTTTGCGTCAACACCGAAACGCAGACTACAGTAATTTGTCTGCACTAACGTTTGGTGTGTGTATTTGACATTCGTCTACGCACACACATACACACACACACACGCGCGCACAAGTCACGTAGTGGCACTAAATTCGTTGAACGTTCCAACAAGTTAAAACTCTTTGAAGTGTCGACAGTACGGTTGTTTGTCAGTGCGATCTCTGTATTTTTACATTTTATTTAATGAATTTACTTATTTTTCGTCGTCATCGTTTTTTTTTCCTATTACTTTGAACGGTTTTTACTCTCTGTGACATTTTTTTGTATTTTATGAATATTTCTGTCGAAAAAAAAATATCGCAAGAAATACACTTAATATTCTTCCTTTTTTGTTTTTTTTTTTTGTTTTGAATAATAAATTAATCGAATCATAAACGCGAATATTTTACGTTTTGTCAATCGTTTGTTCTGTTAGAAAAAAATTAATTTCTGTCTCTTGTTCACTCTTTTTTTTTTCCATACACGAAATTTAATGTTATTTTATCGATGTTGATAGTTGGTTTATTGTCGCGTATCTCTTGTTGTTTGTGCGTTTATTTTTAATTCACAGTTTTCATTGTTTATAAATTATCTCACAATTTCGTTGTTTTTTTTGTTTTTTTTTTTTTTTTTTATAAAACTTTTATTTTGCTGTAATAAGTTATTTGCGATAAACAAAAAAACCATTATTTTGATTTTTTCGTTGGAAAATTTCGGTATTTTTTTTCTTCGGTGTTGTGATTTCTGGTTTAGTTTAAGTGCGTCGAACTGTCAACAGGTGTGTTGGAGAAGTTCACTTTCCACCATTCACCATCAACGACGAATTCTATTTGGAAATCTGTTTTTTGAATAAAACGTAAGTGGAATATTAATCGACGTTTCATTTTCCTGGTTCACGTGCTGTAGTTGGTACGAAGGTGCAGGTCCGCAGGGAAATTAATCAAAATTAAATCCAATATAAGTTTTCTTTGATATGGCAAAAAAAAAAAAAAATTCTGTACTTGAAGCTTTATTACTAATCCAAGTTCGGTCTTACGGTTTTAGTTCTTAGTTAGTTCTTTGAAGTGGAAAAACTTAAAAAACTGATATCTTCGACAAAATAATATAAGGAACTTTCTTGATACGAAGAAAATGATGAGATACGCCGGGCTTGCGGTACAAACACAACTATATAGTGATGGGTAGTTCGTTCACGAGTTAGTTCTTTTGAACGAATCCTAGAAGTGAACTAATTGATCGTTTAGTTCACTTCTAAATGAACTAGTTCATTAGTTCTTTTTTTTTTTGATACTTCTCAGTTCTTATCAATCTACTCTACTCCATCCGTTGATCGAACTGAAGCTGAAGTAAGTAGCAGTCGATGAGTGAGTCAAACAAATAACCAATAGTTCTAGCATGAATTTATGAATATCATTTAATAAATCAGTTGATTTAAATGATATGAGCCAATCATGAATCAGCTGATTGAAGTGATCGAGTTGAAAAAAATTTACTGAACTACTGAACTAGTTCACTTTAGTGAAGTAGATTCAATGAACTAAATCCGAAAAATGAACTAAAATTCCCATTCTACAATTATATTAGTTCTTCGGAAGAGAACTTTTCATCAGAACTTACTCCTCTAGTCGGGTCAAAAAATTCGGCATTTTTTGATAAACGAAGTTTATTTGGAGTTTTACTTTGGCAAAATCGAACTGCCCGTGCAAAGAACTAGTGATACACTTTTTCAAATCGATTAGAATGTTTTTTATAAGTTGCTTAAAGTTCCGCACTTTTTTTCATATACATATATCGAACAGACACATCGTAAGGAGGTAGTTGGAAAAATTGTAATGGGACTTTAAAGTTTCTATTCGTAACCTTCCGTTAATCTTTAAAATGAGGATGAGCTTGTTATCCAATACGCCTATTAGTGACCAGGGATAACAAAAGGAACCTATACAGTGCAAAAAAAAGGTTTATTTGTTTACATTCTATGTTGAAGAAGACCTGCTCTTTCACTTATCGTATCCCAAATTGCTGTTTCAGCTCTCGTTGATGAACAATTTTTGTTCAAAGTTGTCTGTCACTTCTCCAGCCTGGATCCACATAAATACGTCTGCTAACTCGACCTCGAAATGCATTTTCTTCATAAATTTATAAATGTCTCAGAAATATGTCCTGAATTCAATATCAAAAATATTACAGAATAAATTCATTCGTTGAGTTAATTGAAAATTTGCATTGATCACTATTAACGTATTTTTAGACTCTTAGTTATAACTTTTATTCCACTATTGTAACAATTTATACGGTTCGTAATCGACAAAGAACGAAACGAGCCAACCTTAACGTCAGATGGCTCTTTAAGCGCCTGTATACTCTTGTCCAACTCCAAATATGAAATCGAACGAAAACTACGAATGAACTTTTTCAAATTTTAAACTCAAAAAACAAATTAAAACTAACTCAAATTTTGTTTATCGCTTCTCCTGTAAAATTTGCTTTTTCTTCTCTATGAACACATTTTGAGATGTCAATCGAAGGCAAAACTTTTCCCCTTTTGAAAATTTGACGATTTCGTTTAATGTGTTCAGAAACTGTAAGGGCCGAATGCACCAAAGATAGTTGAGTAATTCTTACATTTTTTCTCATCAATTATATCCATACGTAAACATATTATAGATGTAATTTTGTGTAATTGTTAAGTCACTGTTGATATTTAAGTGTCGTTTTTGCATTCGGGCATATGAAGCTCCTGAGATGAGTAAATGAGTAAGTGCTCGCTGCTTTTCAACAGGTTTTCATTCTTCGAATTTTAAGCGCTGCACTCGCAAACGTACGTCGTCATAGTTGTTTTCACAATTTTTGTGTTTTTTGTTTTGTGTTTGGTGAAAATTTGAAAACTAATCGCTGACCCAGTGACATTTTAAAACAGGTTATACGTTCGGTTCCAAAGTACGCGTATAGTATCTCGGAAGCACGTTCAAATTCGAAACGTAATCGTGGTTCTCGTTACTAATTAGTAGCTTTCATAGCCGTTCTTTTTTAGTTAGGTTCTCCATTTTTAGCATGCGCGGTTATTCGAATTGCAATGAATTATATTACGATGTACTTACGTAGTGTCAAATTTCCTCTCGTTGGAAATTCGTAGTGAGAAGTTCAGGCAGTGATATACCTAATGATTAAGTACCGAAGTTGTCACTCTTGAAAATGTTGTGCATTATTTTGAAATTTTTTTTGTCAGAAATGAATTTCGTCTCCCGCATAATAGACTGTCGTTACGTAGCTTCAGTGCACTTTAAAGAAGGATCCTTTATGTCGGGGTAAGTATGGGCAAGGAATCGTTAAATAAGTTGTTCAGTGTTTATAAAGTATCAAAGTCTGGGGATGTTAGAAATAAGTACGTTTATCGAAATTATTGATTTGTAAATAAATCGTAAGTTTATATTTCGAAATCACGGGCGTAAATAAGGGGAAGGTCTTGGGGGTGCCGACACGCACCTTTTTATCTTCAAAAGAAGCTTGACGTAGAAAAATTGGACGAATTCCTTAGTACTGGTGTTGATGTGGCGACGGCGGTTTGGGGGAGGGTCAGAAGACATGGCTGAGATGTGGATCGCCCTTTACTCTGTAGCTATATAGGCTACAATGTTATGTTATTGTGTAATTTTTTATATTTTATAATGATTTGCAGTCAAGAAATTTATAATAATTTTTTTCGAAAACATAGTCCAACCGGTAAAGGTGAACAGGCAATGAATAGCAATTATTGCACCCTTAGGTATGAAGCATCTCTGTAGGCCTGTCTTTTATAAGCTGCTGACTGGTTCTCACCCAAAATTCTTCGAAATATTTGTTTTTTTTTTTTGTTTTTTTTTCTCGGTTTTTTACTCCTAAATTATATAAAAACTTTTTAGACGTCCTGAATGACTGTCTTATGGTGTACATAATACGACGTAAGTATGTATTTATAATATATGTATAGAAAAAAAAAAAAACTAAGAGCTTCGTTAAGACTTCAGCCTCGTCAAAACACACGCAGGCTATCACTTTTAATGTCATGAGACCTTGAGGAAAGAAACAGAAACATCAACAGCTTATCTAACCGATGCACCATTTAAGATGTTATTTACGATAGGTACTCCTCGCCCTGTTATGTAGGTAATAAGTATCCTTTAAATACAAAATATTTCAGTCGATTGGCTGATGTGGTGTTTACCCTCTTGTCCTTGTTACGATTTCGTAATTAATTACCGTTTGATGCTCGACGCATCAGCGGCGACGTAGCGAAGGTTATGTCGTTCGAATTAATGTTAATTTGTCGTCTCTTATCGATTTCTTTGAAGAATCAATTGGCAGAAATATGACGAAGAAGAAGAGGAAGAAAGGCAAAAAAAAAACAAACAGAAGGAAAAGAAGTGAAATTGAAAAAAAAAAATTTTACATTTTTGAACCATACGAACTTATTTGTACAAGTAACGTCCAGTTCCTTTAAGTTTTTCTGTCTTTTTTGGACTTACCAATGGCAGTGTTTTTCTTCATGGATAGGAGTTATTGCTGATTTTTTTTTTTTTGTTTCAATGAAAATAATTGTGTGCTTCGTCTTTACGTGCGGAAATTTTTCAAGGTATTTCGTGCCAAAATCATCGTTTATTTTTGTTTTACCAAGGAAGGCTAATCAATGCGAATGGTTGATGTTTTTTCTTCTTTTTTTTTGTTTTGTTTTTTGCATTTTTATATTGAAACGCTTTATGTTGACCTGTCGTAAAGTGGAAAATTATGATGTAGCTATAGGTGGGGTGTTTGATAGTCGTCGGCCTAACATTGTAAATCATCGTCATAAATGTTGATGAAACATTTACGATAAGCTTAAATACACACATCATTGGGAAAAAAAAAAAAAAACAGAATGAAAAAAAAACTCAAACGCAGCGAGTCACGCTAGAAAATGTAGGTTTTTTTTACAAAAAAATCCTAATAAATAAATAACTTAATACATAGGTACAATTAAAAAATGAACGTGTCAAAAATATTTACCAAAATGCTGGGTAAAAATTACGTTTAATGATGTGTTGAGGAAATTCATAACCAATTGAATAATTATATTGTGAGGTTATGAAATACGTGCACAAGTTATTGAATGATTGCTTAACAAATAAAATAATAGCAGGCATGCCTTCCGCACTGTTTGTTCGTTTCATCTGGAACTATATATATATACTACTTTTAAAAGTAGTTGAAGATTTTTTCAAATCTTCTTTGCAGATAAACCGTTAAATTTTGCAGATTGTTGGAATATGATATATTCAACGTCTGTGAAATTTCGTGTCTATTGCTTAAAAATTATAGGCATTTTTCAACCATCAAAACTAAAATAATGCAACATAATAGAATGTACCGGACGCATCATCCGACTGGTCTGGATCAAAAACAATACGATTTTTCCCATTCAAGATCCAAATAAGTGTACCAAATTTCAAGACTGATAAAAATTACGACCTATTATATGTTGTTTAGAAATGTCTATATTTATATATATATATATATATAAGTTTCCTGGGGTCATGAGATGAAAAACAAACCTACCTCCGACCCTGGATCTCAATACCAAATCAATTTTAATATATAGCTTTTCCTCGAAAACCAACATAAAAACACGAAGGCTTGACGTTTTAAAAGTAAATAAGTAAGTATTTATTGCAATTGTGGTCGAAGAAAAACAAAAAAATAAAAAACACAATCGTTTTCAATTAGAAATAAAGGTATTTAGATGATATAGCTATAGAATTGAATAGGTAGGTAACCTACAAGTACGTTTGACCTCGACTTAAACTGATTAGGATATAATTGTAGTCATACATATATACATATGTGTATGCTACGAGCAAGTTATATTAGTATTCACTGAACACTGAACAAGTTTCTGTCATACTATATTAGACATCCTTTTTTTTTTTCATCCTTCTTGTCGAAATTTATTGTTAACTGAATTTAAGATTTCGTTACCTTGTTTTTTCCATCTTTTTTTTTCTCTCTGCGTAGATATTAAGACATTAAGTTGTTTCTTTTATTGTTGTTAGGATTTATTTGAACGACACTTCATTATGATAAGGTCAAATAATTTGGCTTCGATACAGAAGACGAATGTTTTAGTGCTTTGTCGAATTAATATATTGTGTTTTTTTTATAGTCGAAACTATATCTGTTCGGCTATATTGCAGCTTTATTTTGTGGTTTATGACCCTTAGGTACTTACATAATATAATTTATTATATATATCTATATTTATAGGTATAGCTGTATTGAGCAGTGATTTAGCGAAAAAGGTACCTTATAAACTCCTTGGGAATACTTTATTTGTACTTTGCTTCTTCTATATTGTTGTATCGTGAGTAAATATTTTCTTCGAAATTACAGACAAAATTTTTCATCTTAAAATAGCGTGATTTAATAAATTTTTTAGTGTTTATTCTTTCTGCTCCTAATTTTTAGCTTAAATTCTTCGCTTTTATGCACATTGTAATTACGTACTCCAGTTTAACGTATAGGTAGCTACTCGGAAATGCAACCAAAAACATGATTACGCGTATCGTGTATCAATGATAGGTATTGAAGGTGTTGCAGGATTTTAGAAATATTAACAATGAAACTGGAAAAAAAAAAAAATTTAGTCGTCTAGTATCTGGTATTGGTGGCCTTTTTGTGTTAGAAATAGGTAATAAATTTTTATTTCCAATGTTATATTTACCTACATAATCAAACGCTGCATACCTACTGTTAGAGATATCTTTACCATAATTTTTAAGAAACAAAAATTTTATATAAACCATTGAAATATTAGTAAAGGTTTTTCATTCATTCAAATTCGATTTTCTCACATTGTTTATTGTTCTGCAAAAATATCGGTTTGAAATGTTTTTGTTGTTAATGCGAATACCATTATGTGAAGTTCGGTCAAAATTTGAGGCGCCTAATTCCAATTTCCTGTTTCCTCGTATTTGAATACGTCTTCAGGGGCGTAGATAAGAAATTCAAGCTCAGATGAGAAACAATTCTACAGCCCCGCACAAAATTGAATGTTCGATCCGTGTCCATTTTTGAGTGGTTAGGTTTTCAGTGAAAATCTTTTTATTTTTCGGCTTTTTGTTTTTCTGAAAACTCCGTGATTTTAAAAAGGCGAAGGCCGAGGCTGAGGCAAATGTTCTTTCTCTCATCTCTCATTTCTCATTTCTCTTTCGTGAGGCGTGCCACCATCATTAGCCGAGATATTTAGTCAGTTATAGTGGGTAACGGTTACTGTAGGTACGTTTCGAAGTTCTCGTTTCTTTAGACTTGCAGTTTCCTTTTATTTTTAAATAAGCTCTTTATCATGCGCTCTTTCGTCTTGCATTCGCCTACCTGATGAACATCATTGTCTATCGTTTATGCTGAAGGTTCTCTCAAATGGTGGTCCGCAGACTCCCATAGATCTGCAGTGCGTTTTCAAGAAAACTGTGACGAAATCCTAATTCGAAAAATAAGTAAATACATAACAACAGAAAAACACATTTCAATTACACATCGGGAGGGCATAGTGTTCCGGAGTTTCCTGGTGTATTTTCAAAATACGGAATCCTCGGAAAAATCATCGGTTTACCTGAGATCCGTGACTGGAAGCCCATTATTGAGAACCACTTGTCAATACTTTCGCAATAGCTCAGACCCCTTTATCTGTCCGAGCTGTTATATGGAGGACAAGACGAATGTTTAATTCCAGTTCGCTGGTTGAAATGACCGCGTGTTCGTTACAGTTCCTATTCGACTTTTAATTGCCTCGTTAGCAATATTTGTGCTACGCCTACGACAGTACCACCGAACTGTATGCTCGAATCACAGTACGATAATATGCGAAGGTATGACAAAAAGTGGAAGAATGTCGCTTTTAGTCGTCCGTATAACACCATATTGCTCATTTTCGTGCATTGCAACGTAAAATGATAAATACGTGCGAGGACGTGGTGCATACATGCGGTTACACCCTATGCAGCTAAACGTATTTTATTTAATGATTAAAAAACAGCGTATATTATATAATAATGAATTCGAGTTCTATACGAACGTGACTTATGTGAATGACCTGTAGCATTATGGGCGCTGGACTATGACCACTGCACCGAGACGTTATGTTTTGCGCACTTGACCGTCGAATTGCAGGTACCTGCAAAACGAGCATATGAATTGATACTAGAGGCACAATACGCTACGTTTTACACGATATTCAGTGAGGCCAGCTACCCCCACTCCATTACACCCATACGTCCCATTCAAAATACGGAGAAAATGCGCGTTTTCACCCGAATTTTTGGCCATAATTCTGTTGTTCAATGAGATAGCCACTTTTTCGTAATAAACGAAATTTTAGAGGAGGTTTTAACGAATAAAATGAGCCCAAAAAAGAGAAGTTTAAGCCCTTAGAAGCCGATAAAATTGAAAAAAAAAAAATGAAATCGTGCATCAAATTGACTTAATTTAATGTTATCAATAAACACTACCCGAAAGAGAACTAATTATATTTACTCATTTTCATGAATTCACCGTTTTTGAGCCTTATTATCAGTTGTTTTTAGGGTTAAGTTTACCGATAACATTAAATTAAGCCAATTTGTCGCGCGATCTCATCTTCTTTTTCAATTTTCTCGGCTTTTGAGGGCTTAAACTTCTTGTTTTTGGGCTCATTTTATTTTTTGAAACCTCCTCTAAAATTTCATTTATTACGAAACAGTGACTATCTCATTAAATAACAGAATTATGGCCAAAAATTCGGGTAAAAACGCACATTTCCCATGTATTTTAAATGGGACGTATAGGTTTAATGGAGTCAACTTCACTGAAAAACGGGTGAATTGTGTCTTTAGTATTTATATGCTCGTTGGGTACCTGCATAATATAATGTAATATTATACATAGTAATAATAATGTCTGTGTTCGTTTGGGTGAGTCGAATATTATAGTCGACTCTATTGCGCCTCTACAGTGCCCTTGTACTTGTGTTCGCGTATCATAGGCATAAGACTGCTTGTGGCCAGTATACATATATGCGGTGGTTTGATGCTTGGCATGTCGCATACAATTTACTCGGAAAGGTTGCACGCTGTTTAGGTATAGGGTGATGGCTACACGGAAATCAGGTATATATTCTTTGGCATATTATTCGTAAGGTCGTTAACAACATGACGCCTAATTCACGCACGCATAGGAGATGAAGAATTAAAACGTGGAAAGTCTTTTTCGCAAAAACTAATAAATTAATTTTTTTTTAAATTGGGCTTTGGTTACTCGGCCATTTCATTAAACCGTCATTTTTGGTCAAGAATGTGACAGAGCTTCGTGTTTCAAAGAAGATAAAATTTAAAATTTGCCTAGTAATTTAATGCTTTTTATGGACGTTTTTGCTTTGGTGTAAACGCAAATTCCGAAAGAATATCGGATACAATATTTAATACATAATTATAGGTGTGAGAGCAGTTTTTGCAGCAAATGTAAAGTGCGTTGGAAAATACTCTTCCTGTTTCACTCGAACGTCGAATTTTCTGTATTCAAAACATGAATTCTTTAAAAACCATCGTAAATTGAATAACTTCGACCGAAGAGTGATTGCAAGCGATTTAAGCATAATTTTATGTACCTATTTATTGGTTTTTTCAACGGAATAAAATTTTTTTTTTCAAATGTAATCCCCTGAAATTTTTTGTGCAATAAATTATTCACAAATTTTGAAATTCTTGCGCCTATAGAAGTTTTTTTTGACCTTATACCCGTGATGTCAGTGGATTCCCTCAGACCTTATAAAACGTGAAAAATTGTGCTTATATTTTTGATTCACATAACTTTCCGAATAGGAATGTCGGCAAAGTTGGATGAAATGTTTCCTTAATAGGTTTTATTTTTATTTTGTCGTATTTTGACGACTTTTTTGATAATTTTACACGCAGTTACAAAATGTGGGGTAGTCGTGTATCAAGTATTCAGAATTGTTATAATGAACACTCCCGGTCCTATCGTCTATTATTTTCCTGAAAGTTTGGTAAATATAATATTTGTGCAAGGAACATAAAACTTGAACAACTAAGTATAAGTCCATTTTAATAAACACTTGAATATTTATTGATTCTGATGATCATTTAACCATCCCAAATTGATTTGAACTGTTTTCGATTTTTTCGAACAGCTGGCCGGCTCATCGACTTTATAGTTTTTATTATTCTGTATTTCTGGATGCATGCTAGAAAAATCATGATTAAAAATGGAACCTCGTTTATTGGCTCAGATCATCTAAATCACGTTGGAAGTCGACATAATACATATTTTTTATTTGCACCACTTTTGAATCTTCATATTCTTCGTTTGAAACTAACATCTCGGTATGGAGTGTTGGAACATGTGTGGACTTCGTCTCCCCGCCACCACCAAGATATTTAGAGTGGTAGTTAAACCACACCAATTTTATGAAATATCACTGAAACTAGGTCAGGTCCCTTGGTTTGAATTATGTGGGCCACTTCTGCGTTAGATTCGTAAAATCTTAGCTCATGAACAACTTAATGCTTGTATTTTACATCAAATTGTTAATAAATTATTAATCGCTGGCGGTTGAAAACGGATAGAGCAGTGTCGGTGAAAAACGTAGGCCTGTAGGCTATAATACACGGCAAGACATATTTCTGCTGTGGTCGTAGGAAGAAATTTCTTCTTCCGAAATATTTTTGCCAACTTGTGGCTCGTTGAATTTTTACTTCAAGCATCAGCTGTTTTAGATTAAAACTCGTGAATTATGTATTCGTTTTTAAACCCAGTTTGCTTGTAAACGGGTCGGTAAAATTGTTTTTTTTTTTTTTTCTCTCTTCTATAATACATGCAACGATGTTTATACTTGAACAGTTTCAACTAGTAAATACCCATATAAAAGAAGAAATTCAGCCATCCTTTTATGATTTCCTTTTCTTTTTTAGATGTCGTCGACTTAGTTTTGACCTTCAGAGCAGAGTAATGAACGACATTCAAAACTATTTTCTGGTTCTTAAGGGCTGCGGAAGACTTGTCACGTGTATACAGTATTCAAGCATTCGGTGTACATATTTTCGATCTACGTAAGAATTTAAATGAATATCGGTGCAACCATCTTTAGCACAAAGCTAACGGATTTTTTTTCTTTTTTTTTTTTCTTCAAATGATGTCTTCGGCAGTAAGAACATCGAGTATTATCGTAAACAGGATCTTGACCTTACCTAATCATTACTATCCCATCCTCATAGGATGTATTACGAATTTCTTCCAATTTAATGAGCCGCGTATTTTTTCATCGAAAACTTTTTTCTCCGTCACTTCTCCCAGCCTGATTTCCATTTATGCGTTATTTCAAAAAAGTGTTGTTTTTTTTTTACTGTCATATTGCTTTTTTGGTGATTTTATCACTAATTATTTTTATTTATTTTTTTCCCAAGAGAGAAAGACTTGCCCATGTTTTTGATAATTTTTGTTTTTACTCATTTAATTCGTGTGAGACTTTTATACTCTCCGAAGGGTGATGTGATCGTAAAGGTAGGCATGACCGTAACGCGCATTCTTGATGACAAAGATGATCAAGCAAATTCATATTGGTGGAACAGTTGTGATGAATCGTTTGGATAGTGGAAAAATTTATGAAAAGATTTGCGATTGGTCGAATGCAATTATATTCCAGTACCTATTTACTGAATTTGATTAAGTGACTGGATTTTTTCTGAAAAATCTAACAATACATATTCCCTTTGAATGGTCAACAACTGTTGTGTTCGATGCGTTTTCTTGGACCACTCTGCATGACATTTGATTTGAAAAGTCTGTTGCATCGAGGTGAAAGAGTCATTTTCTCGTCCTTTTTGTGGCTCAGTAATTTTGATTTCGACTGTGGCCTTCGTTCTAAATATTTTATTTCGATTCTCTCTGTAGACGCGGAGGACGTCCTGAGAGGCCATCCGAATTCCTAACAACCGATAGTACTGCTCACGACAAATAAAAAAAAAACGTTAAATAAACGCGCGTCACGTTCGCAGCTTTTAAGGAGCAAGGTGTACTAAAAGCATGACATTCGAGAATTTCCTCTAAAATTGTTCATTGACCATGTAAACACCTGTGGTATTCGTCGCACGTAACAAAAAAAGTTCTTTTCACTTTTGCGCTATCTAGTACAGCAAAGGTGTTAGCAGTTCCCAAACTTGGGCTTAAAAAATCTTAGGTTTTGGTAGGGTAAGCTACGTATTAGCCTATAGTTCTTCAAATAGAGGCGATGTTTATCAAGATGGGCGAAAGTGAAGAGAAGCTTTTTTATCCATCGTGATGAACACCAGGGGTCCACCGAAATAGATGACAATTTTAATGTAAGTTTGTGAATGGTCTACTTTTAGTGCAGGTCTATTCAGCTCCGTAACCATTGAGAACAAGACACTTGTTTATTAAACTTTTTGATGTGTAAACATCTTATTGCTTGGTCTATGATATGGGCTAAATGAGAATTACAATCGTCAGATTTGCGTAACTCGTAAGTCTTACAATTGTAACTCTTGTTTGTGTGTGTTACATGATGTGTAAGCGTGTGATTGTGTGTGTACACAGTACGCATGCTCACAACCACACTATTATGTTTACACATCAATACTTCGTGAGTATAGCCCCAGTGGAACTCGCGTCTTTTTAATGTGTAAACATCTTAGCGTTTGGTCTAGTACTCTACTGGGGGCTAAAACAAGAATATCGTAACTCGTACATCTTACAGTTTTGTAACTGTTGGTGTGTAGGTGTGTAGTTGTGAGTGTGCACAACGCGCACGCTCACAGCTACACTATTATGTTTACACATCAATCCTCTGTGAGTTCCCATTGGAATTCACTCCTTTTTTTAAAATTTTTTTTGAGGTGCACTCTCAACTTACGGTTAAAGTTTGAATGATCTTTCAGGATACAGTATGCAGAATATTATGTTTAGATATAGTATAATTTTGGACAGTAGTAAAGTCGTACTCTGCTGGAAAAACTATTATCCTGTTCGCAGTGCGCTGATTCGAATTTTGAGATCAAATTTCACCTTGAGAAGCATCCACGTACTCCAAATTCAATATAATATTCTGATTTTCCGGAATAAATAACAGTCTCACAATTCGAATGCTCTCTATTTTGAAAAGGAAACAGTCAAATATTCAATCACGTTTAGCTCCGAATGAATAGATTTAGAAAATATGAAGTGGGGGTTTTCTCTTGTGAATTGAGAAGAAAAGAAACTTCGAGAAAAATATGATAATAATGAAAATATGTCGAACTTATAACTTTTTAAATTAAAAAAATTTTAATCAATGATTCGTGAGTAGGTAACTTACTTACAAAAACTTACTTCAAAATGAATACTGAATATTTGCTGACGATGAATGAAATCTATTTCTTGAGAAGAAAATATTACAAAGCTTTTAGCCTGTTATATCGATTGTTAAGGTTAGAAAAGCACTTAAATTGCAAAGTTGAATTCATAATCATCAATCAGTTTAATATGAAATGAAAATTGTGAGAATTTTTTTTCTTTCTCTGTGTACCCTTTTGTTACGAATTTTGTGCACGTAAGTATAGTACCCACTATAAAATTATTCTCAGTTTCAAAGTCTATTTTCTATATTAAATTTGATGAGTAGCGAACCGAAAACCAACTGACTGTTAGAACGAAATGGTTTCTTGAGTGGTGTAATTTAGTGTGAAGAGAAACGAAATAATATTTTGATTTATGTAGCTTTCTTTATTTAGCCATTAAATTGTGCCTATTAAAGGCTCTGAAAAGTAGTTTTTTGTCCAAAATGTTGACCGTTGAAATAAAATTTAATGCTAAATTGAATTTGACATTATTCTTTTTCGAAACCATAATAAATTATTTTCTCCCCATTATTCGGCGAATGCCAGCGCTGACTTAATGGGGTGCAATCTGTAATCTATAATTCCATGTTTATGATGCTTAAACATGTTCTCAATAAATGCCAGCTAGTCTCTCTATCCATGTTTTTGAATCATCTGCTGAGGCTGGGGTTGATCTATTTCAACAAAACGTGCCGACTATTGAATCATTTTTTCTCTATTTTTTCGAGTTCATTTTTGAGAATTTTAGGGGCTATGTCCCCCAATGGTCCCCCAGTACGCTACTATAATTTAATCCACAGCGAAGCGATTGAAAAAGCTTATTTGTGTTCCATTTGGATTTATTTTTTTCGTTTCTATTATTAATCTAATTGAAACTGTTATTATTTTCATGACTGTACGTAATATAATATTATTTGAATTCGGGCTCAACATAATGAGTCGCAAAAACTTGACATTATTGCCTTTTTTTTTCGTGTCAATTTTTTTGTGCTCCCTGTCGTGCCAATAACCGATTTACTTCCGATTAGGTTAATGGCTGTACACGATTTCAAAAAAAAAAAAAGACGGTTTTAAAAGAGTGAAAATTTTCATTCGGTCATCGTGATTTGGAATTTTCTTTTAGGTTTTCGAATTTTTTCAACTTTTTTTTTTTTGTAAACTACTTTTATTATCATGTAATGGACGCGTGAAATAGATTGAAACAGTCGACCATCATTTAAACGGTTGTTAATTTGTGTTCTTTTAATGGCGTTTCGTGTTCAAACCGTTGACGGTCAGCCTGTCTTCTAGGTCATTTTGTGGAATATTCTAATGTAAGTAAATTAACCTAGTTACGTTGTACCTATTTTTTTTTAAACTCTTTCATTTTTGAAGTGTCACTTGAGTGCGAAGTATAAACGTTGTTGAACGCTACGATAATTCTCTATAATCCTTCTTGCAGTCGACGAAGGTTTTTTTTTATTATTATTTTCTTTCATCACGATAGATAATTTTCATGATCGACTTATTATTTTTTTAAATGTTTGACAATGTAATCTAATGTAACTATACCATGGAGGGGGGAGTTGAAGGAGAAGAAAATAAATGGACAGACTCTAATAATTCGTTTACATTACATGTAATTCCGCATATATATATATATATTATTCATAGATGGATTTATATTTGCAGGTACCTAGTGATGGCCTCTTTTTCTCAACGACCCGTATATTATGGCGTATTTTTAGTAAAGTGGCGTATTTTTTGGGTCGCCACATTGTAACCCCCCATTTTCTTGAGAAATAAGAAAGATGTTTTGCCCTTTGAAGGCTTATCATATTGGACCTTGAACTATATAAAATCGAACACTTACCACCTCTCAAGTTGATACTCCTTCCTCAACCCCCTAAATGTTTTGGACCATATTTCAGCGTAGTTTTCGTGATTTTCTCGGGTAAGGGTTAATTCTACAGAAAATTTTATTTATAGCAAACAATTTTCTTCTACAATTTTCTACAAATAAAGTGATTTATATATTTTTCTTAGGCCCGATAGTTTTTAAGTTGTAATCAGTAGAAAATTTTAAGGTACAAAATTCTGCTTTTAGGATGCTGTCAAGGGGGACCATCAACTTTAGGGGCGGAAAATATTTTGTTTTATGACGTATAAAATACCTGACACACAAACTCTTCACCATACTTTTTCTAAATTTTTGGAGAAGAAAATTTCTTTCAAATCAAAAGGTAATATGGCGACCTAGAAGCAAAAAATTAACCTGCAGTGATGGATAAATATCAACAATAGAAAAAAAAGGGGTACGATATATTCCCATTCTGACATGGATGAACGAATGTACACAGTAAAAAAAAAAGTTCGCCCCTCTACCTTTTAATTTCTATATATAATTAATTATATGCGCACATTCTGATACACTTTGAGTTGTTCTAAATGTTGAATGCTTCCTTATGTTTGAATGTTGAAAAAACTCTCAAGTTTGTCAGCTGTATGGTTGTTCGTATATTGGGCGATCTTCATATTATCTAAACAAAAATATTATTTTTCGTCATCATCGTTATTTTTGGCTGGGTTTCTCCACCAGTGTCAGTTCATAATTTTTATTGGAAAAACGTCTCAAGTTATGCCTAAATAACAAATGTAACGACGAAAATTTTTCACGATTTGTATTTTGTTGTTGTTTCTCGTTGAAATATTCTGTCATTCTTGAAATTTATTAATGTTATTTTAACAATGTTGGTATATAGTTGAGTTATTGTCGCGTATCACTTGTTTGTGTGTTTAGTTTTCATTAATCACCATTGTTTTACCTTCTATTCCTGTTATTTTGATCAAAAACTTTTTTTTTTCTCGAAAATTTCGGTATTTTTCGGTGATGTTGTATTCGAGGTTTGTTTACAGGTAGGGTTAGATTTACAACATTCACCATATATTTGGAAATCTTGTTTTTTTTGTTTTTTTTTGATAGGTACCTAAAACGTAAGTAAACAATTTATTTGATGTTTTCATTTCTTGGTCACGTGCTGCCAACAGGTGAACTTATGAAGGGAAATTATTCAAAATAACCCCCTCCCACCCACTCATAAGTTGTGTTTGATATGGCAAAAAAAATTCTGAACTCGAAATCAGTTAAAAGAACTTTTTCAGTAAGAAAGAAATGAGTGGACACGTTGAGTAGAATGAGATATAAATGTGATCAGATAGTTAGATTTAGAACTTTTCATCAAAACTTTCTCATTGAATCAGACCAATAAATACGGCTCTTCTTGACAAAAATCCAATTCCTAGTTGCAGAGTGGGATATTCGAAAATATTGTTTTACTTCTGAAAAAGTATGACGTTTCATTCATAAGTGTTTGATTCATTTGTGATATTTTTGAAAAAGCCAATATTCAACGTTTTCCAGTTAGATTTATGATTTTATTATATTTTTTTGTTTTAAAATTGTTGTTGTTTGTTTTTTTTTAATTTATAATTTTCTGGAAAATTTTTTCAAATTCACTCCCTTGTTTTTTACTTTATAAAAGAAAAGAAAAGTATATGATTTTAATTCTTTTTTGTTGAGTCATCGTTGCACTCGGAATTGTTATAAAATTTCCAGAAAATGACCCAACTTTGTCAGCTGTATCTGAATTCATTCGCAAAAAATACCTATAATCCGACCAGGTGCGGATTTTTATCGTAAATTTAGAGATACCCGAGTCAACTTCTTGAAGATGGTTTCGATATGCCATAGATCAAAGCCATATAGATAATAGATATTTCCACTTTCAGAACTAGGCCAATATATTGTGATGAATAACCGTTTTTAGAATTTCTACGAAATTCAGTTTGAATAAGATTTAAAAACATTACGCAGTCTATCGTTGCTTTACTGCAGCCGTACTCTCGTAGTACAGGTACCGTCGAATGAATAGTTGGAATTGGACAAGAGGAGCCATATTGTAATATTAGGACACCGGCAATTTATTCATCCTTATCGACTTAGCTTGTTTTGCATGTAATTGGAATTCTGCGGATGAAAATTAGAATCTATTCTATGAATAGTCTGCGAGTTACCGCAGTAAATGTGACCATGATATTTTGCTTGTACCAGTCAGTGTGACTAACACCAAATTTGTGCCAAAAATTTTCAAAAACATAAACAAGTGTGAAATTTTTGCTTCGCGTGATTATTTGCTCGCCGATCAATTGATAAGAAAAAGTGGTGTTGGAAAATTGTGCAGAAAATTTGCGTAACAAACGAAGTTGTTTAATTTGTTTTATCCATTTTCAAGTTTTGTGTGTGTGTGTGTATGTGAGTATGTGTGTGTGTATGTATGTATGTATGTATGTATGTATGTATGTATGTATGTATATATGTACTATGTACTGTGCACGTGTGTGTGTGTGTGTGAGATAGATCGAAACACACAAATAGCTTTTGTTATAAAAGTAGATACTCAACTCGTCGTGTATCAAAATCACAATGAATGCAATACGATTGACGAAGATACAATACCTTTTTAAGTAATTCTGAGCAAAATAAAAAAATTTGAAGGAAACATGACTCCATTATTTTGAGTGAAACATGTGTGAACGCAAGCAATTATTGTAATTTTTTATGTTGTTTAATTATAGTTTATACACGTCTAACAGATTATTGTTAACTTATTTCCCTTTCTTTCTTGAATTGGTGGCAAATTGTTGGTGTTCCATAGAGTTTTGGTTGTTTGTAAGTGAACTGTTTTTGTATGGTTTCGTATTATTTTGCTATACTTATACATATAAATACATTTTGCATCCTCGGGTCTCTCAGCCCAAAAGTAAGTTTACCTACTTGGCGTGAGCTTTATACTTACTCGAGGTAGGGATTTCAGGCTAATCGCGTCTCCTTCTGACTAAAAATTTTGGAATTTTAACGTCTTTTTATGAGAACTGTAGAATCAGGAAATTACTATTCTTGAATTTTTTCGTCATCCAGTAAAGTTGATGGTTGTTTGATAAACAAGATGTAAAGTTACAACATTTTGTAGTGTAGTTAACGAAAGAAGTGTATGTCGATCAAATACTCTCCACAGCCTGCTGCAACCAATGTCACAATGATTCTTGAAAACCGAGGCAGGCATAGCGTTGGAGTCACTACTGTGGAATATAAAACCTACTACCGTTATCTTACGTATGATGTGTGTTTAGGTAAATCGTACAAAAAAATTAAAAAAAAAAATTGTAAGTTTTGGTTGGGCGTTTCAAAATTTGTAACAACAAATTTCAAGTTCTGGTACTACGTTTCAAAATTTACAACAACGAATAAAGTTTCAAGTTTTGGGCTTGCACAACAAAATATGTAACAACAAATTTCAAGATTTGGTCTCGCACAATAAAATTTATAACAACGAATTTCAACTTATTTGGTCCTAAGTTACAAAATTTATAGCAACAGATCCAAGTTTTAGTCTCATGTTTCAAAATTCATTGGAAATTTCAAGTTTCGTTCTCACGTCGTAACAAAATTCATAGCTAAAAATTTCAATGAAAAATTTGTAACAACAAATTCAAGTTTTAGTCTCGTGCAACATAATTTGAAATAACGAATTTCAAGGTTTGGTTCTGAATTACAAAATTTATGGAATAAAATTCGAAGTTTTGGTCCCGCGATTTAAAATTCGTAACAAATTCCAAGTTTTGATCCCACATAAAAAATTCGTAACAAATTCCAAGTTTTGATCCTACATAAAAAATTTGTAACAAATTTCAATTTTTGGTCTCACATAACAAAATTCATAACAAAAAATTTCAAGTTTTGTCTGTTTTTTATCCCACGCTAAATAATTTATAACAACAAATTCACGTTTTAGTCTCATACAACAAAATTTGTAATAACAAATTTCAAGATTTTGTCCTAAATCACAAAATTTATAGCTACAAATTCCAAGTTTTGGTCCTATGTTACAAAATTTATAACAACAAACTTTAAGTTCTGGTCCCAGTATACCATAGTGTATGTTTTACATCGTAAAATTTTCAAAGTTTCAAAATTTTTCAAAATTTTTTGATTTTAATGGCTATGAGTTTGATGAAATTGGTTATTTTGCTCTTGAGTGCAGGGAGTATTTTCATCTGTAGTATGATCTAATTCATTTTAGGATAAAATAAACTTATACCGTTGTGTTAGGAGTTTTCAACAACCAAACCAGTGGCGGTTTTACCAAGAGGCCAATTAGGCCACAGCCTATATAATTATAGTCACGAAGGTAAAAAACCGCAAAACTAATTTTTTTATACATTTTGTATCAACGACATTGTATTTTTTAATGATCTTTTACATTATTTTAGTTGGCATCAATGTATTAGGGTGCAAAATTTAGCTGGCCTATAGGCGCCAAATTTATTAACCCACCTCTGAACTAAAAAAAACAATAAAAAAAACTGAATATTATCATAATTTAGTAATTCCACGTGTGGTCTTATCGCAGAAATACTTTCTTTTGTAGGCTCTGAACCCCACCTCCTCCAACAATTACACCATCGTTGTAGTATGTTTCTTAGAGCAAATTAGGGTAAAGGCAGTAGTTCGCGACACTGCATAGGCCTGCGACTCTTTTCGTCTACATTTGTAAAACTTCAGGCTATTGAGCTGTAGTAATGTAGATGTTCAGCATTTGTTAAAACGCCCTCTATCTTCTTACTTTGAAAACATCACATACTCATATAAAGTATTCATCATCTACGTATAAAAAAACATTAAATATTCACTTTTTTGAGGAGTTAAAAATTATCACTGTTTCTGACTGCCTACCTCAATGATGATTTACCAAAAAATGATAAATTATGGTCCAGCAATTGATTTGAATGATTGAAGAATTACTGTTATAAAAAGAGCATCCCTGAAAGATGGATAAAAACAGGTATTTTATATTTTTATATGAAATAATTAATTTTCATTTACTATTTTAACTTGAACCTAACTAATGCCTAAAATTTGTCATTTCATTAGTTTACAACACTGTGCAAGAACAAAAATTCAATGAATTAGATGGTCACACCTGAGTTTTTAGCCATTTTTAGGGTTATAGATATAAACTGTAATGTCTGTTACATTTTAGATGAAACAAACTTTCAGTATTTTTCATTTTGTAAAAAATGAAGTTAGTGTATCTTTTTTCAACAAAAGTGTTGCAAACTAGTGCAATAACTGTTACGATTTAAAAAATTTGTGTCACAAACTAAACCATTAGTATCACAAATTATAGATTGAAAATAATGAAATTTAGTTCAGTACTATACTTAAAATGGATAGTAATAGAGATATAGAGATTTCCCATTCCAAGGAGCTATTAAATAATTTTTGGTAAAGTAAAGTTGATGTAAGTTATTTTGATGGGAGTGTCACAAACTAATGCAGTAACTGTTACTATCTAAACCATTCGTGTCACAACATAAGGATTTTGATGTTTTTCAGTTTCATTGTTATCAGTAATGAAAATAATGAAATTTAATTCTATATTATGATTAAAATTAATAGTAGATAGATTTCTGGTTCCAAGGAGCCGTGAAACAATGCTTTAACTTTAAAACTGATTTTGCAGTTGAAATTTCTCTTAAAGTGTAGCTAGCAAACTACCTACTGCCTTCATCATACATGCTTTTCTTTTGTGAGATACACGATTTTGTGATTGTAATTTTTGTTTCAATGTTATTCATTTCGTGTTTATATTATTAATATTTTCTTATTTTTAATATTTTTGCGGAAGTATCGAAGTATCGTATCTGTGGGACAAAACAATATTATTGCACTACAGTATTGTAATTTTGGTAATATCTATACTTTATACGATTTTTGCCCTGAAAAATGAAAACAAAAAAAACTTTACAACGCAATAGAAACGTTAGAAAAAACAACATCTTCTCATCCTGGCCGATTGAATGGGATCTTCTACGCTTTAATTAAGCTGTTCAAAGAATTTCTTCGCTGAAGAAAAAAAAAACGTAAATTAAATTTTCTCAACCTTGAAATTTTAATATGCCTAATGTGGTTAATTCTTGGCACGTCTCCTTATATCTTGTTAATTTAATCTTCGATTGTATCGGTCAGATATATATTTCAAGTGTAGGTGAAAAAATTTGTGCCCTGTTTAGTGGAATTTTCTATCCTCTTTGGATTATAAGTACTGGGGTACCTTTCTGTTGTTGTTTTATTCTTGCTTTTTCCACTTGACCATAGAATAAAGCGAAATCGATTTCACTGGTAAGTAAGCAATAAGTGTAATTTATTGCAAAATAAATTTAAAAAAAATTATTAAAAAAAAGTACATTATATTATTATTCATATGGAAGATGGGATTATTACTGGCACTTCTCCAGTGAGTGCGGTGAACTCGGTTTACGTATGTTCATTGGTAAAGTCGTCGAAACGTAAACAGAAGCAAAAGAAAAAAAAATTTTTTTTCTCTTTTTTTCCTCTCGTTGCTATACTTGAAACTATGATTCATTTCAAATAATGATTAAAGTTTTTCATCGTTATTTGCATTCGTTTTTTTTTTCTTTTTATTATTATTACAATACTCTTTGACTGAATCTAGCCTTGGAAAATTTTTTTCTTTTTTTCTTTTTTGGTTCTCGAAATATTACTTTAGAACTATTTTAATTCTTAAAAGAAAAAAAAATCTAAGCATACGAGGCGGCCGACACATCGAAAAGTAGTTTTTTTTTTTTTTTTTTTTTTTTTTTTTTTTGAAGGGGGAAATTCCGTACATTTAGGATGAATTTTCTTCAGTTGTTCAAATTGGTTGTGCTTGAAATCAATTTTCGTTAAATGATGGTTGAATAAAATTGTACTCTCCAGGAGACAGTTTCGATGTATTCGAAATGAAAAATTCTGAACCAGAATGTTTAGTTCACTACTGCCGCGCATGACGAACAATATTTTCTCACCTAATAAAAATCAAAGATAAACTTTAATGTGTTGCTTATTTTTATTATTGAAGGCGTCAGCGGGTTTCTAAACCCTGGAAATCATGAACCACGGTCTAGAATTCAAAATTCAGTTCATAATAATTATGCAATCCGTACACAGTGATATTCACGAATTGAATTATTGTGGTCCATCATCGGTTTAGAAGGGGCTAGTTTCGATAATCAATAATTTTCAATATTGTAAAATTTGATCAGTTGGTCTGTGGATTTTACGCTTAATCTCTTGGGCAGGCTGCTGAACAGAGGTAACAAGCAGATAATAAACATAATGAGATATTATCCGCATCCGCAGCTCCGAAAACGTCTTATAATTGAACTTTTTTTTTTTTTTTTATCAATATTTCGTTTTAAATTTCGTAATTTTAATTATAATTTGAATGATAAAATTATTTTCACAGTATTCACCGCAGAATTCGCTCACTAAATATTTCGCCGAAGAGCAATGAATGACTCATTGAAAAAATTATAATTGTACGACAAAATAATACCTACTTTTACGTCTGTAAACTGATGGCTTGCAAGTTTCCTGTTTATACAAGGGCGGTTTCAAAGAAGTGAAAACTGAAATTAACTTTGCAGTTTTTGCTCGAAAATTTTAGTCGTGTAAAAATACTATTCTCTCCGCACTTTTCTTTTTACGGTTTTCGAATTTTGTGTAAAAAATGCTATTGAAATCACCGTTATTTTCCTTCTAATTTCTCTTCAGCCAGTTCTATGTTTTGTTTTTCATCTGTGAAACCATAACGATGCGCACTATAATCGATTAGTTTGACTGATCGATTACCTCGATTCATTAACTAATCGATTTGTTGCTATTCGATTTATTTTTGCAAAATTAATCGATTAATCGAGTATCATTTAGGCATGTGCAAGAATCATAAATATTTTATAAAAGAAATAGACGAAAAAAGAAAAATCCTAATTGTTAATTGGCTGTTGCAGAGGAAACGTTTTCTATTCCGCTTTAAAATTAACGCGTGTTGAAAAAATTAAGTTTTCAAGTTGGTGTAGGAAACGGTAAAATCGATTGCTTGATATAATCGATTAATCGAACAGTTTTTGAATAATTGCGCATCACTATGTAAAGCAAAAACCCTATTGCAACATCGTTTATCAGTGTAGCTTGCCACGTTTCCAATTTTTTTGTCACGAAAACGTTCTATTGCTCTTTCATTTTGAAAATGTAAAATTTTTTGCACCCTACTTATCAATTTTTATACAACTCGATATCGAGAATTTTTTATTTATTGGTAAAACTAATAATATTACGCAACTAAGGAGGAAAATGTCAATTTCTAAACGAGTGCAAGGCTTGCAGGTATAAGGCATATTGGTGAGTTCGGTAGATGCACGAGGTGATAAATTGCTCACTTCGATGGAATTGGCTACAATATTTATTTTAATGAGTGTATTTGACTTGGGGAAATAAAATATGTCGGTTGTTGGGTCGAGTCCCCATTATGGCAAAGAAAATTTTCGAGAAAAAAAAAATTAATTTAAATGAAAGAAAATAAAACATTGACAGGTGTGGGAGAAACTGCGGAACGAATAAGGCGAGAGAAAAAAAAATTAAGATATGAAAAGAGAATTGAGGAATGAGAAAGAGAGTTAATAAGTGAGTAAATGAAATTAAAGAGTGACAAAAGTATATGCTCTGAAATTGGCCGCTTTCATCACACCATACATGCCTCAAAAATACAGTATTTCGAGCACATGTTGCGAAAAAACTTTAACAAACTAGTATAGGTAGGCCTACATATGTTAATTTTTTACAATATTTTCTTTGTACTGTTTATTGCTGTATTTTTTTTTTTGATGGGGGATGTCGAAAGTTGAAATTTCTTCGAAATATATATATATATATATTAGGTTACAGGCAAAGCATGAAATGAAGGTGAATTTTTTGTTCTGAACCAGCAAAAATTACAGATATTAGGCCAATGTTATCAGATATGATGGTGATGTTAGTTTTATCAGTTATCAGTTCTATGAGTATAGCAAATGTTCGTGAAAAATTAAAATGAAAGACGTTAGATGTGTTATTTTCAATATAGAAATGTTGTTAAGGAGCAATGTGATCGAATTCATTGACACTAACTAAAGTTGAATACAGCAACGAATTGTTGGCAATTGAGTTCCAAATTTTGTTTCTTAAACACATCCTGATTCTTCCTCACAACTAATATTTTGAGAACATTGAGGAAGAACATCCACTGCTATCACCATTGTGCGGCAAGATCCAGATGAGTGAAGTGCTTTAAATAGTAGAAAAAATGAAATTTCAAGATAAACAAGAAGCCAAAAAAAAACTTTTTAGTACAAACAGTACTACTTATTCGTTTCACCTTGTTAGTATTACAGTGACTTGTTCATTTTGTGGTTAGATTCCTATTTCTTATCATTTCACACTTTGCCTAACTTTTTCGAGGCAATGTGTTAAATGCCTAGGAATTTCAGGCAAATTATATAATTTTTCACTGTTTTCACGCTTTGCCTTTAGCATAATATATGCAAAAATTTTCGAAATTTGAAAATTTCCTCCTCTTTTATGGTTTCCTTAGTAATGAAAATTGATCCACCATGTAGGTATTATTGCAGCGATTATTATTAGTCGAATTCGAATTATTTTATTATTTTAGTCGAGTTTTAATGTCTTTTCTTCTGTATTTAAGCTGCATAAAATGGAAGATCCTGAGGAACACTGATCGTACTTCCGCTCGACCCTTCGCATATGCAGACCTAATTAGTCTCTCCATATCATTCTTACCTTTCCTTTAGCGATGTGTGTTTTAGTTCATTTGGTGGATTTAGTTCAACAGGTCTCGGTCTTTTGAATGAACTAGTTCAGTGAACTAGTTCAAAATGAACGAAATGAGCTGCATGAATCAAACCTTTGAGTATGTATTATTTCATATGGAGAGTAATTCGTATACATTTTCTATACGTAGTTACTTTCAGACATAGAAAGCGCTTTCATTCCCCGAAAACGCTTACTATTTTGTTTTATTTTTTGTTGATTGATAAGAAATTTCACTCATCCTGTGATTAACAACAATGCTGTGATGTATAAGAGTGAACTAGCTTGTATGTCTATACAATATAACTTTGATTTGATAATATCTTTTAGTTCAAAGTGAACTAGTTCATTCTCATCTTTCGGTCTCATTCATTTAGGTCTTTCAAAAGATTAGTTCAAATGAATTAGTTCTCGGTCAACCGACACATCTCTACTCTCCTTGCTAGTCTCCAATGGCGTAGGAATGGAGATGTTTGTGGTCGTCAACCCTCATTCGAAATTATTTGGCTACTTCTCATGCCCTCAAAAAATAATCTAAAATTGGACGGTTCCATGAAAAAATTTTGCCAATTCCCTCTCCCCCTAAAAATATTGAAATATTTTGTTCAAGCCACACCATTGCCACTCTCGTATTACGCTCCAAATTGTTTGTTGAAATTCAGTATTTGAAATATACCATTTTCTTCGGAAAAAAATAAGATAAAATAAAAATAAAATATGACTAATTTTGGGAAGTAGGTATATGAGAATAAATAAATTGTACATTGTACCCTCTAAATTGTGCCAGTGGGCTTTTTCCGATAAGATCGTGCCGTACATGATAGGTATGATGTTGATCTTTTTCAGTGATGAAGTGGTGCTCTCTCGCGTTGTTAGGTGCGAAATAAAATTTACAAATTACGAAAAGAAATTATATTTTTATCTCTAAAGATGGAATTTATTCAGGAAATCGTGTTTCGTGTGTCGATTTTTCGACCTTCGTCGAAAAATGTTTCATTTCAGAATTTTCCACCTAAAGCGAGTTATCGCTGAGTTTTTATTTCGAGCAGATATTATAGTCGAGCTGTATATTGGTTGGGTACGATTTTCAATTTTGTTAAGGACGAAACAATAGAAAAATGTTCTAACAACTTTGTGTATGGTTTTATGTGTTTGAAAGTTTCTTTCCTCGTATCGAAAGGAGAGTGAAAGGGGGAAAGGGTTTTTTCGTTCAATGCCATCTTGCGCGGTAAAAGTGCGATAATAGTCACTGCACCATTTACGGTGGAAACTATCACTCGACGAATGAATGCTCATAAAAATCAGCTGTACAAGGCTACCAAATATTAATGGGTCACAATAAAGTTATACTTCAGTTGAATTTTGAAGACTGTATAGTTTTTTTTGTTTTTTTTGTGGAAAGGGCGAAAAGTGATTTGGGTCTAATATTCGCAGCCTGTATGTACATAATGGGTATAAATTGAACGTTAATTTTATGATCGTGATTTCTCAATCTAAAATTGCCTTTTCGTACCTAGACCATTTAGGTGTACCGAATTTATTAATGGTGTATTTGGATGCACCTTGTCGGGTATGTATGTGCTGGGTTTTATGATTTTTGTAATTGTTTTTACGAGTAAGCCTGTAAAAGATTAGTGTCTATAAAAAACAGCGAAACCGCATTAACGAGTTGCTGGTCATTCAGTTCGTGAAAAAAACCTTCGAAAACCAAGTGACTGTATGTAGGTACCTTAAGTTTGTGTGTTCTCGTTTTTGACTGGTGAACGAGTTGAAAGTCACTTGTAACTGAAACATTTTGATTTCCTGTAGAGTAGCTTGTTGCTTGTTTGCTGTTTGTACGCTTCTTCGCATTCCTGTACGTTTTACACTAGTGATGGTTTGGAAGCTGAAGAAATGGCAAAAACTGTCCGATAACGCGACAAACTTGTTTTTCCAACTCAGGTTTTTTTTACCCGCTAATTCGTTAATACGCCGCTTTTTCACTCGCAGATTGTAAAAAAGCGAGCTTGTTGATTCACAAATTGGAACTCTTTCCATTTACAGCAGGTAGCTTTTTTTGTTTATCATGGGATTGTTTGAAAGTGGCTTGTGAGAAGGCCACCTTGTAGCTTGTAAAAAAGCCTAATGTAAACCCGGCTATTTTGAATTTTTTTTTTTTTTTTTCTAATGATTTGAAAAAATGTGGAATGATGCAAAAAAATTATTTTTTTTGTCGAGATACTCGGAAGTACCTAAATAATCTAAAATGTTTTGAAAAATAATTTTTGTTTTCTATGTTTGTACGTAAATCGCTTGAGAAATATTATAATATTTAGAAGAAACGTAGTACGATTCTTGATCAACCTTAGCTGGCTCCTTTGACTTAATTGAGAATGTAAATTTAGATGACAACATTGAATCGTTTTTTTCATCCGCATAAAATTACAATTTTGTTTGAATCATGTTCACGTCACGTGATGACGAGTAGATGAGAAGCATGTTCATACTGTTTTTATTAATTTTCCACTTGAGGGGTTCGTATCAAGGAAAATAAGTGTTTGAAATCATCCATTTTGACGATTTTAAAATGCATCTTGGCGATTACAACGGCCTTACGTCGTTGCCAGTTTTGCTTTGAAGTCCAAGGAAATAATTATTTTCTCTCCTGAACTTGCGATCCGAAATATTCTGAAGGTAGAATCTACTCCTCTGGTTAATTAATTCCGAATAATATTTCGTATCAGGGTGCATATTAAATTTGTTCATGTAGAGTATCAAAGCGAGTCACGTGATTCGTGTTTGAAAATGTAATGTATTTTTTTCCATCTTTCTAACCTCAACTGTATGTTCATAGAAAATTATTCGCATTATATTATTTTGTTTTAAAGTCAGTATAGTTTCTTATTAAACAAATTTAATATTCACGTTTCTTCTCAAGTTTTTGTGCGCTGCGAGTAAAAAGTTTTCCAGAAAAACCCGACCAATTTTTTTCGTTGTTTTTCGTAAATCTGTAGTGTTTGCTTTATGTTATTATTATATCTATAGATTCTGCTTTGATATTTCGATCGTTATTCGCCCATTTATTTTTCCTAATTTTTAGTCTAATGTAACATTTTTAAACCCTTTAGTACATTGTAGAGTAGGTACTAGGTACTATAGTTAGTATTTGTCTAATGATATCCATTATCCGAAGAAATCAACAGAAAAAAAACTCATCAACCATCATCAAAAAAAAAAAAAAAGTCGATGTTAACCATTTGATCCGTATGTATGTTTGTTTCAGCATAACTTTTCACCTTGGGCGCCAATTTTGATAAACTTTTTTCTAATTAATAGATAATAATTTCGTAAGAGTTCCATATTATTTTCTCTCAGATCGAAGAGACAGTTTTGGAGTTATTTTTAGAAAACTGTTCATTTCAAAACAAAAATGAAGCTTACGCGAATGTGAATGAAACAAAAAGTGGTAAGGTAAAATAAAATTACTTTTTCCGAAAATCGAATAAAATCAAAAGAAGAAACAATAAAAATGCTCTAAAAAAAAGAAATATAACTCATAAAATTTCTTCAGCAAAATCTAGTTACTGGATTTATTGAAGTTGGCCCCAGTCAAAAAGTGTTATCATAAAATTAAATTGAACTGACGTGTAACCCGGCATGATAGAGGAAAAGAGTTTCGACCTTAAAAATTCCAGTCTTCAGAAATTTTAAAAGGATTATTTTCCTTTTTTTTAGCGCGTATATATTTTTTTTATTTTTTTAAGTTGGTTTGTTTTTTTCTATTAATAGATAGATTGTCGAAGTCAAAGTAAACAAATGTAGATTTTTTTCTTTTCAAGCCAATTCAATGAAACTGGCAGTGTAGGTAATGCTGTAAATTTACCCACCGTCGAATAAAGATGCGATTTGGAGATTATTAACAATTATACCCTTGTGAAAATAATGTTGAAGGTCTGATTATGTAAGCAGATTTTGTAGTCTATTCTTTGTTCATTCGTCTTTTTTTATATTCTTGATGATAATGTTTAGCTTTCGATTATTGTCAATATACTGTGCTCGCGAACCACGTTTTGTGGATGTGGAGATGAAAAAAAATTTTCCCATGAATCACCTACAGCATAATAAGCTTAGTGTGTCGTAGTTTTATATTCACTTGAGCACCACCACTGGTTTGCTAGTTTCCTGGTATAGCTGTAAATTCGTGACTCAATTTTTTGTTCTGGTTCATATATATTTTTGTGTACGCATATTGTTTTGTTCCTATTTTTTTTTTGTAATTTTTTTTTTTTTTTTTTGCAAAAAGTTACGAAAGAAAAATAAAACCGAAAACTATATCTTTATTTTCGGAATTCCTTAAGTGTAGGAAACCAGATTCGAAAAGTTCGGCTGTGACGTGTATTTCTGTCTTAAAATGGGAATACGTTCTTTCTATATCTACTCAAAAGGTAACGGTTCAAACCGGTACCTACCGCTAATAATAATCAAGATCTCGTGTTATAAGTTTACATATACCTGTGTCTATAGTTTCTAGTCGTATCCTATTAATATGAATGTTGTTTGATCGTATTCTTTATTGTTGGAAATTTTCGTAAGGCAATATCTTTTACCAATTTTGATTTCATAAAAAAAAAGAAAAAAAAAAGAACTTTGACGAAGCAGCCGCTCAGATACAAATTGTAGATTTTCTAAATACTAGCAAATTACATGCCAAATTGGCCACAAGTTAGTAGGCTATAGATCATGAATAATGATTGTAGCACTAAATTTCGTCAAGATATTGATTGAAAATTACACATTTTAGAGCCTAAAATCAGACATAATAAAGTACCGTCTGACTAATCTACGTCAACATTTGAAAAATGTTAGAATGGATTGCAGTATAGATATAGTTATTATAAGCTTTTATTCTTCTGACTACTGCGATTTTAAAATGTATCAATACTGCAGCCAACCTTCGGCAACGAAATAATATTTATTTCCTTTGAGTATAAATGTAATGAAGGGGTGATTGTAGTAGTTCCGTTCTTTAAACATAGACTGTTTCCTGAAATGATATTGCGGTTGCTTTGAGATGTATATATATATATGTAGGTTCGGTGTGTGTCGCGAATCTAATTTGCACTTCAAAATAAAAAATAGTGTGAGAGTTTAAAATTCAAAACTATTTATTCACACGTAATTACAATAATGGTGAAATTAGAAAATTCGGATATTTCTTACACACGAAACGAACGAAGATCTATTCTGTTAAACTGGGTCAACGTTGAATGACCGCACGAAAGGATGAATGAATTTATCAATGAAAAATAATCGGAAGCGAGCTGCGACGTCGATGACGATAACAAAAGAAAATGTACAGGTTAAGATTATTCGAGAATGTTGTCATCGGATAAGAGAAGGAATGAATTTAATGAATGAAATGACGTTATTATAGATAATTAAATCGCATGCAGTTCATTAATACATCGTAATAGCTTAGCCTAGGTCAAACATAAATAAACATGAAAAATAGTCAAAATCTCGCAAATATGAGCGAGATTTGGTGTAATTTGGGAAAAGACGACATCGTCTTTTACATATATATATTTGTGTGTGTGTATATCTATAGATATAATAACGTGAAAAACAGAGTAATTTCATTCCCTGTAAAGCTATCTATGTCTGATAGTAACTACCCATTGAAATGTTAGAGGAATCAGACCTCTATTACATAATATATGTATACTCCGTTTATTTCACATGAAGCTAAAGCCAAAAATAAATAAATAAATGAAAGCCGATCCTTTAAAAATGCGTATTTAACGGAAATTTATTTCTAATACAAGTGCAAAAAGTAGGTGATACTACTTTGCTTGTGAGTAACATTCTGTTCTTGCTACACACCTAAAAAAATTAAATAAAATATAAATAAATAGAAAAAAGTCAGATATTTGCTTGTTTTAAAGCTAAATAATAATAAATAATTTGACTTTTTTTTTAGAGTAATTAATTTTTACACCCTTCACTCATTCAACAAAAAATTCCTCAAAAAATTTTGTAGAACCAAATAATTAATTTAATAATCGTTCTTTAAAAGAAAGAAAAGACTGAGAAAGTAGTTGAGCTATGTAAGAAAGTCAGCTTTCACAATATTTTTTCACATTGTGTTGTAATTTGCTACTTTTTAGGGTTTAGTGGTGCCAATTTTTCAATTCAATTTAATCGATTTAATCGAAAACAGAATATGATAATCAACTGTTGAAAAATCAAAAATTGATTCATCAATCTTGTATTTTGTTTATGTAAGAAATGTTGAAAACATTACAACTGAAAAACAAAATCTTAAAATTGAAAAATTGATCAATATTCTCTTTTTCTATTTCTATTTCTTTCTCTTTTCACAATGAAAAATAATAATTGAATTTTAAATCAGCAAAATTACCAATTTTTTACATTAATTTCTTGAAAAATCAGAAAAAAATGAAAATCGATTTTCCCAAAATTGTTTAATTAATCAAAAGTGATTGAAATTCTGAAAATCGAAAGAAATCAGTTTTGTGTAGGTCCAATTTTTATCAATTATTGATTGAACAAAAAAAAATTGACGCCACTCTTAGGATGTGGGGACTCAACTCATTAGAGGTAAAGGAGCTCAGACCCCTTGATGACAGTTGCTGCCACAAGGCTGGAAAATAATTGTCTCTCTGACATAAAACCAAATGCACAAATTACGTTTGATCGTAATTACTTGCACATAAGTACATGCAAGTAATGTTCAAGTACCAAACTGTGACTAATCTCAACAATGACAATGATGTCATGATTCTGTACATGAACTGGTCTGCCATTTCTTATTAATACAAGAAATAACACACCGATCTGTTCATGCAAATGTGCGTAAATATTACGTATGTGTATTAAGCCCGTATAATATAATCTGCTCGAACTGGCTCTAAAATTGCCAGTGTTTCCCCAGGTTTTGGCTTACCCGTATGTTTACATATGAAGTGGCAGAACACCCAAAATTTGTTGATTACCTTCTGGTGAGAATATCTTCATGACAAGGTATTCCACATAAGATTTTTGCATTAAGTGCAACAAAACCCTATTTCAACCATTATGTTTGTTATGCTTTTTTCTTCTTCAGCCAGCTCCATGTTTTGTTTTTCATTGGTGTAAATAAAATTTTTCTTTTTAAGGTTTTCACACAAAGTATGAATCTATATTATTATTATTTGGAGCGCTAATGTGAGATTCGTTTTAATGTGATAGATGATAATGAATGAATAATGAATTATATTATAGATTATTGATTACTGAATTAATGATTAACAATTAGGTATTATTAATTGATTAATGAATTATTCTTTCTTTATTCATTCTTCAACTGTATGTGTGAATTGTGAAAACATGTTTTATGAAATTATCGATACAGATTGATATTTGGTACATCAGTATGCAATTCCTTATTTAACTGAGGGAAAACCATTTTGCAACATCGTTTAACAATGTTGCTTGTTGTTCAGTCAAGGGGCATTAAAAAATGTATCTTTCAGTTGGGTGTTGTAAAAAAGTATTATCTTTTCCTAATCTTGCAGTTATTGATCGAAAGTTAAGCATTTTAGAGCTATAAAACCTCCAAAATTTGAGAAAAAAAAATTAATATATTGGAAGCTCCGTCCGGTCGATCCGCACCAAAATCAAAAGGTCTTGTCCTTGGGTTACTACTTATGTTCTTACCATTATTATTATTATTATTATTATTATTATTATTTTGTTCATTGGGGAAAATGATTGAAATTTGTTCTTTTTTATTAGTGGTAAAATTATAGGACAAAAATTGTGACTTGTACTGCGCTAACAAGAATATGGAATAGACATTTATAATTATACCTACATATGAATTTGAAACGATTAATGACAAAAGTTTCGGTCATGCGTGATTCATGAAACTAAAAACATGCTCACCCCCACCCCTAGGTCGTTTCATGCGAATAAAAATTAATACGTAGATTTGCGTCGAAATCCCACTCAAAAATTAGGTGATAAGTTTTGTTAGAAGCATTGTTTAAGTATGTAAAAAGCTGATGAATCACGTTATTCTTGTGAGCGATGAGTAATCAATATTTTTGGTGGTTTCCTCCTTGAAAACACTCGAAATTTGGTAGACTGTTATAAATTTAATATATTAAGTCGATATAATATTCGTGGCATGCTCAAAAAAAAAATTATACCTACCTACCTATCCTATATTCATGCTAATTAAAATTCGCTCAGGTCTTAAAACGACGACCAACTTTACGTAAGTGAAAACAGAGTGAAATTTTAAATCAGTATAACATGTATGATGATTTCAAGATGAATCGTATCCTTTGTTATTTTGAACAGTATAAGTCGGCAGTTCCCAACCTTTTTTTATTCGTAGACTCCTCGTGCAGAGATCACTACTTCGTTCACTCCCCCACACCCATTTGGAAAACTTGTTTGTAAATAAAAGAACTTTCACCCCCTGGTGGTCCGTGGACCACATAAATTGTGACCGCTGGTATAGGTGATTATAAGTGAGAAAATATGGTCTAAGAAACTGAAAATTGGGAACTTTTCTCCCCCTCCTTTCCCCTTTGCCTCATTACATCAGTGAAATTGTAATTCGTGAAAAAGGTTTTGTGTTACGTACCGACTACTGGTTACGAGGGGGTTCATCAACTTCCGAATTAAGATTTTCATAACAACACTATGGTATTGTGTATTCTTTGAGGAAATGATTTTCACGAAATATGCTCCGGAAAAATTTAAGTTGCGTCTGGATGAAAATGGCTGGAAAAAGGCTGAAAAAAGGCTATGGCCTTCGAAAGTTTTTCCTCGAAAAATTTCTCGATTTATTAGGTTTTAGTATTTTTGTTCGTATTAATTTCTGCATAAAAAACATATTTTTTATGATTACGACCGCTTCTTTGTTTTCCAGCTGCGATTATGTCACAGTAAAAAAAAACACACGTGTCATGTTATACACCATCGTGTTACTTTTCTCTGCCAAATGGTATCGTTCGAAAAATATGATGTGTCGGTTATACATTCTCATTCGGTTTGTGGAAAATTTGGAAAGATGAATTCGTGACTACGACTATTTTTAAAGTGGTATTTGTATGGCGGAAAAAATAACAAAATTTGCAAATTGTTGCGGAAAAATACTCTTGTACTCGGAGATGCAGATAACATAATATGTAATTACCTACCAGCGAAATATTGTTGGTTCAATTCGGTTAAACAAAAGGCATGCAGTGGTATTAATTATTAGGTATAGAAAAAATTTTAATTTTTTGGTACGTTCATTTTGTTTTGAAACTTGATTCTATACACGAACAGCGTATATTAGTTCGATATTTAATGTACCAAAAATGTTGAGCCTGGTCAACCAAAAATAACTGATTGACGATTGAGCTGAGATATATGTATAGGTAGGTACCTTAAGAGATGAAATATATTGGGGGTTATTGTGAAAAAATGTATATTAGTAAATAATTAATATATCCATAGAAAAATGTTTGAAAAGATTTAATAGATCGGTGACATAGTCTCATATTCGAAAACTTGTAGAGTTGAAGAAATGAAGGAAAAAAAATTGTTAGGTATGTACAAAACAAAATAATATATATCTAATGAAAATGAAGATTCACGTTTCTCTTTAGACGAAATTCTCTTGTTTTTCATTATATTTGCTTAAATAACTCGACAATTGCTGAAGTACCCATAAATTAAAGCTCTTTATACTCCCAGATATATGGTCATATTGTGATGATGATGATGATGAGTTTTCATTTTTAATTTTTTCGTCATCAATTTGTCATCAGTCACTTCATGTTTTTCAATAATTCTCGAATATAAACAATATATAATGGAAAAACTCAAAATGACGGCTCATTAAGATCATCTTGACATCAGCCTACCAGTAGGTGTAAAGAGCCTAACCTAAATGAGAATACTTTTATTAATGCTGTTAATAATATTATAATATTATATGCTACCCAAATACAATTTGAAGTGTAAAGGTTGGAACTTTAAACTTGGATGTTTTATCAGAAAAACAGATTCGAATGGCGTAACTGTTGTCCATATTGATTTTCAATTAAACTACTTTTTTATAACACATTAATAAATTGTATGTACTTGCCATAATACCTATATCTATACAGAAATATATAGCCAATGTGCCACTGCTTTTTATAGTTACCGAAAAATTATTTTTGATGTGTTTTATTGAAAAATAGGAGTAAATTGAAATAAAATTATCAATTTTTTTTTAAACTCTATTCATCAAATATACAGTTTGATGTCAGTGTAGTGGCAAGAACACAACAGTTTAAGGCATTTAAGTAATAATGTGTTTAACGTCCAAGGAGCTATAAAATATCTTGTCGTTGCACACCTTTCACTCACCTAGATCTGACAACGACTAACGACAACCTCCTCAGCCCAGTCCTCATCTACTTACATTGCTTCAGTAAACGAGTTTCCTGCTCACCCGCCAGGCGTGTAGGAGATTGTGGGTGTACCCCACAATAGGCAGATTTGTTGATTTTAATTAATAAATTAATGTTCAAACTTTTATTCAATTATTTATCGGGTTCTATAGGTGCCTACTTGAACAGATTTGCAAATTTTAGAATTTAAGTTACACACATTTAAGGTGGATTACGAAGCATGTAATATTTCGATCTTGCAGGTTATGTAACGTGTTAAACTTGACAATTTTTTTGTATGGAATGATTGCCTTTATTTTTAATGAGTAGAATTTTCCTCGTTTCAACTTGAATCTTATATTTTGTTTAATGTACGTTCGATGACTGAAAATTGATGAATATAGAGGATAAGTTCCTAGCCAATAATTTTCGTCTCTCAATTTTCTCATGAAAAATGTTCGAATAATTCATTTTGATTTTTTAATTATTATACTATAACAGCTAAATAAGATCTTCATTTTTGTAAATGAAAGCGTTTGTATCAGAGTTGGGATC
Organism: Ericerus pela; assembly: GCA_011428145.1. NCBI lineage: Eukaryota > Metazoa > Arthropoda > Insecta > Hemiptera > Coccidae > Ericerus > Ericerus pela. The sequence continues at coordinate 1,799,285 of WOFM01000478.1, forward strand.
TAAAGTCAAAGTAGTCACCCTTTGGTGGCTCTTTTGTCAAACATGTTGATTTCGGTATCATGTTTTGTATTTATAAGCTTTTTATTCTACTCACTACCGCAATTTTTTAGAATTCATGAAAAACTCTCAATCAAAAAAATAAATAGATACCTAGTTAACCTGTAGTGGTGCGAAATATTGATGTTTTTTTCTTATTGATATTTCAGGGAAAATATCGATCCTCACAATATCATTTATTGGGTAGATTGGAGATTAATTTATAGCGGTTGAGGAAGATAGATTGGATGTAATTAATAACATAATAAAAGTGTTTACGAAGTCATATTTCAGAAGTGTGTAACTGCAGCAATGGAAATAAGTAATGTATATAGATTTAGAAAATGTTTATAAACAAATGTACACGGAGATGAACAGTGAGTGGCGGAACGAGTATCAGTGTAGCCGCGAGTGTAAAAGTATAAAAAAGTTTACAAAAAGATAGTTGAGTGTTCGCAGGAGTGTGAAGGGAAGAGGATAGGTGGTTCCAAAATAATTCAGTCGAATATCGATATTTTTCTACATTTTTAGGTATTGATATTTTTCGCACCTCTGCTACATCGATGGTTTTCTGCCACCTCTTGGCATCGTCGTCTGATGGAATAATAATTTATTTTGAGTTTTGTCTGGAAAAAATAAAATCACTTCGTACTTTATTATATTTTAAATAAAAAAAAAAAAAAAAAGAAAAAATACAGCAGTTGCCTACTTCGTAGTGCAACTTGCTTAACTTTTCTCAAAGCCGTCTTGAAGACCAGATGACAATCGTTTTGATTTTAATTACAAGGATCGTAAATATTTTTCGGTCATTCATTTTATTTTTAGTTAGGCTGAACGCGATGGAAAAGAGTTTTCATCAAATTCATGTCGAATTCAGCCTAATTTTGCCTTGACTTACTTTCTATGGATTTTAGTATCCTATAATTGTACTAACGCATATGTCGTTCATTTGCTTTGGTAATCGTGACATCAGATTGTCTAGTAGGTAAGTGTAGTAAAATTTTCGAATGCACTTCGACGAATTAAGTAAATTGACCGTACGACTTTCTGGATTAACTTTATATGCACGACTCGAGTCTTCACATAAATTATGTCTCAATAATGAAAATTTAATATCTAGGTTGGTACCTAGTCTCCTAAAACAAACCAGAACGTCATTTCTTTTTTTTCTTTTTTTTTTATAACACACGTTATCCTTACCGGCGACATCGATGATTATTCGAAATTAGATAAGAAGTTCCGGGAATGAATTCCTAATTAACCAAAATATTTGTTGACCATGAATCTAAGGTTGTCACTTTAAGTGTTTTAATACGTCCGCGGTGTATTATTTTATTTTGATGGATGGATTATCGGTTCAAGTACTATGGAGCTAAGATTCTATAAGTGTTTTCTGGCTTTCCATCGAAGCTGTTTATATATATATTTCCCTTTTATAGCTGCGACCTGCGTTTAAACGAAACGATACATTATTTAATTCCGTAAGCGAATCGTTGCGAACCGTTAGAAGTTTTTATTTATCGTATTTTCTGGCTTTTAATTAGAGCGCGGACTTTATTATAGTACCTAACAATTATTAGGAATTAGTATCGAGGTACCTATTCGTTGTTGATTTATGTTGCCATCCGAAGATTAGCCACTGCATAAATTTTCTGTTGACCCTCCGCTTTTTAATTCCCTCGTCGATTACTCTTTCTGACAATATTGGCTCGACGTAATCTTTGTTCAAGTGCACGTAAGCGTGAACCTGTTCTCTTATATTTCTCGAGTCGCGACTGCATAATATAGAGAATAATTGCGTCTCAAGTTCAAGGTTTGTAAGTCGCGTCGGCATTTTATTCATTCTTGCAAATTTATCTCTTAATGCACTCGAGATTCTCGCGTTACAATTGCGAATAAGAAGTTGCGGTATAAAACACTTGCACATAATAATTACAATGGGTGGTAGGTATAACCGATTTGCGCGCAGGTTCTTGGTAACAGCTTGGCGTTGTTGCCAGCTGGTTTGTGAAAATGAATTATTTTGCATTGGAATTCAGTGTTCGTGTATGGGTTTGGTGTGTGAGACGTCCACGGAGGCATGGAGCTCAGTAGCTGCCGAAGAGGTATTAGAAAATATTTCAAATCATTATGTAAGCCTGCGTTTACAGTTTTAACCGTCTTGGTAAAATTATAGAGAATTGGTCTTCGCAGTTCCACGTCAGCTGTACTCTTGTCAAGTGGAGGATACACTACATTTTCAGGAACCGCGAATAAGCTCTCACATTATTTTGACGTATAAAATTGATAAAAACTTTACTTTCAAAGCCCCAGCTCTGATTATCCATTGGCTGTCTTTCTCTAATGAAAGAAATAGGTATTTACTTTGATTACTTTGTCGGTAGCCCTTCATCTTACGCAGAATGGTGCAGTAATTACATGTTACTGACCAAATAGAACGACGCATATTCGGCGAATTGTTTTTTGTTTGTAATCTCGTTGTTTTTAATTCTTAATTTTACAAATATTTTTTATTTTGTTGGAAAAAAAAAAAAAAAAAAAAAAACCTCCAAACCAAAATAAATAAGAAATAATAATTTTTCTCAACTCATACCAAAAATATGTTATTATTAAGTCTACTTTTGTGAGCAAAGTGATAGATTTTTGAGCCGATTCCGAATGGTCGATAGTTAATGATTTTAATTACTTCACTAGTGTAGTAATGGAATTTTTACTTAAATATTTTTATAAGCTTATATTCTACTTTCTACTGCGATTTTAAAATATACCAACACTGCAGCCAACTTTCCCCAACGAAATGATATTTATTTCGCACGAAGCTAAACCCCAAAAAACAATAAATGAAAGCTTATCTTTAAAAAAGAGTTTTTAACGTAAACTTTTTTTGTCTGTTTCATGAGGGCGTTGTTTACACATAATATGCAAGTAGCGAAATGTGATTAGAAAAAAAGGGTCGTTTTTCATGGTGGTGTCTACAAACAACCAACTTCAACGCTCCTTAAATATTTAATTATGGTCTAAAATTCTGTTCATAAATGAAGTTTATCTATTTAACTGAATAAATAATAACCCCTTTTTGGTGGATTCGTTGAAAAAATATCGTAGGTACTCAACTATCCCAATTTGCAAAGTGTGACCCAAATGTGTCTGGCAAAAATGACGCATTTTGTGGCATCAATGTGACAGAATTTTATTGTTATCAAAAACAAGATGACACTTATGTAACTTTATAATGACTGAATTGTGACACTATTACGAAATTTAATCCAGTATTTGTCATATGTATGTCATGCTATAGCCACAATGGAAAATTGGTGCGTTACAATTTTTATTTTTGCAGGTTAGATAGTTAGACACTTATGATGCTTGCTCATTCCAATGACAGCACAAGTCGCAGATCTCATCAACTATCACTCGTTTTGCTAACTTGTTGAAAAAACAAAGTTTTTAACAAAAATTCATAAAAATGTTTGAAACCTCACAAAAAAATTACATAGATAGATATTTATCGTGCATATTATTCAAAATCAAATAAGTCAAATCCAAGAGGTTTTTGAAATGGGCTATTGGGTACCTATAAATAGAAAAACTAGATAATCCATTTTTAAATCACATAGAATAGTCAGCCTAACAAAAAGTAAAAACAAAGTTCACGAAAAAATCACGATTACGAAATACTTTCAAGTGAAGATGATGTTTATTTAACAAAATGAAAATTAAATACAAAAATAATTTCCAATGTATCTTCGTCTGTGCAAGAAATGCAAATCGTGTAAATTCTTAGCTTCATCTCGATATTATTTTTGGTTTATTTTCTTCGTAGTATGTAATTAGGTCGATGTGTTTTTAATTTGGCAATTAAGATACAGATAATTTAAATTGGTGCACAATTATTCGCGTCATTATTGCAAAAGTGAAATATCTTTCAATGTTTTCTCAATAAAATTAAGAGTTTTCTTATTTTATGTAAGTTTTATGCCAAATTTTAACGAACATAATTTTAACTTCGATGAAGCAAAAAAAAAACACTATATATAGATTTTTGTGATTCTAATGAAATCAAGAATATTCTGGCTGTTGGAAATGATTTTGAATAATAATATTCTATTTAGAGAGAGGAATACTGAAGATTTAAGTTAGGTGTGAATTTAAAATGAAGTCGTAATATTCTAAATAAGAATTTCAATGCTATTCTTTTTCGTAACTTCTTTCAGTTCCTTTGATTCTTGACGCGTGGGATTTAGGTGGACAAACATTTCCCAATTTTCTGTGACAGTTTTCGTGATAGAGTAGTCAAAAACTTTGAGTGTATTTATTGAAAACTCGAGAAACACTTGGAGCGATTAGAAACTTAAATTCTATGTGATCATACTTATAGAGGTGTCATAAGTATAGGCTAATCACTTGAAAAGATTCAGTGAAAGCTTTAAGAATATCTAACAAATTTATATTGTAAAAATGATTGTTGAGAAACTCCATACAGATGAAATGAAATTATTAAGCCTATTTGATTATTGATGTGTCAGAAAAACGATGGTCGTGAATGTTAAATACTTTGTATTTTCAAATATGAGTCGCCTTTCATTTAAATTATTATTGTGTAATCATTTTCTTGAATGGTCATCTGATTTCTCACGTTTGTAGTGATATTTATTAGCATTTCACATGCCTATAAAGCACATTTCATTCGCGATTCATTTCTGTGTTATTCTTTTTAAAGATTCTGCATAATGAGTTGATATTTACTGCCTTATGTTGAGATTGGTTTAAAACGAATATACAGGCGCTTACTTGTTATAGATTTCAATAAAGTTACTTTAAAAAAAAATCTATTTGTCTTCTATTTCTTTTGGGAGGAGTTTGAACTTTTACTGATCAATTGATGAAAATATTCTCTAGGCCTGATAGTTAGATCGAAATGTACCTTTAACATGATGCGAAATCAGACCAACCCAGTGTGGAAATTATGTTTTATACCTGAATGTATAACTTTTAGAGAACTCGTTCATGGGTTGGTGATATCGAACATCGCATTTAGGTAATTGAAAAATCTTGCATATTTTTGTATGGGATATGAGAATTGTAAGTTTTATATTTGTTTTTGAATAATTTTACTGAAATTTCCTTACGATTGATTGGTCTTTGAATGGTCATTTTTTCTCGTGGCTCTTTTTTTATCGATCTCCTGCTTCTTCTTGGTACATCCTGACCTAATACATTCTCAAAACCAAAAAGAATTTCCTTCTTTTTCTCCATTAGACCTCTCTATTAGCCAAAAACTCCATCCATACATTTTACTGCCTATACGGTTTTACTTCGTGATATACGTATGTTCTTATCAGACCTGGTTTCAGGATTTCTTCTTAAAGGGGGTAGGGGTAGATTGAATCATATTTTATAATGAATTTTTATGGGAGTTATTAACAATTTTTTACATATTTATAGAAGTAAAATTTGAAAAATCAAATAACTGTGTTCTAAATTATTGACTTTTTTTTTTGACGGTGGGAGGATTATACCTCAAATCCTCCCCTTAAAACTGGCCTCGGTTCGTGTAACTCCCTCTTCACTATAGGTTCGTAGTTCTAGATTCTGGGTAGGTATAATAATTATAAACATTTTGGCTGAAATGCATTATGAAGTATTTTCTTGTATTTTTTCGAATACAAAAAAAAAAAATTGCTCTAGACGTTTTCAGTGAAATTCGAAGAATCTACCTATTTATAATAGTGACGTGATTTTCAAGACTTCTGAAAAATTTTTAATTTTTTTTCCAATCATAGTATCCTAGATCCCAAAATAACCTCCCCTCAAAAGATCTTAGTTAAGTTTGCAGTTGGGCCGAATCAGTCTTATTAGTTTTTGAATGGCTGTCGTTTGAAGTTTTTATTACAATACAAAATTTCTGAAACCTAAAATGAACGCAACCCGCCATACACACAATTTGAAATTCTGCTTAGATATTTCAGACAAAATATATCTTCGCAACTGGGGGGGGGGCATAGGTTGTTTTTTCGGTTTAATATATTTTTCAAATGTTAGTACTTGGCGAAATTGTACAAAAATCATTTCCAACCGATTCGCGAAACTTTAAATTTGACCACTTAATTTAGTGTATTGGCAAATAATATTCTCGTAGTTGTGTTGGCTGATGATTTTTGACTGGTTATACTTTGGTTAATACTTTTTTGACAGTTACTCGACCTGTATGACGTTAGTAAAAAAAATAAAATTATTCCATCTTCGTGACGGTGATGGCGACTAATGGGTGTTTTTTTTTTTTTTTTTTGAAATTCTTAGTATGAGTAATCCGAAGACGTGTTTTCAGCTGATTTTATATAGATTTCTTTCCCTTCTGTGGCATTTAGACGTGCCAGCTGTACCACCTACCTATATATGCTGCTAATTTGAAATGAACCTATTCGAAAATGCAAAACCTAATTGCATGGGTATGTAACATAGCTGTTGTATTTTAACAATATGCATTTTTCGCCAAAACACAAACAAATACCACGTTAATTTTTACGACGAAGGTGTAACAAATTATCGAATTTCTTGTAGACTGTTTTTTTTTTGCTTCCACTCAATCAACAATTTTTTTTTATTCACTTTTCTGTATTTAACCTCTACCTTCGTGTAGAACGTAATGTTACGTCATCGCATGTATCGGATTTATTATTACGTCGTTTGAGAAAATAATGTGAGCGGTGAGACGGCAGCAAGGCTCGTTTAGAATCTTTAGCTATGCTTCTTGTGTAATAGGCTAACCTGTAAAATACATAGAATAACTATAATAAAGTGTTTTTCGCATACTTTAACCACGATATGGCGAAGATAACTGACAATTTGCAAACTTGTCAAATGGTATGGTATAAAACCTTATGCTACGGATGTTTATGCATTTTTTTCCCACAATTTTTTTTTTTTTGCGTGTTTGTTAAAAAATTGATGATCTGTAATTATATTCAGTACGTGTCATCAACAGGATAGACAAAGAAATGGAGAAAAAATATATCAGAAAAAAAAAACGCTTGGATTACAACTTGATATCAACCGGCAGAAAAACCGTTACTTCCCTTCTGTTTTTTTTTTTTTTTTTCACGATTGCAATCCAGTATTTGCTACAGTTTTTTCCATTCTCTTTCTTTCTCTTTTTTTTTTTTTTTTCCCACTGGATCAGTTTTAAATCGTATTTTTTACGCTTTCGTCTATAAATGGAGTGTTTGTGTTGGCTGCTGATTTAATGGAGTTGAAATTTTTCTCCAAGACAGTACTTGAATAGATACGATTCGAATTTTAGGTGAAATAATGTTTGGACGAATTACATGAAATTATTCCAATGTTATATCAACAGTTGGCATATTTGGCACATTTTAAAAATTAGCGTTATTGAGGAGCATTAGGGAACAAAAAATCTGGATTAAGACTCCAGGAACACCAAACTAATATGTTTAAATAAACTGCCCCTGAATTACTTTTAGAATGGGTGAATCAAGAGTCACGCTAGAGGGTGTAGTAGGGTGTGACATCCCCTTTGTCTCAAGATGTAAAAATTTAAAGAAGTAATGACTTCTTTTTTTTCATTCTGCAAATTACCAATATGGACGTGTTTTTTTTAATATTTTTGTAAAAATTGCAATTTTTTTAAGTGTGTTGTAAAAATCAAGTATCAACATCGAATTTTTCTCCCCTTAATAATAGTGCTTCACACAGCTCCTGAATACTTTATAGCAAATGAGTACTTGAAGCTGCGCCAGGAAGTTTTGTTCTTGTTCGTGGAGGCTATTCTACTAACCGTATACTCTTCAAATAAACTTTAATTCGAGTGGTAATCAACGAGAGAGTGGAGTAGCCTCCCTAATCAATAAAATTTTCAAGGGTAGCCCTTACTTGCCATAAAGAATACACGTTAATATAGTACAAATAATCGAGAATGTTTTGTTGTCAGCTAGTTATTTATCGAGTAACCATCATTATTGACTGGAATTCAAACTGGAAATAAGAAAATAATAAAACATCTCTGGTAATTTTATTCTCTTCCCATAATTTATTATATTGGTAGAGGATTTCATCGAAACGCATTATTTTACCTGATTTCTTTAATTTCTCAACCAAAATTTATTAGAAAAAAATAATCTGCTTGTAAATTGCGTTGAAGTTTGTTTGTGAGTCTATACCACATTACATCACAAAACCATTGCAAAAATTTCTTTAATTAGCTAAAGAGAGAAAAAACAACTCTCACGGCTGAGAATTTTCCAATCAGAAATGAACGAATATAGTAATTGCCCTATATTCCTCTATTTAATCTTCTAAATTTTGTTCGACTACAATGTTTCTATTTTAAATTTTTTGTAGACTCATTTCAGTGTCGGATTTAGGATTTTTGGGTACGAGGACCAAGAGCTCGTGGAGATTTTCACATAATAGTTCTTGAAAAAATGTTTTCTTCTTTCGCTCGCATACGAACCGCATTTTTAAAATTTTTCCTCATTTGGCGGGGGCCAGACCCACTGGCCTTTGTTGACCTTCCAGAATCAAGCCCTGGCTCGTTTAGTAAATTATATTATTGCATCGGTGAATATTATATTTTAGCCGTTAATTTATAGGATTATACGTGGGTAGTACCTATAAGTATGATATATGTTATCTTCAATATCCAAAATAAGTCAAAACTAATATTGACTGATATTTTATTACATTCTCAATCTATACTAGAATTGACTAAAATATGGACTAGACAATATCAGTCTTGTCTGGTCAATACTAGTATCGAGTGAAAATGATTAATGTAAAAAGTCGATCTTAATCAAAACCAGTTCTTATTCATTATACGAATCTATAGAATAAATAATGAGATCTACCTTCAAACCACTTTTTTGAAATTTTTAAATTTTTTTAACTCACCTCATCCTTACACGCTCAGTGTGATGAAAACAGAAAAAAAATTAATTTACCTAACCTCCCACTATATATGATGAAAGCAGCCATGTTTCCAAAATTATTTCAAAAGAATTAGAAAATTAAAAAAATTACAACAAAAATACGATCATATGAAATAATAATTTTAATTTTTTTTTAATAATTTCTGATACATGCCCATGCTTTTATCATATAGTGGTCATTAAGCAAAGTGGGTTGTTTAAAAAGAAAAATTTTTTTATAAAAAAATTGGAAAAAGGGGTTTAGGGAGCGAAGTCCCCCATCATTCCTTCTACACGCTCGTATAATATGATTAAGAAATGATTTTGACACCTCACCAAACGTACCTTATGGCTTTGATTCTCGTCTTTTACAAAAAGACGAAAATAAGTTTGGTAAAAATGAATTTTTGAAATTAAGTTGAGTAAAACTCTTCCAACCGATGTTCCACGTTCAAAACTCTGAAAAAAACTATAAGAGAGAAAAACAAACCCGACACTGTGGTGTCTCGAATTTGACAATTCTCGATTAATGAGCCACGTTACTACTTCGGCGCCTTAAAAACGATTGGAATCGTAGGAGTTAGAAAGTAACTTGAGTTAAAAGAAAATCATCTTGATAAGAGATAACTGATAACAAGCGACCCCAGATGTTAGTACAAGAACTACGTCCCATTTTGTTGCGTTTTAGCGCCTTAGGCCCATATTCACAAACGTCGCTTTAACCTCTTTTCACTTAAATTTCATTTAAAAAATTTTTTTTTCACTATTTCGTACTTGAGAATGTGGGAACATCATATCTCTTATGTAAGTCAAGTGAAGTTTTAAGTGAAAGAGGTTAAAATGACGTTTGTGAATATGGGCCTTAGTCGCGTTGTGACTGCCACAAATATAGGGCTCTACTGTAAAAGCGTATAAATAAAAAACCTTTTTCTTACAGCTCCATGTCCCCAGATCCTCACCTAACAAAAATTTAAAATTCAATAAATGTATTCGTTTGTGCTACGTTTGTGCTGGTTTGTGCTGAAATTTTCATCGTTTGTGCTATTTTCCTAAAAGAGTTATTCAAGAAAAACGTTTTCAAAGTCAGTGAGGAGCTAGAGACATGTTCCCCCACACCAAGAAGCAATCGAAAATTTCAATATGGCATTTGTTTGTGCTACGTTTGTGCTGGTTTGTGCTGCTATTTTTTTCGTTTGTGCTACAACCCCATCCCCCCTAGGGCAAATGAAAATTTTATATATGGTGGAATTTCAAAACTGCTGAAATTAATTGAAAGTGGGGTGAATCGTTTGTGCTACGTTTGTGCTACGTTTGTGCTGACAGAATATACCAACCAAAACCCTCTGACCCCTACCCAAGAGTTATTATTTGGAAAAAACGTTTATGGGGGGCAAACAAAAATTGTTTCGGAGGGAAACTGAAGTGGCGTCATTTGTTTGTGCTACATTTGTGCTGACAGAATAAACCTATAATACCCAACTTCCTCTCTATAGGGGGCCTGTAATTATAAAATAAAGAAAAACAGTTAGGATCAATGACCTGGTGAACTCTAGACATCAAATTGCAAAAAGAATAAATTCAAAAATTTAATGATGGCATTTGTTTGTGCTACGTTTGTGCTGGTTTGTGCTGAAATTTTCATCGTTTGTGCTATTTTCCTAAAAGAGTTATTCAAGAAAAACGTTTTCTAGGTCAGTGAGGAGCTAGAGACATGTTCCCCACACCAAGAAGCAATCGCAAATTTGAATATGGCATTTGTTTGTGCTACGTTTGTGCTGGTTTGTGCTGCGATTTTTTTCGTTTGTGCTACAACCCCCTCCCCCCTAGGGCAAATGAAAATTTTATATATGGTGGAATTTCAAAACTGCTGAAATGAATTGAAAGTGGGGTGAATCGTTTGTGCTACGTTTGTGCTGACAGAATATACCAACCTCAACCCTCTGACCCTTACCCAAGATCTATTATTTGGAAAAAACGTTTATGGGGGCAAAAAAAAATTGTTTTGGAGGGAAACTGAAGTGGCGTCATTTATTTGTGCTACGTTTGTGCTGACAGAATATACCTATAATACCCTACCTCCCTTCCATGGGGAGGCTATATTTATAAAATAAACACTTAGGTTCAACGACCTTGTGAACTCTGGTCATCAAATTGCAAATAGAATAAATTCAAAAATTTAATGATGGCATTTGTTTGTGCTACATTTGTGCTGGTTTGTGCTGCTATTTTTTTTGTTTGTGCTACAACCCGCTCCCCCCTAGGGCAAATGAAAATTTTATATATGGTGGAATTTCAAAACTGCTGAAATTAATTGAAAGTGGGGTGAATCGTTTGTGCTACGTTTGTGCTACGTTTGTGCTACGTTTGTGCTGACAGAATATACCAAACACAACCCTCTGACCCCTACCCAAGAGCTATTATTTGGAAAAAACGTTTATGGGGGGCAAAAAAAAATTGTTTCAGAGGGAAACTGAAGTGGCATCATTTGTTTGTGCTACGTTTGTGCCGACAGAATATACCTATAATACCCAACTTCCCCTCTATAGGGGGCCTGTAATTATAAAATAAAGAAAAACAGTTAGGTTCAACGACCTTGTGAACTCTGGTCATCAAATTGCAAATAGAATAAATTCAAATATTTAATGATGGCATTTGTTTGTGATATGTTTGTGCTGACAGATAATACCTTCAGTGCCCTTCCGCTCTTCAATTTGGGCCCTATATTTGAAAAAAAACCAACAAATACCAGTTAGATTCAATGACCTTGCGACTGACCTTTGATCAGCAAACTATAAACAAAATGTTTTCGTACATTTAATGATGGCATGTATATATATATATATATATATATTGTGTACAGAAGAATTTGAGTGATCAAGATATTTGTGATCTACAACTCAGGATCGGCGTTTTTCCACAGGTTCCGCCATTTCACTGAACGCAGTAGTTGTATTTTCCTTTAGAAAATACACTAAATGTTATTGTAGATTATAATTCATGACTAAATTAAATTTTATAGCAGTTAAACTATACCTAAAAATACACAATTTAAAACGTTCTTTAATTCTAAATCGAAACAAGAACTGATTTTATGTAAATAACACGTAGCCCCTCCCATTGGTACCAATATCAATTGTTCTAGACAATGACTCAATATTAATATTCATGCCAAATTTCATGACTATTGACCAAAACTGTGACCTGTACCTTGGTAGCAAGAAAAATGAATGTATATCTAGATGCAAGGATGGGGAAAATTACTAATTTTTTTATTTGAATCACTGATCACGGATCATTCATTTTTGACCCGGATCACTGATGATTTGGTTCATGCCCATCCCTGACTAGATACACCCATCAATTTGGGCTCTCAGCGGTAAAATTTTCTTGGGGTTATGGAATGAAACACGTACCCACTCCCATCCTAAATTTGATTCATATTTTCATGAGAATAAAATTATTAAGTAGAATTTTAATGTAAACGTACTTGAAAAGATAATTAGAAAAGGATAGATCAACAGACTGCGAATTGCAGTTATTCCAGTTATATGTTGTGGTATGGGAAACCAATTTCAGTGCTGGATCCAGAGCATCATTTAAAGGAGTGGAATGACAATAATTTTATGAAGTTGAGGTTTTGTTTGCTTTTCAACAACTGTGGCCTTGAATTTTGAATGCAGGTGCACATTTCTGTTTTACTATGGGAGTAAGAACTAAAATGTGAAGTTGTTTAGAAGGAGGGAAGAAAGAGAAAAGAATCAATGCGTCTGTATGTTGATGTGTGGTTGTGTGTGTAAGTGCATGGTTTTATGCGTGCACACACAGAACCACATCACTTGTCCTACACCATTTAATTCCTGCACGTTGTTTTGTTCTACCTTACCAGTTCTTCAGCAGGAATTTCATTTCCTGTTATTTTCATCTTTTTGTCTTTGCACGTTTTTAGACATCTTTCACATGTTCTAATTTTAAATGTGAATTTTTATCAACAATTCAAGTTTATCATTCACAAACTATAGTAGACCTTAACATATGTTAGAGACTCAATAATATTTTAAAACACACGAGTGAGTTTACACATTTAATAAAATAATAATTCGTACATCAAGGTACATAAACATACGTTAATATTTATACAATCACAATTCAACAAGCAAGACTATCTGTTCACCAGAGACTTCTACTAGAGAGGTTCCAGGTACTTAGAAGTAGCTGTCGAGGAACTGTCTCTTTTTCCACGGAATTGAGGGATTATATACTCGTTCAGGGTATGAAAACGTACGTGTCGGATAGTTAAAGTGAGGTAGGGTGTTGTTATTATAGGGTTGTGCTGACTCGTCGAGTACTCGAGGGACAGGCACAACTAGGTCATGAATATACAGAAGGTATATCTACATTTGTAAAATCGAATACGGGTAATTTAGTGGTTGTTTACAAAGAGTTATAGGATGATTATTGTTGATAAATATCTACGTTTTTGGTGTTCGAAAATGTGTGGATGAATATGTTCGTCATTTCTAAAAATAGATGAAAATATACGTTACAAACAAAACGAATAGCGGCACAAGCCAGCACAAACATATCACAAATGATTTATACTACTTTATATTTATTAGGTCAGTTTTGAAATTCCATCATATATAAAATTTTGATTTGATGTAGGGGTGAAGGGGAGGTAGCATAATGGAAAAAACCAGTCCAAACAAATGCCATATTGAAACTTTTGATTGCTTCTTGATGTGGGAGAACATGTCATTAGTTCCTCACTGACCTTGAAAATGTTTTTCTTCAATAACTTTTTTAGGAAAATAGCACAAACAATGAAAATTTTAGCACAAACCAAATATAACATAGCAGAAACTAATGACGCCTGTTTAGTTGTCATGTGAAACAATTATTCTCTTGCCCCCATAAACGTTTTTTCCAAATAATAGCTCTTGGGTAGGGGACAGAGGGTTGTGGTTGGTATATTCTGTCAGCACAAACGTAGCACAAACGATTCACCCCACTTTCAATTAATTTCAGCAGTTTTTAACTTCCACCATATATAAAATTTTCATTTGCCCTAGGGGGGAGGGGGTTGTAGCACAAACAAAAAAAATAGCAGCACAAACCAGCACAAATGTAGCACAAACAAATGCCATCATTAAATTTTTGAATTTATTCTATTTGCAATTTGATGACCAGAGTTCACAAGGTCGTTGAACCTAAGTGTTTATTTTATAAATATAGCCTCCTCATGGAAGGGAGGTAGGGTATTATAGGTATATTCTGTCAGCACAAACGTAGCACAAATAAATGACGCCACTTCAGTTTCCCTCCGAAACAATTTTTTTTTGCCCCCATAAACGTTTTTTCCAAATAATAGATCTTGGGTAAGGGTCAGAGGGTTGAGGTTGGTATATTCTGTCAGCACAAACGTAGCACAAACGATTCACCCCACTTTCAATTCATTTCAGCAGTTTTGAAATTCCACCATATATAAAATTTTCATTTGCCCTAGGGGGAGGGGGTTGTAGCACAAACAAAAAAAATCGCAGCACAAACCAGCACAAACGTAGCACAAACAAATGCCATATTCAAATTTGCGGTTGCTTCTTGGTGTGGGGGAACATGTCTCTAGCTCCTCACTGACCTAGAAAACGTTTTTCTTGAATAACTCTTTTAGGAAAATAGCACAAACGATGAAAATTTCAGCACAAACCAGCACAAACGTAGCACAAACAAATGCCATCATTAAATTTTTGAATTTATTCTTTTTGCAATTTGATGTCTAGAGTTCACCAGGTCATTGATCCTAACTGTTTTTCTTTATTTTATAATTACAGGCCCCCTATAGAGGGGACGTTGGGTATTATAGGTTTATTCTGTCAGCACAAATGTAGCACAAACAAATGACGCCACTTCAGTTTCCCTCCGAAACAATTTTTGTTTGCCCCCCATAAACGTATTTTCCAAATAATAACTCTTGGGTAGGGGTCAGAGGGTTTTGGTTGGTATATTCTGTCAGCACAAACGTAGCACAAACGATTCACCCCACTTTCAATTAATTTCAGCAGTTTTGAAATTCCACCATATATAAAATTTTCATTTGCCCTAGGGGGGAGGGGGTTGTAGCACAAACGAAAAAAATAGCAGCACAAACCAGCACAAACAAATGCCATATTGAAATTTTCGATTGCTTCTTGGTGTGGGGGAACATGTCTCTAGCTCCTCACTGACCTTGAAAACGTTTTTCTTGAATAACTCTTTTAGGAAAATAGCACAAACGATGAAAATTTCAGCACAAACCAGCACAAACGAATACATTTATTGAATTTTAAATTTTCGTTAGGTGAGGATCTGGGGACATGGAGCTTTTTCTTACCCATGGAATAGACAGATATCTGGATGGATACCTACTATACTTTGTGGCTGTGATAGAGCCGTACGATTCCTTCAAAGAGGAAGGGAGGCAAAAAAATATTGGATGAACTTTTTTTTTATTTTATTTTGCTTGTCAGTTCGAGAAATTTAGTATTTATGGAAATCGCTGTCGCATACTTATTACGAAAATTTTTCCAAATTTTAAAAGTGACTGACCAAATAAAAAAAAAAAAAGGTGGCCGGAAATCGCCCCTTTGCCCCCTTTGGCTACGCCCGTACTCTGTGATCACGAAAATACTCCATTTTTCAAAAATAAACAATCTCGCAGTGGATTTGATCTTGTTTCGCATTGTTGTTCTCCTATTATCTCGTATTTCGTTTTCAGTCTTTTCTCGTTGTCGTTGTTGTTGTTGTTGTCGTTTTCTTGTTTTCTTTTTTTTTCTGGCAGATTTTTGGTTTCTCGACGCACGTGATAGCGTTTAAAAAGGTGGACCACCATACGAAAGTGCAAATCAACAAGTGAAATGCACGTCTGAACACCTACGGTGTAAATCCCCTCCCACTCACCCTTTCTCACCGACCAATCCGATGTTTTTTAGAGCTCGTATTCTTTAATTGTTGTTTTGAAACGATATAATGACGGAATAAAGAGTAAAGGAGGAAAAACAACAAACGAAAAATGGTCACAGTAGGAGTAATTTTCTGATGACGCGTGGGATGACTAGTCACTGTTAAACTTTGTGTTGTTGTTGTTGTTGTTGTTGTCACCGTCGTATTTTGCCATTACACGATTTTGTGATTGAAGTGGCGAGGGGGAGAGGTGGCATTGTGAATTCGTCGAACTTGAACGATCGACCATTTTTATATGATTCTCTGCCACAATGGTAAAAAATTTATTGACGTATTTAACGATCTCCTTCAACCGGTGCTGCTGCTGCTGTCGGCTTTTCTTTTATTGTTGTCTGTTAATATTACAACTACAGCAGCGTCGAATCACAATCGTGCTGCTTCGGTGTGAATGAATCATTGATGGGCGAATTTTCGCGGCCATGCCTGCCTGCTTGCCTGCTTGCCGCCTAACAATTACGTCTGGCTGAGGATGGACGGCTGGCGGTTTCGATTTGAATATCATCCTCACCTTCGTGATGATGCAATCTTTTTTTTTTTTTTTTTTTTAAATATATGTCTTGTTCGTTCAAGAACCGAAGCAAGGTGAAACGTAGGTAAAAAACATAAAGCCAGCATACCAAGGTTCTTATTTCTTGTTCTGTGTGCGAGTGCTTTGGGTGGCGAATGGCGATGCTTTGTGCGCTCGCTAATCCTAATTAGTTGCGGTTTTGGAGCTGGCAGCTTCGTTTTCAATTTTGGTTACTCATGTTTACACGAATAATGAGGTTGGTACGGGTAAATGATGGCTAGTTTTTTTTTTTTTTTTTTTTTTTTTTTTTTGAATGATGGATTAACTGTCTTCTGGCGCCGCACAATTAGCTGACGTTAGCTGAAGACGTTATATCGGACGTAGCCATCCGCCGTCTCGTGCTTCAACTAAAAATGCTTCAGCTATTAACATAGGCGCAAATAGGGTTGGAAATTTGGGGGATGGTCACGGCCGTCGATAAACTGACGAGCGAGACAAAAAAAAAAGGTCATCAATTTAATAAAATTTATATTTTGTCGCATTTTTCGATATTTTGTAGTACTGATAGGCGAATATGAGAAAGAAAAATTAAAACAGTTGATTAGAATCGTCGCGAAAGAAAGTCCTTAAAATTTTTGGTGGGGACAGAAACCCCGTGCCCTCCCCTATTTACGTTTAAGCCTATGAAACAAAATATCACGAATTACAGTCTACAAGACCTTACCACCGACCAGTATTCTGTTTTTTTTTTTCCTGTTTTTTTCTCAAATTTATCATTTTTAGGGTAGCTACCTAATAATTATTAGACACTCACCCTCTTACTCAGAAATTACTCAAGATTTGTATTTTATAGGATTTACAATTACGGAATTCATCTGCGTAATTTTAAGAATTTATCCATTGGTATTTTATAGAAAGGCATTTGCAGTAACTATACGTAATTTTTAGCGTTATAAAAAAATGGACGTTTAAAGTAGAGAGTCTAAAAAATTATCTTCAAAAAAAATATTTGTTTTGTTGCGTTATTATAGCCTACTAGAATGGGTAGACTACCAGTAGCATGTAATTAACATATTGAGAATTTTGAAGATGTGATTTTTACTACGTAGATCATTCGAATTAAATGGTTTTTCATTCGCCTCTTTCAAACAAAGTTGGCAGTTATCCAGACCCATCGGGTGAAGATTCAGCTACACAAAAAAACATAAATCTTGTTGGAAAATGAAGCTGAAAAAAAAACTTTTAGAGAAATTTACTCGAAACTCATTCCCGAAAACGTTTGTTCGTTATAAGGTAATATTAATTACCTAATAATTGTTTCAAACGGGTCATTAGAACTATAATTTCGCTTCTTTAGGAGCGAAAAGAAAAGTGAATAGTTTGCTGTTAATTTTGTTTTAGTTTCTTTTTTTTTTTGTGAAATAGTTTTTGAATTACTATTTATAATAATAATGAACTACAACCTCTCTTCATATTAGACAGAAATTGGTTTCACCATTCGAACTTGTGGAAAATTTGTTCATCATAATTTTTCTAACGTCGTATAGTAGATATTAATGTGCTATCGTTTTCCCAAAGGAATTAAAATCTATTTTTTTATTAATCATAATCTATTCTGAATGGTCTGTTGGAGTCTAAATCGATGCTTTTAGTATTAAATAATTATATAATCCAATACTTGGCTTTCTTTCAGCACCTATCTATATAATGAGAATACGTGAAATATTGAGTTCTGTACGGGATGATTTTCAGCGTCTCCTCAATAGGTACTCTATCGCTGTTGCTATTAATTAAATTAATTATTAATAATTCTAAGTTTTTTTCAATGTGTTAATACGACCAATTTGAAAATTAATGTAAAAAATTGATGAAAATATATTATTTTTTTTATAATAATAATACCTAACAATAATAATAAATAATAATAAAATAATAATAATAATAATAATAATAATAATAATAATAATAATAATAATAATAATAATAATAATAATAATATTTTTATTCTTATTAGGGTGTAATTAGTTTTTATTCCAGTCGAGTGCCCTATTTATCTGTAGAACTGTTTTGGAACAAAAAACTTACCCCGTGTCTCAGTGGTAATAAATTTGAGAAAAAAAAAGTTGATTTCTAGATTTTATAATTGGATTTATAATTGAAAATTTTTTTGATCATAAAATTTTCATTTTTGAGGTAGCAAGAGGGACTCGAATGTGATATCTGAAACATCATAACAGGTCAGTGTTTCTCGCACACGTACCATTCGCACCTCATAATTTCATACCTGTAACGTATATTTTCGTCTATTTTTATATATGACGAACATATTCATCCCCAGAGTCTCAAATACCAAAAATGTAGGTATTCATCAATAATCAAAACATCCTATAGCTCTTTGTAAACAACCACTAAATTACCCGCATTTAATTTTATGAATATAGATATAATGTCTTCATATTCATGACCTCATTTTGCCTGTCCCTCGATTATATCGCGAGTCAGCACATCCCTATAATAACAAGTCCCTACCTCACTTAGCCTATCCATCACGTACATTTACATACCCCAAACAGGTATATAAACCCTCAATTTGAAGGAATCATTACACAGTGCTACAAGTTAGCTTTCTAATAGACAGTCTTTGTCTAAATAGTTTTAATCCTAAATGTTCAACCTAGTTTATAGTGTTTGAAATATTATTTAATGTACTTGTGTCGTACAAAGTATTATTTTATTAAAAATGTTTAATCAATATTGTGTTTGGAATATTATTAAAGTCTCTTAAATACGTTAAGGTTCACAATAGATGTGGATGATAAATTAATTACTTAAATTATTATAAAGATATTAATGCTTGTCCAGTGTTAAGTATCTTGTGTATGGTGTAACACTGAAAGTGATTCTAAATAGGCACCTCTCTTGGCCGTTACAATACCAGTATAAACTATTATATTCTGTCTTATTACAAGCTTAATCGCATGAATGATAGAAAAGAATGTTCCCAAGGTAATACCACAAAGACATTCCAAAATCAAATTAATATAGATTAAAGCAGTATCAGTACCTGTGTGCTATTTGTATGAAACATGGTTTGGTTCTCATTCATCAAATTATTATCTGTAGGTATGTTTATATTGTATCCTCCTAGGGCATTAAGGAAAAGATTTTTTTGGAGGGAGATGACTGAAATAAAATTTTTCTTTTTATTTATGAAAAACACTATAGAATCATAAATTGTTTAACTGGCTTTAAATTTTTTAAATTTTCACTCATTTTCAATTTATTTTTGAAGTGTAAACATCTTAGTGCTCGGTATATGGTAGGAGCTAAATAAGAATTACGATCATCAGATTTACTCAACTGTAACTCTTAAAAACATAACACTCATTTGTGTTGTTTTGTGACATGTAGGTGTGTGGTTGTGTGCATGCACAATAAGTTGCACACGCACAACCACACTGTCATTATGTTTACATCAATCCTTCATGGGTATAGCTTGTAAAGTCCCACCTTAATTCTCATCTTTTTTTTTTTGGGGGGGGGGGATAATTGACTCCTATGATTATGGCTCTGTAATCCTCCCATAGTTTGCTGTTGTAAAACAATCATGTTGTTGAAGAAAACATTATTGGGTTAACGATGGCAATGACATTTCTACTTTCTTTGTAATGGTAGGCATAAGTACAGGTAGTACAAGAAAAAAATTGGCAAAACTAGAAAAGAAGGATGTAGCTATATGGCTGCTTTTGTATGCAAACAAAAATTGCCAACTTTTATCGACATCAGTATTTAGGAGCAATGATAAGTTCTTTTTTCATTCTTAACTCCTTTTTTTTTTCATCCAAAATGTTGAGGACACATTTGCATAATCCAGCCATTGAAGAATGCTCATTGTGTATAATATCTTTATTTGCATATAAACAAAAAAATACCGGTAAGTGGTCTATCCCTTTTTTTTTCTCTTTTTGTTAAGTAGGTATATGCCCACATAAT
This sequence comes from Ericerus pela, assembly GCA_011428145.1. Taxonomy (NCBI): domain Eukaryota; kingdom Metazoa; phylum Arthropoda; class Insecta; order Hemiptera; family Coccidae; genus Ericerus; species Ericerus pela. Next base: position 1,819,742 of record WOFM01000478.1, read on the forward strand.
GAACAAATTATATGGATTGTGTGGATGCTGGTAGGTGAGTGAACAAAATAAAATAGACCGTACAGAGTAAACATTTTTCTAAGTTCTTGTGCAATTAGAGTCATTAAAAGAGGGGTGAGTGTGAAATTCATTTTGCATTGTAATTGATTTGGTGGAAAACAGGTAGGCCTTTGCTTAGAAAATATTGTAAATTTTCATTGTTTCCATAATTTTATTCTTCGTGGACGGAGGTCAGATTGTGATTCTGGTGAAAACTAATTCAGTTTTGTATCAGGAGGAGTAAATTGAGTTAAGGTGTTTTAAAATAGTATGACTTCCTGAATAAATGAAGAGTATTGGTAACTTCAGAATAAAAACAGGGTGTGACATTCTTGACCCAAAGTGGCAGTGTGTAAAATATGTGACTGAATAATTCATGCTGGTAGACTATTAGCCACCGGATTTCAACCTTAATATATCATCTATACTTTAGTCCAAATAAGGAAGACATGACATCATATGAGTTGATAAACTAGATGGGAAAGGAAATGATTGAAATTCAGCTGGGATGCCACTTTGAGCGAAGAACATTGCTGGTCACTAATCCAAAAGTCTTAATTTCAAATTTTCAAAGAACCCAAATTTAAGTAAGTAATTAATAGTAACTTACAAGATTTTTTTATTGACTTATTCTACTGAGTTTTGATTTATCATAAGTTATAGAGATGACAGCACCCTATCTAGGATTCATTTTTGGGAGGTATTTTATTATCAAGAACAAATTTCGCTTAAGGAACATTAAAAAAAATTTTTTTCACGTGTTTGTTGTGTTATAGAACAGGTATTTTTAGTGATTCTTTTTGAGCTTCGTTCGGGTTGACCCCAAAATCCTACCCTGTAGATATGGTCCTATTATGTTAGAAGTAAATTTTCAAAGATCCTTTTCTCCCAAACTACTGTACGACTTCATTGTGATAGTCTTTCACTTGGACTAAAAACAAAAAACTATGATTACAAGTAAACCCTTAACCAGTGTTACCCATAAAATATTCAAATAGCGGAAAAATAATATTATAATTGTAATAGTGGCGATTGGAAACAAAAACAATTGACAAATATTTTCTTTGCAACACGTGTTGATAACCACATTTTTATACGCACCTTGAGGATGTATAAAGCAGGTAATTTTAGAACCATTTAGATCCGATGTATAAAGTCCTAACTTTTTTCGTCGGTCTTTACTTTATATGCTGTTCTGGGTGCTTGCGTCATTTTATACTCTGGTCCGTAGAATCACATAGTCATCATTTTTTAAAATTATATATCTTTTTTTTTCATAAAAGTTTCTCTCCTTTGAGAATTTAAACCCACTGACATCTGAGTTCGCAAGGTAGCACCCTAACCCCTACACCACGAAATATGGTTGTTTAGATGCTGATAGTTTGCGCTTATGTGTTCGCCAATTTCCGAAATATTTATTTATCTCAATTTTTTTTTGCTTTTTATGGAGGGTATTGCAAAAAATAGTATGTGACACACGTGTATTTAGTAGGTGATTGATACTCGTGTGATTTGCATCACTGGCCTTTGGCTCATGTTGCAAAAATCACACTCTGATCAAACACTTGTATCACAGATAACTATTTTCTTCATATTGTTTCTATTATTTTTGGAGAATTTTTGTAAAATTTAGTTAACGAAAAATTAAACTTCAGCGTTTGAATATAAGAAAAAAAAATTTGTGATACTAAGAAAGAATTTTTTTTTCAACCCATGACTCATGAAATTACCAAGTGGACTGGTAATATTTGCGGTTCGGTGGTCACCCTGGATTCATCCTATTTAACAAATGCTGTATCCAAAACTATTTTGTTCGCCCCAATATTACTGGTTTTACATTACTATGAAATTTGATTGTCTCCATGACGTCACGTCTTTCATATTTGGAACAGAGTATAAACGCTTGGTGTAATGGCCGTATACAAAGTCTAATTAGAAAAAGAAAAAAAAATTGTATTGAATATTATGTTTTTCTTCAACACTTTTTGAAGAAATTTTTTGAGAAAAATTCCATTGGCCTATTTTCAAAAATACCAATAATGAATGAATGAGTGTTGGTAGGTAAAAATCCTCTTATTTCAATAAAAAAAATGACTGAAAAAAATTATCCTCTATCCATCGTATTATGCATCCTACGATAAAATTATTTTTTACGGGGGTGGTTTCTTTTAAAAACGTTTTACATAATAATAATAATAATAATAATTAATAATAATTAATAATAATAATTAATAATAATAATTAATAATAATAATTAATAATAATAATAATAATAATTAATAATAATATTAATAATAATAATAAAATATTATTGTTTGTAAATCAAACTCCAGGAAGCAGACGTCTTCCCTGAGGTAATTGTCGGACGAGTCTGGATGTCAGGTTTGTAGCACATATTTGCTGGTAGTGTTATGTCTGGAATGGTTTTGCGAGGGTGAGTTTTTTTTATATTTTTTTGTCTTCGTAGCTGTCATCCCAATGTGGGTCAAGAACCTTGAATACTTGAATGTAGTGTTTATTTACTAAATCTGCCGGTGCACTGAACCGGGAGGTAGAATTTCGACGTTCTTTTCTCTATTCTTTTTGTCTTCTCGTTCGTTTCTCTTTCAAGTTCACCGTTTTTTTTTTCTCAATATTTATGTAGGTACCGCAGGAATAATATGCAATAAATGCGCCAAGTTAATTCTTGGCAAGTGCTTGGGAATGTCACCGTTGTGTGTTACACAAAGTTATTGTCGATTAATTTTCAGTTTTGAAATTCTGTACTTTAGCTTGGCTGAATGTAATGAGGTGTTAGGTGACCAATATTTGGTATTAAAAATATATCAGTAGCATCGATTAATATTGCAAAAATGGTAGCAATAAGTGAGTTGCTAAGTTCGTGTTGTTCTTGGGTACGAATTTGATTGGCTTGGATTATATAATTCGAGTTTTTTATCTGACGAATAAATCTTTAATTTGGCACAATTCACTTGGCTGTAGCTGATCTACTCCTTCCCCTTAATATTCCTGATTTATTTTCAAGAAAGAAATTAATGGTGAAGTGATTTCAAGTGATATGAGAAAATTTGTCTTTTTTCACAATATTGTCTTGTTGGCAAAATCGTCTCGATCCTTTTTGTAGCAGTGGAAGTCAAAAAATCGGACCAATATTTATTTTTCTTCAAAGAAATTTTTTTTAAATTCATATTTTCTAATTACTTTTTTTAAATTGTTTCGAGAGTTGGTGTTAGGATATTATTTATTGTATAATACATTATTAGTTTTCAATGTTTATTCTGATTTTTAATGCTCATGTTTTCTTTTTTCTGTTTTAGGTAAGTTTTGGAAATATTGTATTCGGTATTCGTTGTAAAAAGACAAACAGAAGAGTAAGTTGCAGTACTTTTAAGACATAATTATGCAGGCTACAATCGTAAGTATCATTGGCTCGAAAAATTCGCGTCATGAAAATGGCTCACGCAGAACACCACCATCTTTGAAATTACCTGTTAAAAATTTGGCACTTGAACGTAAAATTGTTTGAATGAAAATGTGTTTGTCATCAGTTTGCAAGATGAATAGTGAGTAATTGGTGGGAAAAAATTTTATATAATGTATGGCTACTCACTTTCTGAGTCATAACAAAAAATAATTCTACTAGTAAAGCTATGAGGTTTTTTTCCATAAAAGTTTATACTTATTTTGAAAGAAAGAATGGAAAGTGTTAATTGATTTTTAATGATGTTTGCCTCGATTAGAGACATCTACAGTTTGTCTGATTATTTTGAGTGGTATTGTGGAAATATATTTACCGAAGTGGTTCGTTGAATATTTGTCTTAGATGGAATAACTCAAGGTCGTAAAGAGGGGGCGATGGAGCTCAACCCCCTTTGTCAAAAAAAAAAAATGCTTGACATCTAAAAAATGTAGTTTTTTGTGAGTTTTGGTGATTTTGAATCGGGAAGGGCTTGTCAGAAGAGACTACTGAGAATATGTAGACCCTCTGCCTTAAGACGGAGCTATCTAACCCCATGCTATAACATACTTGATGATTGGATATCGTACCCGTTTGTATTAGAAGCTAAAAGAATCTTTTGTATGTTATATGGAATCATCCGAAAGATAAATAGCCAATATTTTCCAATAAAACGCTCAACTTCCTCAATTTCTAAATTGATATTTTCCCCAGTTTCTTTTGAATATATACTTATAATAATTTGTCGAATTTTTGACACATGCACCAGTTCGTGAATTTGTTAATTAAAAATCTTTCTTAGCGAATTATTTAAAACGAATCGGTGCATCAACCAAGAGCTCAGGAGAGCCTAACCCCCCCCCCCCAAGAATTGTATGCCAAAATTAAATTATGTTAACGATAAATCCGATGAAATTTTTAGTAGAAACATTTATGAATGTATTTTATGATTACAAAATTGAACTTCTGAATTAATAATAAGACCCTTTAAATCTTTTTAAAATTTATGTAATAAAGATCAGATTTGCCTTCTTAAAATACCAAACTCATTGCTGTTTTCAGCTCGTTATCTGCATGTGTGGGCCAGCAGCCAATGATAGTCATTATGGTTAAAACATGAAAAATTATCTATAAGTATCTCATTTCATCTCGAACAAATTGCGAGTAAATATTGGGAGAGAAAAAAAAAAAACGTGAGCGTCTGGTTTTGCATGACGACCTAACGATTGTTTTTGTTTGTATTTTTTTCTGTTTTAACATTCGTGTAATTAAACTTGCATTATTTACATGCTGCTGCAAAGATAGAAAAACAAAAGAAAAAGAAAAAAAAAAGAGATTGTTCACGAATACCAGAGATCGGATACGATTCGAATTAGGTACGAACTTGCTCGCAACTAAGCGTTTTTTTTTTTTTTTTTTTGGCTCTTCGAATTAATCGTCTTTTAATTAGTACACTCGACCTAGCCATTGAATTCGTAATACCATGAACTACGCGGCAGTAGCTGCAGTAGTAGTTGTAGATTTAAGTTACGTGCTCTTGAAAAACAGGTTACCTATACGAGTAGTTAATGAACGAAATTGATCGGTTAGTTGTTTTGGCCAGAAATAGAAGGAAAAAAAGAAAAAGAAAAAGAAAAGAAGAAACGAATCAAAAAGGCTAGTGAACATAAAATTTGTTGCATCTGACCCCTACGGTGATTGAGAGAAAGAAGAAAAGCCGGTTTTATTTTGGTGGTAGGTATAGGCTACCAAAAAAAAGATAAAAGTCTATGACTGCGCTGGCAAAGTGGCAAAAAATTCCTCTTTCAAACATAATGACGATTCAGATAATTGGATACACGTTTAGGGCACTGTTGTGGACGTACTTTTTTGTGGTGGTATTTTTCGCCGGCCATGTTCGTGAATATGTTCGTACCTATATTGCTGAGAGCCTGCATAGGTGGGTTTTTTTTTTTTTTTTATTGCCTTCTTCCATAAGATGTGTGTTATTCGTTTGGCGAGTTCTATGACCCAGTTCGTGTTATTGCCTCCTCTGCCTGGTTACCTTCTCTCATTACCATTCCTGTTGGTCTGCCCATTAGTAGTACACATCCGTGTTGAATCGCCTCTGTTTCTCTCTTTCTCACTCATATGCTCCCTTCCTCTCTCATTTTTTCAAACTGTTCCTCTTTTTTGTGTGGCCCCCCTCCCAGCTCTCCTAACCTATCTAATTTATGAGAGATTTTACGAACATTTGTTGCGTTTTCATGCATTGCGCGCACATACTCTACGTAGTTGTGCCATTATTCTATGGCATTATATTGACCGTTAAATCATATAGTGAGGAATGAAGTGTCTTCGTGTATGTATTGTGTTCCAAGAAAGGACGGCGGTATGTAACTATGCTATATAGGTAGATAGAGGTACATGGTGTGGAGACGTCGACTCGCGATGAGTTGGGGAAAAAGTATAGTTGGTATAGAAATACAGTATCTACCATTATTTAGCGAAATTAGCGTAACGCGTTGAATGAGAGGAGGGGAGAAAAAACGGATGAGAAGAAAAATAAGTGAACGATTTTGTGTAATGAGTTTTAATTGCCTGGGTTTTTTGTTTTTCCTAGTGTAATAAATTCGTTGGTCGCTTAATGATTTGTATTTTTGGTATCAGTTGTTTCGTCGTGTCTCTGCATATAAATGAATTGTTCCTCTGTTGTGGACCAGGTATAATTTTCTTTCGCACAGAGTTAGCTAATTATAGAACAAGTTTGTCGGGATGAACTTTTTCGGATGTTTTCTCTTGGTAGGGTTTATGGATATGTCTTAAATGTTGATATGTATGCTAAGCTGGGGCGTACGAAGTGTGGAGCAAAAGTTGGTCTGTCACATTTCAAAATTTCTAGTTGCTTCCCGTCCTGAGAAAAAATATTTGGTAACACTAATCCCTCCCCCAAGCGCTTATAAATATTTTTGGCTCTTACAAAATGGTTGAAATTCTTAAAACATTTACTGTGTTGTGGGGACTCTGGTATGAGGTTTTGGGACTTGGCCTTTGACGACAGTTGCCGCCAAAAGGCAGGCTTATTTTCGTCCGTGTGACGTTAAACCAAAATCATATAATTACCGAATTATGACTAATCTCAACAATGCAATGATGTCACAATTTGTACACGAACCAGCCCATCATCTCTTATCACTACAAGAGATGATGCAACCAGGCCACTCTCACAAACGTACGTATTTGTTACGTACATGTGTATGTGTGCATGTCAATAAGCCAGATTGGTATCGCTACTTTCGAAATTGCGACGATTATAACCACATTTTCAATAGGTATTGCGAAAGTTGTGAGTGTAAAACGAAACCACCCTATCGTAGGCCCTTTAAAATGTTAAGATTTCCAGAAACACCCTCCGCCTAAAAGTTGTTTGTAAAATTAATGGGTTTAAAAAAATTTTGATGGTTCGTTATGGACCATCATGAATTCTTGTCACAAGGAAGGAAATTTGACAAGCAGGTAGAATGTCTAAAAGTACTTCCGACCCTGAACCGGCTTATTGTTGGTTTAAATTTGAGAAATGGTACTTAATTTACAGCATTTTGGATTCCCAAAAATAATTAATCCTTTGTTCACTGGCAGAAAAACTAATAAACTCTTTCCCGCATGACTCGAAGGCATTAGGTACCAAGTCATACCTAAATGGACTAGCATTGTGGTGTATAGTGATGCGTCATTCTAAAAAATTTAGACCCATTGAATGAGGAGCCTAATCTAAGTAGCTAGTATATTTTGTAAAAAATAATGTCTGTTTGTATTGAAACTTTATAACACTTGTCACAAAATACTGTACAACCTATACTTATCATTAATTTTAATGTAGAACTGTTGGCTGGTGCGTTAGACATATTATTTGCCAATCAAAAACCGTGAACTCAATCACACGGCCATTCCACCACCGGCTGTAGCTGGCGAATATATTTTATATATGTACAAGGTGTAGTGATTCCCACGTCTAACCCCTTATGGTTAGGCACGAAATCTGAACATATAGCTTGGTTTTTTCGCAGCCTGAAAAGACCTGAATGGTCAAGTTTTGGTCAAATAGACGCAGTGTTTCATTTTCACATACATTAGCCTGCAAATGCAAAATCATCGAATTAAAAAAAAAAAAAAAAAACGATTCGAGGAGAACGCCTCACTCTTTATCCTAAGTTGACTCAGTTTGACTGAAGTTCTGTTATTGTTTTTTTAAACAATCGCTGGCATCGTGTAGATGGTTTTTTTCCCCTTGAATTGTCGAAGAAAAGAGTGTTTTCGATTTGATGCGTTCATCTGCGAACGGGTATGACGTCAAACTGGGTTATGCAAATGAAATCAACAATGTGGACCTGTCGGTTTTGAATTTAGTCAACACCTATATCTAATATGCTCGTTTAAAAAGTATTGTCTGTGCACACGTATCCGACTTTGCTTGTTACTCCAACCACCTACAAAAATCGTTTATAAAAATAGTATATTGTTTTTTTTTTCTGCTGTTTATTGTGGAAGAAACGCCTGTATGATTGATAATTAATTGTACCACGATAGACCGTAGGACTGTTTCGCGCTGGTGTGGTAAATGTAGTCGTGTAGACTTCGTGGACTGATAATTTTTCTGAGATAAATTTTTATTTTTATTCAGGTTGTACACCTTTGTTCCCGGATGAATTCATGTGCTTGGTTCGACCCGACTCTTTAGCATTCGTGATATATTCGTATTTGAAAAAAAAAAAAAAAAAAACACCTTGCCGTTGACCGAGTTTCGAAGTTCACGAACATATAAATATACTGTATAATATATATGTATATGTATATATATGTTATGTGTGTAGGTACACGTACCTATACTGTATAGTAACGACCCAATTTATTCCGGTTCTGTCTGTCGTTCACTTCGAATACCAAAAATGACTTGCCAACGGGGTCAAACAAATAGTCGTCCGATTTGTGACATTCGTATTCCGCTTTTTTTCTCGATGGGCAAATGGGAAAAAAAAAAAATTAATCCAAATTATACGTCAATTTCGATGGGGGAAAAATGACTGCTTTTCGATAAAATGTTGTAATAATTTTTCTTATTAGTATTGTTAAAGCCCTACAGATACGAGTCTGGCAATACGCCATTTTGTATCCAACAGCTCGTAAGTGAATTCATTGATATTTATGTTAAATTTACAAAATTTTATGGTTTTAAATTTTTTTAAATTAATTTTATAGATCATTTTCATTGTTTCACTTGAAATCTACGTTCGCCCGACAGACTGAAGGGCCGAAGAAACGATCGAAGCCATTTTATGGGATCAAACTATGTAATCAAAAGTTATCGAATGCGATTGTAGGAGAACCATTGTTTGTAGAAAACTAAAATTTTAGTGAAACATTAACATATGCTGGCTAAAATTTTTGTGAAAATTTCGCTGAAATCGTACCATTGGTTCTTGAGATAAAGCTGAAATTCTGAAAGAGTTATGTGAAATGGCGTATTGCTGCACTTGTATCTGTAGGGCTCTAGTATTGCCGAACAATGCGTACGTAATTTTCGCATTAAAATTCATTTTTCGCCTATAAAGGTACCGTCCTCATACGCGTAAATATACGATGTCACTTTTCTTGGACAGTATTTGAATATTTAATTCCCGTTAACCGTGTCATTCGGTCAAGTAATTTTGTGATTGACGTAACTGATTTGGGTAATTAATAATATATATATATATACACATATACATATATACATACATATACATACATACACTGTTACTGATGTTTGGACGGTCTACATTTTGTCATGTTATCAGGTTTTGTTGTGGTACGGTGTAAATGAATTGTTTGGTTGGAAACCTCGAAGCGAATACATGCGTTCAAAGTGACAAAAACAAGCGAACTTTATTATTGGAAATACTGGTTATTTATTGGTTTTAAAGTATATGCGTATATTCATTCACGAGGAGAAAATCGGACCGGCAGAGGTCGCGCGAAGGGGGGGTGTAATCAGTCAATTTTCACTACACGCTCAAAAAATTTTCAATTTAAAAGAAAAAAAACAAAAAAACCGCGGTTTGTTATTTGAAAAGAGAAAAAGAAATTCATCACTTCTTTCAGTTTTCGCAACAGCTTAGTTTTTACAACGGCTCCAATTAAATATGATATCTGTTTTGTGAAGTGAACATTCAAAAACCTGAATCTCAAAAGAAATAATAAATTTATCTTACTCTTATTTATGTTCTTGTCTTCTCATACGAATTGAAGTTGTGTTTTTTTGTCGCAACATCACTCTTCTCCCTCCAAACGGATTTTCACAAAATTTTGGCCGTGTATAAGTGCCTATCCTTAGGAGGTTTGTGCGAAGTTTCGTTTCAAAAACTTCATTCTGAGGGTTGTAATAGAGTTCGAAAGTCTTAGTTCCGAACCTTATTTTTTAAAAGTTGTACTCGGTTCTAATTCCGAATATTTTAATATCAGTTTTGTGGAGTGAAAACTCAAAAAAATTCTACTACAATAATTTTCAGAAAAAAAAACTTTTTCCAATATTTAATTACTATTTCTTTGGTTGAGGCCGTCCGGAGGATGGTTACGTTCAGCTAGAGTATAAGAAATATCCTACCGTTCTACCAGTTTTGGTGCGGATCAGCTGGACGATACATTGGTAATTTTCAGTCTGTTGCTACGAAATTCAACACAATCATTTTCAATGATTTGTAACTCGGTGCCAATTTTGATTATAATTAGGTGTATGTTGGAAACCTACATTTTCTTCTGTATCGGTCGGTGCGCTAGAGGTTTTCGTATCTACATAGGCTTTACCAATGAATTCAAGATTAATTAGAAGATGAAGTCTGCAAAAAAAAGTGGACTTTTCTCCTTTACATTTGTCGATGCAATTGTATTTTTTCGAGTTTTTAGAATCGGATTCATTGAATTTCACGCCGACAGGAATTACGAAATAAAATTTGGCTAAATAGATTTGTTTTGTCAACACGATTTAATGCGTTGTACTCTAGAAAACGAAGTGATAATTTTTGAAGAGCACATACTATTTGGCATTGATTTTGGAATATTGATAATGTTGATTTTAAAACAGCCCGAGACAAAAAAATAAAAAATGTGTTTTTTTTTTTTTCTTATTCAAAGTGTTGAAATTAATATTTTAATGCAAATATAATGACTTATTTTATTTGGTGTCTGTTTTGTTGACATTTATTTCGAGAGAATATTTGTATGCAGTCGTATTTTGTTGCAAAATACTTTAATTTTTGGTTTCTTCCGAAAAATTGTTAAATTTTTAGGAAAATTATTTCCATAATCAACTTGTCTAGTATTTTAGAAGGTATATAAGAGATAGAGAAAGAAGGAAATGAAAATATCATTTTTATATACCCCGTACTAGTTCAAATTGTTATATTTCGAAGAAAAAAAAAATGTAACTTATAATATGAGCAAGCTTTGGTGAGAGCAGCGAAGGAAAATTTGAAATAAATCTCGATGCTGCAGGCACCCGATCGAATTTTTCTAGCGTGAGTCACCTATCTTGCTCCTTTTCCCCCCCCTCCCCACAAGTAAACCAATTTTATCGCGCAATTTGCGTCATAGACAGGTATTTTTTTCGCCGAAATATGGTCGGGTTAAAAACGAATACTACTTTACTTGATTGCTGTTTGGCGCCGAAAATTCTCAAGAACGAGGCAATGGTTGAAACGAAATTTTCTGGCTCACGAATCTTTACGCTAAATGTAAATCGACTTTTTACCATTGCAACTTTTGATGGCTCAGAGAGCATGCTAAAAATTTCAATAACTAACTTCCCACGTACCTACCTTAAAGTGGGGTAACTTTGAAAGCATTCGTCAATTTTTTTGTCGTACCAGGACGAGTTCTACCCTCAAAAAAAAAAAAAAATCTTGCGGATTAGAGTATTATAATTTTGAACACCTTTGAAATTCATTTTGACAGGTGTTTGTATCTGAAAAATTGAGGTCTGTAGGAAGGTTTAAATTTTGTCGGCGTAATTTTGACACAAATTTTTTTGTTTTTATGGAAATCTTTCGTCGCGTCTCATTTAGTGTACATACCAGATTTCAATAAAGTTGACAGAAAAATTCCAAAGAAAATTAGGAAGAAAAAAGGAAAAATTCAGATCTGGATAATGGGAATTCGAAAAAATTTATGACGGTAGATTGGTTTTGATTACCTCCGTCGTTAAAATCCTGGATGTGAAGTTCAAGTATACACTCTTTTATTTTAATATTTCTTCATTTTCGAAATCACCGCGTAGTGTAAGTGTAGGATTATCTCGAGAGCAATACATTTTTGCATTAAGGTAATATTTTACTCAATAGTAGGTTAAGGTATGTACTAATGACCTAGCGTATGGTTATCCACCCCGTAATATTAATCAGTTTTAAACGTCCCGGCCTCTGATTAGTCTTCCAAGTTTACTGTTTTTAATGAATGATTTCAAGTGCTTCTCAATCATTCTTAACATAATTTTTTGAACCATCAATTTTTATCATTTAATTTTATTACTTAGACCCATAGTTACCTGAATCACCCATCGCAGGTCTTGTTACACATTATTTTCCCACCCCCGGAACGCGTTTTAAATGTCTTGTCTGACCAGTTTTCAAATTTCCTCCTTGGTTCCAAGGTGACTCAGTTTGCGGTACATATTTGTGGGTAATGTGAGTCGAGAGCCTCTAAGACAAGTACGCGCATACCCCGTTAACAGTCCCAGGAAAAGTATATGTAATTTCTAGTAATTTCATTTTTTCGTCACATTTGTCGATTTAAATTCGGTATTCCGATAAATATTCTTTTCAATTATCCGAATAATTTATTTCATGTACCTAATTAAAATAATCCATAATTGAGAAAAAAAATTTTGTGTTTTGCCACGGCCCATTGAAATAACATGTTAGATGCAAAGAAAATATCGAAATTGGACAGAAAATGGCGTATGCGTGTACTCATCTGAGAGGTTCTCTAATGTGAGTAGACCTGTATGAGTGTAATTTTTTTTTGTGTTAGTTGAAATTTTGAGTTTTAAAAATTTTTAAGTTTGATTTGAATGCGTCTCGTATTGAACATATTTCTTCTCCTTATACCAATATACCAATTTGCTAAAGCTGATTTCTGTCTGTTTTTATTCAAACCATAGCTGTGTTTGACATGGCAATAAAGAGTGGATTTATAAACTTTTAGCGGAGCTATTACTCTAATGTTGATTCTGTATGCACCAATAAAAAGCAAATGTTACATAAACATTAACGGAATAGCCCCCCTAAAAGTTTTTAGATCCAATCTTGAAAAAAAGGAGGTTCTATATTTATCGGATATACCTATACTCTATTGACACTAAGAAGTGCTTGATGTCAGAATCACCAATAGACATGGCGGTTGGATGGGGAGAGAGGAAAAAGTATCAATGCATATTGTTATACAATGATAAGCATTATTTTGTGGAGTAAACAAACATCGTACTTCAGGTAGATCAGTGTAGATATGGTTTATGATGTCACACACATCTTAGTGTGAACAGAGTATAAGTTTGATTCACACTAGGGTAGTTTTCTAGTTACTAGCAAGCTATTTGGGGCACTATTATGTTAACAGTTGGAGTCATTACGTCATTTGAATTATTTAAAGTCAACTTTAACTGGGCAAACTTATAAAAATTTCATTGGAATCTTATATGACAAAATTTTCCAAGTTTAAGTTAATTTTAAATGGTTGTGAGTAGAATTCAAATGTTAGTAGAACAGTATCCCAAGTTACTGGTTAATAGCATAAAAACTAGTTAAGTGTGAACCAGGCTATACTGTCAAAGTTAACTTCATTTATCAAGCCAAGAAGTGAAAATTCAAACGTCGAAAATTGATATCCGAGGGACCAATTTTTTGACAGAACCAGAGTTTTTAAGTTGATTTTCAAATTCCTCATTCCCAAAAATGTAATTTGTCATAAATTTCTGATCGTTTTCATCATTTTTTCTCAAATTATGTTTGAATATGTGCTAAATATATGAAGCTGACAACTGCGTTGAAGAAAGAATTTTCATTCTACTTCATGGCTTGATAAGTGAAGTTGGCTTTGCTACTGTAAATTAAATAATATTTGATTTTTCAATGTGTGTACCTACACTGATTACTCTGCAACTGCTGAACTGATTCTGATATTTTCAAATTCATGTTAAGAGAATAATTCAGAAGTGGTCCTATTAAATTTTCGTTGAAATTGGATCAGTACCGGATCAGTTTAGTTTCTATGAACAATGATAAATCAGTAACGGCAGCCCTGATTCATTTGAAAAAGGATAGTCCTGAGGTGGTCTCATTAAATTGTCGTTAAGATCGGATCAATACCGGATACGTACCGGATCCGAAACTACGGACTTGAAATTCACAATTCAACCAGTTTCTGTGAAAATTGTCATTTGGATTTTCGTTTAAATATGCTGGTTACTAATTCATTGTCAGATATTCAAAATTCAAAATGGCAGATCCAATATGAGTATGTGAAATTCTAAATTTAACAAATCTGTGCGAAACTCCAAAACCTCAGCATAATGGTGAATTATATACTGAGCTCATTTTTTTCGTTTTACTTGAAAAATTGAAATTGAAAATTGAAAAATTGAAAAATTATAAATTTTTTTGACAAAAAAATAAAACCGACTGGAAAAACGATGTAGTGAAATAAAAAGACGAACAAAAAAGAAAGGACTAAAAATAATTTAGTTAGGATGTTATAACACCAGCTTTTTTTTTTTCCCACCCGAAACGTTATAACACCATAATTTTTTTTTCTGAATAAGTAAAACTTTTTAACTCGGCGCCAAATTTCTAGCATAAAATCAAACTTTATTTGCCTTGTCGAATACAGCTTATATTGTATTAGGTCAGTGCCTGTGTAGATGGATCTAATATTACGTAACATTAGGTTGATATGATATCACTAATTTTTACCAACAGGAAGTGAGAATTCTGGTTTTACTTGCTCACGAATGTTGGTATCTACTGGTATTTGATTGTTAGGTTCGTTATCAATTTTCTGTATGAATTTTAATGACGAGCTTTGTATATCAGCATAAGAGTAATCGCTAATTTTTGACCTTTTAAAAACGATTTCCTTCGTGCGTTGTCTGCGTTCGTTGCTGAATTTTATAGTTTGTGCTGATTCATTCACTGATACGCGAATTTTTGAGAAAGTATCGAGGGTTTGAAAATCCGTAGACTAATGAGAGTTATTTTCCCGAGTTATTCATAAAATTGTTGTTGTCATCGTTTCGTAATTTTATTGAATATTTATGCGACAAGGAAAAATTATTTCTGAATCAGACGATAGTATTATTTATAAGTTTTAATATACTTACGTCGTGTGAGAAGAGATACGGTGTCTCAGAACTCTCTGTGCGAATATAATATATTTACGTTTATATTATTAAAAGTACACATACTTTTATGTTGCAACGCCCATGGCCCAACCTAAAAATACGTTTTTTTGTGCGCCTTTACTGAACAAAAATTTATACGATTTGCATTTCTTGCACAATCGAGGATACATCGGAAATGATTTTTGTGTTTAATTTTTATTTTGTTAAATAAACGGTATCTCCACTTTAAAGTATTTCATAATCACGATTTTTTGGTGAACTTTATTTTTACTTTTTATAAGGCCTTCTATCCTATGTGATGGGGGCTTGAAAATTGATAACCTAGTTTTTCTATTTGTAGGTACCTAGTAGCCTATTTCAAAAACCTCTTGGATTTGGCGGATTTGATTTTAAATATATGGAATAGAATAGAGCCCTATAGACACAAGTACGGCAATACGCCATTTTGTATCAGCAGTCTAATTTACATAACTCTTTCAGAAATTCAGCTTTATCTCAAGAACCAATGGTATGAATTCAACGAAATTTTCACAGAATCTTTAGCCAACATATGTTAATGTTTCACCAAAATTTCAGCTTTCTGCAACCAATGGTTTTTTTACAATTGCATTTGATAACTTTGATTGGATTATGTAAAATTGTGTATGACAAGGGGCTTGTTTCTTTGCCCCTTCAATCTGCTGGGCGAACGTAGATTTCAAGTGAAACAGTGAAACGTATTTATAAAAGCAATAAAAAATCTAAAACCATAAAATTTCTCAAATTCAACAGAAATAACAATGAATTTACTTATTAGCGGGAGGATACAAAATGACGTATTGCCGGAGTCGTACTTATCTGTATGTCTTTATATAGGATGAATACCTAGAACTTTTTTTCGTTGAAAACTTTATTTTTTTCACTTTTTGTTGTAAACTTTATTTTCACTTTTCGTTGCATGCGACGTCGTCTTTTTACAATGTACCTCAGGTTAAACATTTCTAATGTTAAAAGTAGGAAATTTCGATACGACATGAAAAAGTATGATTGAGCACATGCGAGTTGACTTACTTATACGGCCCGATCTCTTTGTTTCGCAGTGTAATTTATTAATTTATTTCCGGTATGTAACCCTTTTTTTGGGGTAGGAGAGGGCAACAATTTAAAGAAAAAATGAAATTATCATTGAATTTAAAAAAAATTAAATTATCATTAAATTTTGGAAAAATTAATAAAAAAGTTGTTTTATTTATCTCGAAATTTTTTTTTTTTAGGTGGTATGAAAGGGGATTGGGATCAGTTGTCGTAATTTTTTTCTACAAATAAGCGAAATTGTTAATTATTACCTGTTATTTTAGTTCTAAAAAATTGTTATTCATAATTTGTTTTTTTTTGGGAGTTGTTGCAAAAAATAGTGTATGACTCGCGTGCGAACATGTTATTGAAATATCGTTGGTGTTTACAAGTGTAATTACTTCCTTTCCAGATATGCTATCTTATTAAAGGAACATGATTTTTTCAATTTTTTGATACCGTCCCCAAAGTAGAAACAAAATTTTTCATATAGAAGCTAAAAAGAGTTTTCTAAAAATCATATGAAAAAAATTCAAATCGGTTACGAAAATTGAAAGTTTCTTATCCTGGAATTTTGTTTCGAATTTCCTGACTCACATTTCCAATCTCTCATTGTCTTTTCGAAGGTATTTTCTCTCACAAAATCTACCAAAAAATTTTCGATGAACTCTGCGACGATTTCTTCCTAAAAGTACGTTTGTATCGTTGAACAGGACTGACAATGTACTTCGTAGACTCTTAGTCTGAATTTCTAATTATCGTATTAATTGTGTTAGCCAGTTTTTGAAATTCTGTATCACATCAAACAAATGCTATTGTTCGAGTTGACTGTAAGTTTATCGTCTGAGATTTAATTTTCTTGCCTTGCCTAGAATTATTATTATGCTCATTTTACGCGAA
This sequence comes from Ericerus pela, assembly GCA_011428145.1. Classification (NCBI taxonomy): domain Eukaryota; kingdom Metazoa; phylum Arthropoda; class Insecta; order Hemiptera; family Coccidae; genus Ericerus; species Ericerus pela. Next base: position 1,836,595 of record WOFM01000478.1, read on the forward strand.
GTAGGTGTTAATATTTTGTTAAGAAGGTAGAAGTGGGAAGAAACTATCTGATGCACATTTTCTCTGTTGAAACTGTTATTCTCTGATGGAACACTGAAGGTGAAGTGTTGACGAAGTACTGCTAATGGAAGAAAATCGTTTGTAGAAACGTAGTCGTGACTAATTAAAAAAAAAAACCAAAACAAAACAAAACTTGTTTACGCAATAATTTTGAGTTAAGAGATAAAAAATTGGGAAAAACACTTTTCTTCTTTTTCTGAACGAGTACATAGATGGAGAAAAACCTAAATTGTGTTTCTCTCTTTCTTTTCTGATGGCGTTTATGTTATAGAATATTCATTTCTCTACCACGTGATTTGAAAACTTACGAAAAACCAAAAGGAAAAAAAAATCGTAAAAATTTCCTTAACCAAAACTGTACACGTGCTTGAATTTAATCGTTTTGTCGTTTTTGTTTTTTAGTGTTTTTTCTTAAGTTTAACGTAAAAAACTGTATTCTTTGAAAAAACATGGTACGTGGGAAACACGTATTCTTACATCATCTTTATGTAAGGAAGCTGCGGATTGGTGCGGGTAAAAGGGAGGATGTCGTAAGAGAAACGTAATTATTTAACGATTCGAAGAAAAGCGACGAAAAAAAAATTGCTTGTATTCACCACGAATTACTGTCGATTGTATGTAGGTATTTAGAAGTATCTGGGTAGGGAGAGAAGTCAGACATAAAAAGAAAAGAAGTCGAATAGTTTTATGATAATGAAGAGAACTTGTGAATTCGTAATCGGGAAATGTAATCGTTTGTTGTATATTTTCGTGTTTTTTTTTTCCCACTCATTTACTTCCTTGCTGGAATTTTTTAATTTTCTTCTTTTTTCCTCCAATTTTGTTTTTGTGTTCACTCGTTCTCCGTTCGTACACGAGTTAAATCCAATCGGGGTCACCGCTTTGCTTAAAAAAAAAAAGACACCCATCGGAGGCCTCCGGGCTAATGTGGGCTTCATGACTTTGCAGCTGTTCTCGACGAAAGTAGAAAAAATGAATTGGACTGGATTGTTTAAATAATTTTTTTTTTGTGATCACGATCTGGACGTGTGGTACTCATCCTCGCTTAGGTATTCTATCTTTTGGTGGAAAAAAGGAAAAGAAAAAAAAAGAAACATCTTGGAACATTTTGTGTAGGTTCCCATTTCTGAAAGGAAGTGAAGGTGATCCATTTTTTTGCACACTTGTTGATATATTCGTAATAGTTATTATTACAGTAGACGCTGCTCATTAGAATCGCTTTGGGACGAAAAAAAAAGATTGTAATTAGCAACCGATTATTTTAGGCGAAATGTTATTATCTGGTTAAAATTTGGAGCTGAAAATATCAAATATTTTTGTAAAATAAAACTATTATATTGCTATACGTTGTTACAAATTCGTCATATGAGCATGAGATGGTTGAGAAAATTATTTTAAAATGTTCTCAATTGTTTTCTGTGTTTCAGGAGGAAAAAAAAAGTTGAAAAGTTTTGTTTTTTAATGGTTCATAGAGGTCTACCAATTATAATTTGATTCAATTAAGCGAAGTGTTGAGTCTCATAAACAAATTTTTTTCAATGCATTTGAATATGGCTGATTGGTATCCAGCTGTTCTGATTTAATAAAGCGGTTAATCCTATTATCCGTGATGCTATTAAGCAGCGTCTACTGTATTTTAAATATTTTTATGATGATATTTACTCCATTTTTAAAATAGATGAAAATTGATTTTTATTTCCTTAGTATTCTATATGAAGGCTATTTATCTAGCGTACCGAGCAGAGCTATAATAAAAATAAAAAAAACTAGCGCAGAAATACTTCGCTAGAAAACCTAGTTAGCCAATTTTTATCAATAATTCACTAAAAAAAAAAAAAATGAATTCCAAATATTTCAAAAAATTTCAAAATAATATTGATAGTTATCGATATCTGAAAAATATTTTAATATATTGATATATCATTGCTAGTTTTAGGTGAAAAACTATCAATATTAATCAATATCTTTCGCAAAAAATCGATCTATCGATGTTTTATTGGTAAAAACCGATTTTCCTGGAATTTTTTGTTCTCCAGTTTTCTTAAAAAATACTAAACCAATAGGAAACAAACTCCTATCAGACCTGGTCCCATACAAGGAATACCTTTTTTGAAAATTTTTGCCATATCCGTTTTGAAGTTTATTCAGAACTGTGAACACAGTTTTGAGAAATGTATACGTACATATTAGGTATAAATAAATTTATGTATACTTAATATGTAGGTATAAATAATATATATATATACATATAGACAATTACCTGGTTCACTGAGCTTTGCTTGGATGTGAAAAAAGAGAAAATTTTGTTGATTTTAATCAAGCTGGAGAATTTCAGTAATATATTTATTAGGTTTATCTTTCGGTATTATTGTATTGTATATCTTAAGAATTAAGATCGCAATATTTAATTCATACTTCATTAGTCATAAATCATAATAATCATACAAAGTTTAAGACTAGAAAAATTCGCTAATAAAACCTCTCTTATTTGTTACTTTTAGAGTTAATCAATTTTTCAACGTTCGTTGTTATCACTTGCTGCTGATGGATAGACTGAGATGCTCATATAGATTGTTCAACAAATTTTCTCAAACTTGAGACCTATGTAGATCGGTTTTTCGTACCTGAATACCTCTATACTGTAATTTTCAGCAACATCGTCGGTCTAGTTCTTTATAACACGTTTACATACATACATACACACATACCCACATGCAGTTATTGTTCTTATTATAGTATAGGATGTATAACATACATCGTTATATATAAATTTATGTGTACCTAATATGTAGGCATAAATAATATATAATTAATTAAATGCCTTAAAAAAAAATTGAGTCAAAATGAGAAAATGGTATCAATTGTTTTATTTTCTCATAAAATAGATAATGTTCATCATCCTCAATCCTAACCCTTTTGTGAGGTTAATTTTAATACCACGTTGGTAAGCAAATTGGGTAAAAATTAACGAAAATTGAAAATTTAAAGTAAATACTTGAACAACTAGTCAACCCTTCTAATACAACTAAATAAAATAAAATAAAATTTTTATTTGAAAAAAAAAAAAAAGGTGAAAAATCGTTCATTATTTTGATCAATATTCTGAATAACTTTATTCAATATTCTGTTGATATTTGGTAATAATATTATGTTCGATAGTTATCGATAGCAAAAATACTTATAATTATCGATAAATATCGGTCATATCGACATCTCTGTACTTTGTTCAATACTGTATAGATACTCTTCCCAAAAAGTATCTTTAGTATCGATACAAAAAAAAAAAAATTTATACTTGGCATCATTAGTGCAGTGCCAGATCTACATAGTGTGCGGATTGTGCGGTTGAACACAGAGTGGCAAACTTTTGACCTCCGAAATTTATTTGCTTTTATTCTTTTCAAAAAATATAATGAGAATAATTATATTATCATACTTAATATTATATGTATAGGCCAAAGGCTATGGGCGGCAATTAAAAATTCGAACAGAGAGCCGTAGAGATGGGTTGCTCCGGAGCAGTCTGGTTTGAAGAACCAGGTTTCTTAAAAGAACTGGTTCCCGAAACTGCTCCGGTGTGATAAAGTCTGCTCCTTGCTCCTTTCTACTCCAATGCTCCAAAGACCGAAACGAATTTTTTTCCATTTTTTCTAACACTGGTTTTTGTTATTAGCAGCTAAATTGAGTTCAGTTCATTTGCCATTGACATCTCATACCATCGAAGATAACGAGAGAAATGTTGAATGTGAAGAGCTGAAATTTTTATGAGTTGTTGTAGTATGTTAGTTTGAAATTTTGCGTAAATTTCAGCTTAATCGCACATTTCATTTTCGAAATATTGCTGAAATTGCGCCAACTCCTCGACTAGATTGAATCCTTATCATTTTAGTCGCTCAATCTGAACAGAATTTTAGCGATATCTCAGCAACCGAAGGTAAGATTGAACTGCAACTTTTCAGACATATCGAAATTATGTTAACTAAGTATCCGGTAAAAATCTGGCTAAAATCGTACCCTTGGTTGTCGAAATATCGCCGAAATTCTGCAACTAGATTTAAGTCATATTATTTGCATAGGTACCTATTCCTTATAATGAAAGATATCGAGAGGAATTGTGAGAGAACTGTTGGTTGCAGAGAGCTGAAGTTTTCACGGAATTTTCAGCTAATCTCATAAACATTTCACCTTTCTGCAACTAACAGTTCTCTCATAATTTCTCTCGATTCTCGATAACTTTCATTGCATGGAATGGAAAATGGTGGGATTTCAGCAACATTTCGAAAACAAAACGTACGAATTAAACCAAATTTTCATTGAATCGTTTGCCAACATATTACTCACCTCGATGTGTCTTTCTCTTGATAACTTTAATTGTATCGAAGGGAATAATGGATACTACTTCTTCGTAGCATGAATATTGATGACAAATACTGCTCAGTCCGACGCGTTTATGGTTACACTCATTCTTGGCTCAGTAATTTTCATTTTAAATGTGATCGGAGCAGTTTCGGAGCAGGGAGCAGATTGAAAAACCAAAAGCAGGTTAACAAGGTTCCACAAATGAACAATTTTGCCCATTCCTAGAGAGTCTGGACAGCGGATGCTAATCTGGCACTACACTGGTGTCTTCCTCTTCACTCCTCTCCTCTTTCCCCCGCGCGCCAGCCCTCACGAATTTTTAGGAACCATCAATTACAATCAATTTTACATTTTCACGCAGATAGGTGTATATATATATATACATATATGTTTATTCTGCGCGCACGAAGGGTTCGTTTGTTTTCTATTTTCATTTTATTGTCTACGTTAACGTGTAGTTTCGACTATCCAGTTGCTGCAAACAAACAGAAGAAAAAAAAAAAAGAAATATTATTTCGAGTATAAAGTCGCGGGGCCAAACGACCTCAGCTGAACCCGTGCTATTCGCACTTGACATTGTTATTGTTGTGTGTGTACGTGTGTGCGTTTGCCACGAACGTCATTCGTACACGAAAGGCGGTTCGCCTTGAATATGTTCCATAAAAAACAAAAATAAAATATATTATACGTATTTCGAGAAGTTGTTATAATATGCTCATTTATTCATTCCCGCGTTCTTCCGTCGACGGATTTCGTCTTTCGCACTCGCCGTGGCTCTCTCCACCTTCGTTCCCCCTCCACTTCCTTCCCTTATCGTTCTCCTCTGTCGAAGCAGACGTCAGATCCAATGCTGGCAGCCACGGTTCGAGGGGGTTATGCAAAAATGTTGACTAGGTACCCAACGAGTATACACGCACCTTATACGTTACTTATAGCGAAGAAAAAGTAATGGTTTTAAGTAATTATGTTTTGGGGTTGGACGAGACGAATAGAGAGAAGAATATGAAAAGAATGAAGCAGCCACTGAAATACAGACAGAGATAGGTAGGCAGACAGGCGGGCAAATACCAAAGACGGAGCTGTGTATCTTAAAAAAACGTGCTCGTTGCAAGACAGCAACAGCAACAGCAGCAGCAGCAGCAGCAGGTAATGTGCTTTTTCTGTCGAGAATTGGAAATTAAATTTGCCAACCTTATCAAACGTCAGCCATTGTCGTACCCATAGTGTGTACTTTTACGGCGGGGCGGAAATGGCCGCGTGTTGATGCGATATTTTCACATCTGTACTATGCGGGGAGAAATTCAGTGGACGTCCACGCAGAATGGCGCGCGAATGGGTTGGCTGGGGCGAAATGGTTGCGCAATGTTGAGCTCGAGTGTGGAAGTAATGCGTAATTTGCGCTTGCTGACTCATTGACCTGCGAGAGAGACCAGCAGCGGAATGGAAAATTAGTTCGAACGTTTAAATTACTGACTGGTGTCGATGAGGAATGTCGCACGCGTTTTGTTTACCGTGCGTCGTGTTTGCGGAGTGCGGGGTTTTGAATGTATAAAATAAATGTGGAGATTGTGTGTTTTGTCCGGCATGCGTGGACCGAAAGGCGATGCTGGAAATCGGCTGCGATGCGTTGCCACGTATTGCTGACGAGGGAGGTGCAAATATTGCGAAAATTCCTCGTAATCCTATACTATAATACGAGCAGTAATTGTATGTGGGTATGTGTGTATGTAAACGCTATGAAGAACCAGACTGACGAAGTTGCTGAAAATTACTGTAGAGAGGTATTTGAGTATGAGAAAACAATCTAGATAGGTTTCAAGTTTGAGAAAATTCGTTGAACAGATATATGAACATTTCAGTCTATCCATCAACAGCAAATGATAACAACGAACATTGAAAAACTGATTAATTCTAAAAGTAACAAGAAAGGTTTTATTAACGAATTTTGATAAGCCTATACTACGTATGAGTATTATGATTTATGACTGATGACGTAATATGAGTTAAATAATGAAATCTTAATTCTCGAGATGTACGTTATATAATACCGAAGGATATACCTAATATTGCTAAAATTCTTCAGCTTGATTAAAATTAACAAAATTTTCTTATTTTCCACATGAGAGAAAAGCTCGATGAACCAGGTACTTAATTGTAATTTTTTGTGCGGCGACGTATACAAATGTGAGGGTTTGTGGTCAAAACACTTCGAAAGTGTTTTGACCACCTCGCATTGTCGCATAGGTACCTGCAAAAAATGGTTATAAAATTGGACAGTTGCTTAAAAACAATGTTTCCAACTTTCCCTACCCCAAATTGTGACCTACCTACGCCCATGCGTACATTTTCTATTTGTATCCGTTGACTTTTCATAACTATATGGACTGAGCATAGTGACAAGAACGCAAAGGCAAGATATCTCTTACAAATAAATATCATTGGATAAGATCCTTTTGATTTTGATTTTTATTGACGATTTTTGACGTCCTTCATGCTGGAAAGATTAATAACGAGGGTGAAATAAAATAATTTTAACCAAAATAGAAAATTTTTTGTATTCAGTTAATGGTAAATTTGCCAAACATTTTGTATTGAAAATCACCTTCCGCCAATGATACTTATTATGTTGCCTTCACCCGCTTTATACTCCCACCATTAGTAAACTCAGTCCATATATAGTTATAAATAGTCAAAACTTGTACCAAATTATTTACCCCAACGGTAGTGTTTTGAGGGTTGTTCTGAACCGTTGAGGGGTAGGAGGGATTTCTACCGTCAGAGGCTTTTGTCAGTCCAGCAAATCGTAAAATTTAGCGAAAAATACGACACATTGGGCAAAACTGCTTATCGTCGCTCTCGCTTGTAAAATAAGAGAGAAAAAATTACTACCAATCGACAATTTTCTAAACCGATACCCCTCCTCTGAATAAGGAGTTTCAGACAGAACCCTTCAGTGACGAATGATTTATGTTTGGTATTATCTCTATTGTTTTTTTATTTTCATTCTTCTACTCTCCATCGTTTAATGTAAAAAGTAAAAAAGTAAAAAAGTAAAAAATAGAATATGATTTTGAACCCTATCAGTGTTGTCTTAAAGCCGAAAATATAATATATATGCTGATGTGGGACTTGTTGCTTCTTAATAATTTTCTGAGTTCCCAGAATTTAGAGTGATTTTGGATTTTACTTGTTAAGAATACTAATTTCAGGCTGTATATGGGCGTTGTCGGTGTAATTTTAGCACGCGCTTAATCACAATTATGCTAAATTTTTGAACATTTAATTATTTGTACAATAGATAATCTGGTGTTTGAAGTTGAATCAATACTGATTTTATGAAGTGGAGAGAGCGAAGTTTTTCCCTTTGGGTACGCCTGTATACTATACAGTCATATCCAACTGCAATCAGCAACACCAAAAAGCACTTATACTGGGACGGTAAATATGTGGTTTTCTGAGTTTATTATTTAATAAAAATAAATTATTTTGGTCAAACATAGAATTGCGATTTAATAATAAACAAAGACGACTGTAATGTGTGACAGTAATCGATAAGTTTCGTAAAAGTGAATTTTAAGGATACACTTTTATTAGGTGTAAAATTTTGTACGATAACCTAGCGCACTCACACAGGCACATATTCACAGTATGACAGCTACAGCATTAAACAACACAAATGTAAAACAAAAACAAGTTACACTTTGGTTCTCGACTTCGAGGATGTCTTTATTTGATGGAGACGACAGAAAGGTGGTTTCGGTTTTTTACTTATGAACAGCGTTGCCAGCACCGCGTGTACTTCTTTCTAAGAATGTGATTGGAGGAAAATACCACTGTGTATAAAATACCTCAGTTTTTTATCTCAATCCGCAAATCTGATCAGTTGGGGATATTTGGTACGCATGCATAGTGGCATCTATCATCAAGACGCCCAACCACATGGTAAAACTGTGCCGTGTTGTCTCCATCATACTGGTATCCTCGAAGGTTCTCGAGAAATCCAGTTATCACCTAAAGTCTCAATTCACATTTACCGAATGAAGTAGTGAGTTAAATAAAAACGTATAAAAATCAACTCTCAATGTCGTAAAAACATGATTGACTATGACTATTGAAAGATACATATTATCATACAGGGTTACTCAAATTGTCACACATCGTATAGGAAATTAACATCGTGGTATGTGATACAATGAATATATAAGGTATATGTAATTTGTCACGTACATTCAGAGTTGCCAACTTTGGCGGATGAAAATACAGAAAAATAAACTTTTATTTTCATTTCTCCCAGTCTGTTTTCCAAAATTTGCCTCTAAAAAATTTTTGCTCACTTTGCTCGCATTCAAAAAGATTTACAATAGTGTTTTATACTTGCTTGCTCTCTCATTCCACCCTCTATGCTGGTAATATCTACAACAGTGATGAAATACCGTCACTGGTACTTCCTTTTTTTTATTGGAAGCAGTATCTAAATACCAGCTAGTTTGGCAACACTGCTTACGTTTTACCATAATTCAAAAGTAAAATACATAAATAAAATAACTAAATACGCAATTAAGAAATCCAGATACTAAATGTAATTGATTAATAAAATTAATATTTTCAAATAAATTGTTCAAAATAATCACCTGTAGCCATGACACAATATCCTTGGCACCTTCAGCATAGCCATCAAGGTCCCCTTATCTCAGTCCGTTGGATTATTTCTTATGGGGTCACATGTCATCTGTGATTTATAAATAATGGTCCATATTCTGCTATAGACTCGGGAATGTTAATTAATTATATTATCTTGATTACGTTAGTGTGTATATTGTTACTTTACTCTTATATTTTACTTTTGAAATTTGGCACTATGTAAATGACAAATTGTATTACATTTACCTCATTTACTCACTTTATCATGCGCTACAATGTTAATTTCTTACTGAGTGTGATAACATGAATAACTCTGTATATATATACACATATACATATATATAAAGAAAAAAAATGTGAACGGAGATGAGATGACAGTAACAAACAGTGATAAGGTAAGTAGATCACCAGAAATAAACTTTTGGGCAGTTTTACCTGGAAAAGTCATTATAAAAATATGAAAAATTATCTTAATCCAGAAGGAAGCACTTGTTTACGTATTCCAATTCAAATTTGCAACCAACAGCATTTTGGTGCGGAGTTTATGAGCTGCTACTCTTTTGTTATACATTGGTTTTAATTTTCTGTTGCAGTTTTCTGTTAATTATGCAGGCCTTTAGGCTTCGGTTGTATAACTGACAGAAAACAGCAATAGCAAACAACAACAACAAGCAACAAATTCGTGGTATAGAAAATACTATCGCGAATGACGACTTTGTTCACGATTTAACGATGATAATGTAAGAACAAAATCATTGTTTCACTGACATCATCAGACTTCAATTTCATCAGTAGAAACAAACGAATCAGAAGACGCTACACAAACACAGACAACAGTAAACGGCCATTTTAGAAGAACCTAAAAATATTACAGACAGGCATTCGTGAAACAACCGTTGAGAAGACAACATGTGTTACATTTGTGCTTACTTTCGGCGATTTCAACTGAAATATTCGTAATTAAAATACGAAAAATATTCCTTCTTCAAAGGAAAGTACCTACTTGTTTCCCAACAAATTTACTGCCGAAAGCATTTCCTCGGGAGTTTTATCGGTATCTTCGTTTGTTTGCACTGTTTTGAAGTTGCTTTTGCTGTTTGCACTGTTTTGAAGTTGCTTTTGCTGTTTGCTGATAGTTACCTGTATAGGTGTAACATTAGCTTTAAACTGTTGCTCCGAGAAGCCCCAATTTGATCATTCTCTCCTCATAAAAGTGAAAAAAAAATTTTTTTTTCATTTTTATATGATCGGCTAATTTATGAATTACACGTAGGTATGAATTCATTCTCTTATACAGTATATTCTCTGGGGCGAGGTTGTTGTTCGATTTTCAGGATAATGTATGACATTTTCATTTTATTATTGACTTCGCTGTGTAATTACAAACGAAAATTACTTTCAACCTTTTTTACGTACAGTGCACGCTGTGATTCTCGCATGTAATGTGAGTTGCGTTTATGAGTTGATAGGAAATTGATGCATCAAATCTCTGCAATACCGCTGTAATTATGGACGTTAAACTTCTTTTGTGGAACATTTGGAGTGAGATAAAATTGGTTTTAATGGGGAAAATCTATTTTCAGTATAAATGACCCAAATGCGAACAAAAAGTGGTCGTTGCTACAAAATAATTTACAATCAAATAATATGACAACATACTCATCTTTTCCTAGAAAAATTCGTATCTCATATCCATATTTAACCTCATGAATGTAATTTTAATCCAGTTACCTAGTTTCCTCTCCTATATTGTTACACATGAATTTTCTATCCCTATTTATACCTCGAGCGAGTTGAAATGACTACTTTTTCCAAAGTTATTAAAAAATTCAAAATTCGAGTAGATACCTTAGATTCTTCTTATAATCGAGATTTTAGCATATCATGGTAATGAAAAAACAGTATTCTTATAATAATATGTTAAAATTATCGAATCTTCAAGAAAAATAAAATTTGAAATGGCTGACAGAATGTAATTTTTCAGCCTCGAGTCCTCTGCGTCTCCTTAGGTATTGCTCATCAATTTTAGATATCGTGAAATGAGAGGGTGGCTTCTTCAAGTTCATTCGAGAGATTCGTTCATGTCAAACCATCTTAAATTTTATTTATAAATTAGACAGATCGCTAAATACGTAGAAGTACGAAGAGTCGTGTTTCGATTTTAAAGATCTAAAACTCAAAAGTCGCATTTCCCGAAGCGTGTTTGTAATTTTGGCTCCGAATTCACGTTACGTCTATCAGTATGTCTCATTTTCCATTGTCAAATTTAATCTTTGCATCTGTAGAATTCTGTGATTTATTCAACGCATTCCTGCTGACAAAGTATGCCTTTGTCTGTTGGAAAGATGATAGCCGGAATAATATTATTTTAATATTGCGTAGTGAGTGGCGTAGGTCAATACCCGCAGTCACTTCGTAAAGTTTTTGTCAATGATACAAAGGTGAAAAAAAAAAAAAAAAAAAATGATAAACGATGACATTATTATAATCATTTTACGAGTTTTAGCCTGGAGGAAATCTTTTCGTTTTATCTATTTTTGTAGGTTACCTATTCATTAATATGCAAAATATTCGCGCGAATTCACGCAAAATATTTAGTAATCCGAAAAAAAAAAAAAATAGAGAAAAAAAATTATTTTGCGACATTTTGCAGACTGATTGTCGTCCTTCATTCGATCAGTGGTGGTATCGGTTTTTTTTGGATCGTTCTGAAAATGTGTTCGTAAAATTTGTTTTTGTAATTAAGGAAGTTCGTATACAGTGTGCGATGTTCAGGGCCAGATTGAGAATTTTCACGGCTCAAAACCAGATTAATATAATTTTGAATGTTACATTGAAAATTTTTTTTTATGCTGTATTTCTCATTTTTTGCCAGTTACCTGCAGAAACGACGTTATATTTTATAGTTTCATAAACTTGTCACTTATCCTCTTCCAGTGGCTAAAATTGTTTAAATTTTGATTTTATGCAGATATTATTTGGCTGTTTTTTGGTATTTTTACGTTTTGTTTTTCTAATGTTTTTTGAAAAATTCTGGCGGTGAGAATTTTTATCACTACTTAAGAAACTAAATTCGTACTTAGTTGATTAAAAAAAACAACAAAAAACAGTATACTACGGTTATGAATAAATATTCCCTTAAAAAAACGCAAAATATTCGCTTATAATATTGTGCTTTTATTTCTTCGAAATATTCCAAAATACCTATTCTCTCAAAACAGTAAAATATTGCAGAATATTATCGAGTGACATAGGTGTCATTTTACAGGAATTTTAATGCACAATCAAAAAATCGAAAAATTTTTAGGGCAGTTTTTTCTTCATTTTTTTGTAAATGTAAAAGAATGTTTATTCCTGAGAAATTTTTTGGAAAAAAGAGGTTCTAAAAATAAAATTCAAGAAATATGCTTAGAAATCACGAAAAATGATTTCTAATATTATTCTCAAATATGCCGGAATATACTGAAATATACTTTTATGACAAAATATTTCATAACATGCTTTAACGTAGAGGGGTCATTTTACTCAAAATTTCGTAAATCCAAAGCTTTGATTTTAAAACCCATAGGCTTTGCTAAAAAAATATATATGCTTTTGATCCTAATAATTATGATTATTTTTCGAGAAATTCTATGCTTAGTTTTGATAATTTCGGGCAAAATTTCATTTTAGATTCTTTTCCATATACGATAATTATTCGTGGAATATGGGTATTTACGTTCTTGGAAAATCTGATCGAACCATTGAAAAATCTGTCATAGTGAAAGTCAATCACTGTTGCGTATCCAACTTATCATAACTATAAGTATAGCAAAAATGGGGGTACATTTGGGATCCTGGGGGTCTAAACCCCCTTAGAAAGAAAAAAAAATCTTGACCTCTAAAAATTTTATGTTTTTATCAGTTTTAGTGATTTTTTGTCGCAGGGGAGGGGGTCAGAAGAGACCACTGGGAATTTGTGGACCACCCGTAAGACGAAGCTATATACGCCCTTGATAAAAAATCGGAGTCTGTTATCAAAATTCATCTTGAGCTCTGAATTTTGTTCATTCGTTTTGAAAAAATTAACTTTTGTATTTTAATTAATTTTTTTCACAAAAACTATCGTAGGTCTACATTCGTTTCGCATTTCTGTAGCACTTAAGATACACATTCGTTTTTTGAATTCTTGACTGTTGCCAACATTTTTCCTTTAACGCGCACTTGTTTTCGTACTACGTCATCGTTGAAAAATGTTGAACCTTATCATTTTTCAAATAAGAAAATAATTCCAGCAGTTGTTGAATTTCACAATCACGTGCTCCAAGTGAAGTATAATTTTCAACAACGTGTTTTTTTATACAGTTTGAATATAGGTATATATTTTGAGAAAAAAAAATTTAATATTAATTATAATAAATTACCGTAGATAATTTTTCTGCCTAAATTTTTCCCCAACATCTAATATTTCTACCTCCACGTGCTCGATTCATGATTGAAAAATCGATTTTCTTTTAACATTTTTCGCTTCTTTTTTTTTCTTCTTTCTCTATTCACTCGCTAATTGTAATCTGCTCCCAAGTTTTTCTAGCCTAGAGTCTTATCAACTGGTCGTACATCCCAATTACCTAGAGTTTTTTTTTCTTTCAGTTTCTTTCCTCCTTTAGCATATATTTATGTCAGTTTTATTAATCGCTGTTTATCTGTTCGACCTCGCATCCATAATATGTTTGTTTAAATTCTTTAAGGCCGTAAAAAAAAATTAAGAAATGAATAAAACAAATTTGCAATTCAAAAAAAAATTGTCATCGCATGTCAATGACCTCGGAACCAAACATGTTACATCCTTGAGTCGTAATTTACGCAGGAGTTATTTTATTATTTGCCTCTCTGAAAGAGATATACCTAAGTCATAATATGCGAATTATATAACCCATCGCTGAATTGATAGACATGAGAGAAAAAGAGAGAGGGAGAGACAGTGAAAAAAAAAGGTGTAAAAATATGACCCAGAACATTCATTTAATTAATGATACCCGAACTTGTGTAATTTCTATCAAAATATGATATGGTATTCATCCTAAACAAAGAGCATTTCTATGGCGCCTAGTTGACTTATATAATGATTGTGCATTAGCAATTGACATGTTGTAATGTTACAGTTTCGAAAATGTACTTGGTTTCACTTTTTCAATTGAAAGGGAATGGAATAGATTAGACAATCATTTTTCCGACAATTTAGTTTTTGAAAATCTTTAAAATCCCCTATTTTTCATTATCAAAACTTTTTCTGGTGAAGCCAACCTTTGTGTATATATGTAATGGAGGACTGATAGTCCTAATTCCATTCCTCAGCCATGGGGTGTTTCGTGGAACAAAATTACTTCAAGATGTATATCAATATATTAGTATATATACATATAGTAACGAGCAAAACAGAGTTATTTCATTCCCAAAAAACGCTATCTATGACTGATAGTAACTAGCTATAGAAGTGTTATAGGAATCAATTCTATATTACATAATTACATACTCAAAGCAGCCAACATACAGAGTAATGAGGAATGATTTTGATGTGTCTCTTATTTTCACTGAAATAATCTTTAAAACTACCACAGGTTGGTCAACTTTGATGTACCTAATTAAACAAGAATACAACCCCTATAATGCGATGACATCAATGATGTCAATGGTTCCAATGCCTTTATCTCATTCTTGATTGGTTGTTGGTTCGACGACTTTAAATTATACTACATTTAGACGAATTTTTGGTACCATCAGAGATGGACAGGTTCTTAATGTGTCCAAAATTGCACTGTGATCGGCCAATTTCAGTTTATGGAACTGTTGACGACACACAAAATTGATTAGCTCTGTTTGATAGGACTACACCAGTTTATACCAACCTACAGTGGGAGGGCAATTCCACAAACAAATATTATGTGACTTTACGCCATGTTTTACTTGAACATTTGTGGAATAGCCCTACTGGTGTACGTTGGTGTAAGTTGGTATATTCCTGTCAAACAGAGTTCTTGTCACACAAAACTGATTGTGCCTGGAAAGTTGACCTCCCTTTTTGTATTTTCAGTATTATTTTCATTATTTATTAATTTTTGATTTTTTTTTAAATGAAATTAATGTTAATGTTGGTGTGACTCTTTTCCATTTATCATACACTTTTATTGCTTTTATTAACTTTTGATTATACGGTGTTACATAATTATGGACTGCTTATACTGATAAAAATGCGACAGATATGAGGAAAGAAAATTAAGGAATGGATATGCAGGAAATAGGGAAATTAGCTTATCAGCACTTCAGGATAAGTGATAACGCTGTTACCTGCATATTTTTTCCTTTTCCAGTCAATGTAGGTGTTTGTTTTATTTTTGTTGTCTACTCGTACCTCTGTTCGTGCAGTTCATACTCTGTACTATAGCGTCAAAGTTATTAACTCAACAAGCAGCGTGTAGGTCAGCGAGGTTCATGTAAGGTATTTTCACTAATACTTGCGCCATTAGCCTAGTCAACTTCGAGAATGCTGAATTTAAAATTCTCATCATTCCGACTAGGTAACAGGCTAATTTGGCAAAAACTGTGTGTTCGTTGTGGAACTTTCACACACCGGAGAATGTATAGATTCATTTTTTACACCACCATAAAAATAGTTGACTTCGATAAAGAATAGGTTCGTTGTATGTGTTAAGTAAGAATGTACATTTGTGGTTTTAGAGGTGTCCTTGAATAATAAGATGTCCTTAATGGAAATTCTTGGGGACCACCACTCCAGTCTTATAATTTCAATTTGAAAAACTAGAATCGACTGCAATATTACAATCATCTTAATTTTTTTAATTAATTGCTGATATAATTGTCCTTGTTATGTTGTGTTTTTTTGTTTTTTTTTTCGTCTTCTCTCTACCGTACTTATTGTAGAAAAATCATACGACGAAGAGTAATGCGATACTCGTGCATACGTTCTTCACGCATGTAACGAACGTTATAAAGAGTATATCGTCGAAGGAAATGACCACTTCGTAATAATAACTAACGGTATTTAATTATTAATTAAACGCTGACCATAAATGCCAGCGATTTGCTTGAAAAAAAAGAAAAAAAATCAACTGTTGTACTCCACTTTAGAATTCCTGCAGCCTAAGGTGGAACTTGTTCTTGGAAAATTTCGTAACCGGATACCGTAGGTTTATTTTGAGGAAGCTGCTAGACAGACAGACTTAACGGAAGCGCATCTCTCTCTCTCTCTCTCTCTATCTATCTCTTTCTCTATCTCTTTATTAATTTCTTTCTTTCTTTCTGATTATTTTTTTTACTGCTCAAAGGTAGCCAGAAAATTAGTTTATTAATTTTCGAATTGGTTTTCGTGGAATTTATTGGTCCTAGTGAAAGAAAAAAAAAAGAGGAAAAAAGAAAGGAGAAAAAAAATAACGCGTTAATCATAATAGAACCGGTCGAAAACTCCAGGGTTGAACGTTCGGCTTGTCTGCGGTTTAAAAAGCTTTTTGCGCACCGGTCCTAAAATAGGTCATGTATCCCATATTACATGACCTATGATGAGGGTCAACTCACTTATGCTTGAAAATGTTCATCGACATTTGGATACCAGTTCGAAAAAGTGCACACTGACGAAAGAAAACAGAGAAAAAAGTTCATTCTTTGATGTATAGACTTAATCGTAGAGAAACAAATGAGAAGGAAAATTTATTCTTATAAGGCTGTAACTTGTAACATTTGAATTACTCATTCAGTCGTGGTCCCTCGTTCGCTCCCCTCACAATAATACTCATTATGTACCTACCTAAAGCACAGATCTTTTGCACCCCTTTCTCGTAGAGAAACAAATGAGAAGGAAAATTTATTCTTATAAGGCTGTAACTTGAAACATTTGAATTACTCATTCAGTCGTGGTCCCTCGTTCGCTCCCCTCACAATAATACTCATTATGTACCTACCTAAAGCACAGATCTTTTGCACCCCTTTCTATGCATCATCTTCTTAGCTGTCTGGAAACTCACTATCTGGGTCTTCGTGTTTGCCAGTATCATTGTTTGGATTAACTTAGTTTATATACTACAGAAATTAGTACCCTAGAGATCACACCAAAAAGCTGCTTATTGTGATATAGAAGACTTTAATTTTCGTTAGCAAAACAAACTTCATAATTTGGTATGTCAGTAGTCTTCAAAGTGCATTCGAGGAATATTAATGTAGATATCAATGAGGTTTTTTTTTCTTTGTCATTGAAAAAGGTATAAAATTTAATTTGCGTCATAAGACTATAATTTATTAACCGGGTACCTCCTCTTCTATAGAAAAGATTTTATAATAAATATTTTCAAGTTCTCAAAAAAAGTGAAGTCATTTTATCAAACTAAAATAAGAAAAAACATCAACAAAAACTAATACTGGAAAACAAGCCAAAAATGAGAACTTCGAAAGTTGAACTCATTGAAAATTTGATTAATGAAAAGAAAGCGTAAGAGTTGAAATATTTTTTCAGTAATATAGGAAAAATTTGAAATTGGTGAAAATGAAGGAGTTCTTTTGAAATAACGTTTTCCAATTTTCCTTAATTTATATATAGAATTATGTAAGTACATATAGCTGTGAGCCTTTTTTTATACATTTTTGTCCATCTTCTATTCTCCGACCGTGATTGACGTAAATAACTGTATTAGTTTCATGTATAATTATATTTTAGTGAGGACAACACCAGTTTCCTATAGTAGCTATAGGTGAGGAAGAAAATTGAGAGCGAGAGAGAGTTGAGAGATATCTCTCTTAGCTGATAACGTAAGCCTACTTTGGGTCCATATTTCGGTCAAGTTCAAAGATGGGCCAAATCCCCCCATTAATCTTCAAATAGTGGCTGTTCGACGTTTCATTAAGCATAACACAAAAATTTTGAAATCTTTAATAAACGCAACCCGCAGTACACATAATTTGAAATTCTGTTCATTCTGGGTGAAATTTACTTTTACAATCGGCGTACCATCGTATTTTTGATACGGATAATGTCTTTGCTGTTGAGGGAGGGGGTATTTTTTAAAAACGTAAAATAGAAAAGCGTCGCTTTTAATAACGTCGTAATTATGGACTTGGAAAAATGTTCAGCCATTGGGACTAGGCGAAGGTTATGAGGTGCCTTCTGGCTCGGGACAGATTGTTTTTCTTGGTTCAGATCGTCAAGTTTATGCTTAACTAATTTTTTTTCTTATAGAAATAGGCTTAATTTTTATACCAAATCTATCCGAGAAAGGTGTGAAAATCTGTCTCAGCCCCTTTGTCGCCCAAAATAAATAGAATTGTGCAATTTTAAATATACTTTTACTGTTATCAATATGGCATACCAAAATCAAAATTCTTGGGGTGGGGGTTGTTTTCAGTCATTAAATTTGCAAATGCTCGTCCGCTAGCTATTAGCGAACGAAGGAGTTACATGTTGTTTTTTTTTACTACGGGAGGGTTCGAACATCTATGTTCTCCCCGTCGGTACGCCACTGACTGTTTTAGTATTTGTCCTCTAACTTTTCTTGTATGCAGTGTCAACTTCTCTATTTTTGAATTCGTTTTTTGAATCTCTTCTCATTGCCAATGTTAATTTAACGTATTTTCAACGAACTACTACACCAAGTCGATGCACATTTTCTCGAGTATCTATACCGAGTTCATTTTGGCATTATATAATTTTTTTTTCTCGTTAAATTCTAGTTTTTAATATTCAGTCGTGGTTAGAAAAATCGTTTGTTTAACTTCTGACATAAATGTTACCTCCCTACCTGTACACGTCACAATTAAACGTAATTGTCTGCGTATTTTCTGCGCGCCTGTCCATAGATTTCCAACAGGTGGGCCTAAAAAGTTGAAACAAACGAAAAACTTCCGGGTTCGTGATTCCAGGTAACATTGATAGAACGCAGTATTTTTTTTCGGGTTTACGGTCAGTTATAAATGACCACCATATTAACCAGTACGGCGAAAAAAAAAAACAGGTTTCCAAAAGCTAGGTACTCCTTTCGTCTGTCGTCGCCGCATATTTTCAGTGCGAAATCCGAGGAGAACATCAGTTATTGTTACGTCATTCGGCTGGATGTTCTGTACCCGACAACCACCAAATACCTTCGTGACTGACCGAAGAGATGGTGAAGAAAGGAAAAAAGAAAAAAAAGAACCAATAAAAAGGTCATTGCCGACGTCCCAAAAATTTTCTAACATTATAGGTTCCTTTCATGTCTAACCTAAAAGAAGAAAAAAAAAAAAAAAAAAAAAAAGGCACCATCCATCGTCTGGATTATTATTATTTCGTGTTGAGAGTTTTGCAATTTCGGCAACATGTTCACGATTCTCTTCTTTTTTTTCTTTTTTTTTTCCTTCATCATTTGCGAGAACTCGTCGTGCATTTAAAAACACAATGCAATAGACGGAAAATAAAAACCGTAGAAGAAGAATAAAACAAAGACGAAGAAAAAGGATAATAAATATCGAACGCAGTGTGCACTGTGCACGCGGCTGCTGGTATATGTCGTAAAAATTAAGTGTCGTCGAGATAATATGTGGGTGAGCTGAAGAAGTGCAGCAGGTATAATCGAATAATTATTTACCTATACGCGTATATGAGTATATATATGTAGGTATATATTGTTTTGTCGACACAAATACCTTCGTCGATATTATTGTTATTATGGCATACCGAGTTCGTAACTTGGCTAGGTACCGCTGCTCTTGCTCCCCGCTCCCACCGTCGTTATCATTTAGTAGCGTTTTATCTTAAATACAAATACACAATTGCTTGCCGAACTCCTCACGTACTTTTCTGAACGTATTATTGACCATCGGCTACGAAGGTCGTCCGTACATTTAATTGAACGAATACGGACGAATGCGTTTTAAAAATTTATGTAACCGATGATTTTCTGGGCAGCACAAACAACTGTAAGTAAAAAAACTAAATAACTTGACAAAAAACCATTTAAAAAATAAAAAATAAAAAAAACTAAAAACCCTTGTTTTTTTTTGTTTTTTTTTTTTTGTTTTTTTTGCTGAATATCTTTGCACACAGCTATTCACGGATGACTGAGAATGCGAAAAAAAGCGTGTCTGTTAGAACGTATCGCAAATTATAATTATAGCTCTGTATGTACGTGCCCTCACCAATTGAAGAGAAGAAAAAAAATTCAAAAAAAATTATTTTAGTTTGTATTATTATTAGCTTTTTTGTTGGGAATCGTGCAGAAATCTAGTCTGAAATTCTTCTGTACTTTTCACCTTCGTTTTATACGTACGTTTCTTGGAAGAAACGATCACAACCACATTTAGGCGTACTGAGAAGCAAGTAGGCCCACAACCATTGCTCCAGCTTCTCATCCGAATACATCTTTTTTTTTACTAAATTTAGAAGATCAGTTTGTCATTGCTTAACCAGATATACTCTTTTTTTTCTTTTTTTTTTTTTAGTTGTCACTGCTTTCATTGGAAATTTTTAAATTTATAGTTCAGTCAAAACTGTTCTTGAAAATTTTGTCTCAAGTAGTGAGGAAACGCAATCTCAGTTTTGTAATTAGTGATACTGATAAGCCATCCATTTGCTGCGAAAAATAAAAACAAAGTCGTTTTCCGTCTGTATCGTTGATTAATTTGGAGTTAATATGACGCCATGAAAGGTCGAATGATATGAAGGATTTCTTTTAAGTCATTTGGTCACAGTTTGGATTTTTACAACCACGTTAATACTCTTGTTCCCTACTCGATAATTCTGGTGATTCAGGTTGATTGTTTTAATATTATGTGCTGTCAGATGATTGGGATTTGATTTTTCAAAAATGAAAAAGTTTAAAATTTTGAATTTTATTTTTTTATTCTGAACGATTGTGAAGGAAATATTATCAGCATAAATTTGAAAATACTTCTAAAATACATTACACCCCTCCCTGTCCCTTCAAACAAGGCTGACAAAAAAATAAATTCAGTTTGTTATCTAGGCAGGGTTGCCAACTAGCTGGTATTTGCATGCTGGTATTTAGACATTGCTGTGAGTCGTAAAAAAAGAAATTATCAGTGCCGGTATTTCATCAGTGTTGCCAGTATTATCGGTATAGAGGGTGGAATGAGAGAGCAGCATAAAACACTATTGGGGATCTTTTTGAAGGCGACCGAAGCAAACAAAAATTTAGAAGCGGTAAATTTTGGCAAATGAACTGGGAGCAATGAAAAAAAAAGTTTATTTTCTGGTATTTTCATCTGCCAAAGTTGGAAACCCTTTATCTGGGTAATGTTTCTTGTGAGAAAATTCTGATAGTTTACAATTTATTCATGGAACATCACCCACAAATTAGGCTGGTATTCATAGTTGACACTTATTAGTGTTCACTAACTAAAGTGTCAGTTTAAAACTTGCAGTTTTCAGCTGTGTTTCTCAATGAAACTAAATTTTTTTCATAGCTTTAATACAGTTTGTCACAAGGAAACTATGTTTCTCACCATTCTCACTCAAACTATTTTTTTTTGCAGCTTTGCTGCAGTTTAAAAACAGACCCTTAGGTTAGTGAACTCTTCGTGTAGACTATGAATACCAGCCGAAGAGTCTGATCATAGCCTTTCACACCGTTGATTGTTGTCATAGACAGTGACATCACTATGAAGAAATTCATATCTAGTATCTATTAAAATGATCAATTCTTCCTGAATCAACCCCTCTAGAAATTACTTATCGAATTTAAGAGTACCTAGTGGAATAGAATGTCACCCTAGAATGAAACCAGCTTAAGTCCGAAAATTTCAGTTTTGCATTATAAGTATCAAAATTTTCCTTCTACTGCCCTCTATCATTTAGTAGGCTATCTCCAGGTCCATATTATTTAGAAATATTTGTTATTTTTTGTATGAAATGCAGAAAATGGAGTTCATAGAGTCGTATTCGAGTTCATATATTTTGTAATAGGAGTAAAATATTTCCATTTCTATAGCCAGGTTCTTGACCATATTTTGTGTCACATCGGAGCCAAAATAATGAAAAAAAAAATGCTAAAAATCTTCGTGTAGGTACTTTTTTTGTCTGTTTATCGAATGAGGTCATTCATTAGGACATAATTTTGTTTGCATCTTTACTTGGTACTTCTTATTGATGTAATTACTATAATTGGTTGTTCCACATTTCGCTGCAATAACTGAAAAATTTCAACCATCTAAACTTTCTTTTCACTCCCATGAAAAATAGCATTTTTAAACTTGGGCCAAAATAATGACAGAAAAACGCTAAAAATCTTCGTGCGGATACTTTTTTTGCCTGCTTATCGGATGAGGTCATTCTCATTGTGACATCATTTTGTTTGCATCATCTTTCTTGGAATCGTATCAAGTCTGTTCACCCTGACGTTTGTCGTCCATTTATTATCCATTGTGGTGTAAAATTTATTGTTTTAAAGGTACCGCCAATAATGCAGTTTGTGTGCATTCAATTTTCAATAATAGACGAACTGCGTTTAATTGACTACAAAATTGTCCGATTATGTACTTCCCGTTTGAGAGAATATAAAAATATTTCTCTTTGTGACATCGTAAATATATGAAAGCCGGACGCCTCCATTCGGTAAGAAAATTCAGTAAAAAATGTGAAGTTACACTTTTTACTCTCGTTTTTATTTGAAATTTATTGAAATATAAAATATATTTGGACGCGATAAGCTAGGACCGGCCTCGAGATTCGTATATCGTCGGTTTTGGGTCTTATTTGCTAGGCACATAACATTTTAATTGTAGCATCAGCGTGTCAGTTCCTGTCGCTGTCAATAATTGCTTACGATAATGACGGTCACGCCAGCAAAATGTTGAATAATATTTTCCTTATCGTTTTTCTTAGCTTGGGGCGTTATTTTCACGACGGACTTTGTCGTGCTCTTCTTTGCCTCGTGGGTGCCGTCTATTTTGGGATATTCCTAATGTGTGTTGAGGTGTCTGTTGTTCGTTATATAATGGATTTTTAATTAATGATGAACTTACTAAAAATGATGACTCGAACATAATCTGATACCTATACCTATATGTAGTGCACAAACCGATCGTCTGAGGAAGGAATAAACTTTGAAGCGGAGATAATGTGAGCGACCATACTTATGGCGGTGGTGATAATTATGTAGCCTAACCGTATGACGTGAGAGAGATGTGTTAAATGGATTAACCTATATTGACGTTGGGTAATTGAAGTCGAGTCTAATGTATCAATTACCTGCCAATCGGCCTTTCTGTGTTGGTCTTGAAACGTAAATTAATTCGCCGTGTAATTCAAAAATATGTTGAAAAGCTACCTACAGATAATATTTTTATCTGCAGTGTATCTCGTGTCGAGAGCGAAGATGAAATAATTCAAGTGTGACTGTTTGAACGTTGACCTTGTATTTTTACTAGATTTAAATCTGAAATCAGTGGATAGATTAAGTGGAGTGAATCAAACGTGAACTTTTTACATAGTTGTAGGGATCAGGAGTCTAACACTATTTCGCTGATAAAAAAAAAGTAGAATTTCAAAAATCGAAAAATTGATGGTTGATAAGAGTTTTTCAAAGCGAAAGTGTTGTTAGACACTGATAAAAGTAAACTCGCTAAAAATGGCATTAAAACTTTTCTGGTCTGAAATTTTGTTCAACGTCCACGTCAATAACGAATATTGTGAAATTCAAACATTACTTGTTATGCGAAGTTCAGTGAAGAATATAATATTTTTCTTTCAAAATTGAAGAATTTTCGACTCCTTTACCCAACAGCCACTGCGTTCACTGTATCGTATTGTGAAATGGACGCAATAGTCACGTTCTTTATAGAAAAAGGTTCGTAACTTTTCGAATTCCTTGATAGTAGACTGTCTCATTTAACACGTGAGGAACCATTTTGGTGACACTTCCTATTTGAGTGTAATAAACAAATGAAGGCCATATTATTTGCTGAGATAAAGGAAGAGGAAGTAAGCCCGGCTAAAAGGCAGTTGAGAGGTAACGAATGTTTCATGTAGCATTTTTATGGTAAATGATGAAATTTTCTTGAAGGACGTATATACATATTTGGGATACTTATTTTCGCCTTTATATAGCCTTTTTTGTTTTCCCGTGTTAAAGGTTTCTATGAATCGTAGTGTCAAGTCATTTACGATAGTTCGCATGTATTCAAATATTCTCGAGTTGCAGTTTCTATGTTCGTTCTCTCGTAAACACCTTATTACCCTTCCAGGCTTTATCTGATGAACATTAAATTAATTTAGTCGCAATTCGTAAACGCGATTACGTAATTAAGGGAGGAAATTTTTTGGGATATTTACTCGCAATTGAAAAATTCAGCTAAACCATAATACCACTGCTGTGCATCTCATCGATCCAACTAATTGCGATTCCTTCGTCCTCTTTCTGCTTGCAGATGTGCTGAAGCGTTAAATGATGGTTGCCGGTTTCATAGTCCGTCAAAACAGTTCTCCCATAAACGGAGAAACGGCCTTTCTCAACTCGAACGTACCTTCGCAAAATGGCAGTAATGGAACGGCCAACGGGCACGGCCATGGCCACGGCCACAGCCACCACAATGGCAACTCCAACTCACGCACCTCCAACGACCAGATGCAGTACTGCAACCAGGATGGCAACTCCAACGTCAACATGGAACCGCTGTCACCCAGCCCCTCATCGCCCATGTCTGACAGCATGCAGAACTACGAGATGGGCTCGCATCTGCCGCGCAAGGACCTGTTCTCGCAGCGCAAACAACGCGAATTCATACCAGACAACAAAAAGGACGAAAGCTACTGGGATCGTCGGCGTCGAAACAATGAGGCAGCAAAAAGGTCGCGCGAAAAGCGCCGCTTCAATGACATGATACTAGAGCAGCGTGTTGTCGAGCTCAGCAAGGAGAATCACATACTGAAGGCGCAGCTGGCCGCCATCAAGGAGAAGTTTGGCATCAATGGCGAGAGCATCATCAGCGTCGAACAGGTGATGGCCTCATTACCTCCAACGACCAGGTGCTCAGCATAACAAAGCGCTCGAAATTATCGAGCTCGACCCCGCTCATGTACTCGCCCAGTCCCAGCCCCATACCAACCTCTGTGATACACCAGGTGCCGGTGGGCCACACATCCAACAGCAGCGGTGGTAGCAGTGGCGGCAGCAGCAGGTGGCGGGACAGCCGGTAATGTAGGTCAACCAAACGGCGCTTCAGCTGCAGCGGCAGCTGCTGCAGCTGCAGCCGCCGCAGCTGCCGCCCATTCTCTGTACACGCCTAATGGCATGCAGACCCACCACCTTGACAACCACAACCTTCACCTCCACCATCATCATCTGCACCACAACGGCTATTCGCCCGAGTCCGAATCGGCGTATCCGGCGTACCTGGCACCTGTCCTGCCGCCGCTGCATCCGCCCATGTTTGAGGCGGCCAGCAACAGCGTGCTGAATCTGAGCCGCAGCCGCAGCAGCGGTCCGCCGTCGCCGTACGAGCTGTCCGGCGCTAGCAGCGACGAGAATTCGGCGCCAATTCCGCTGACGCTGGCCTCAGTCAGCGTTGTGGCGGCAGCCGCTGCAGCTGCCAATAATTCGCTGCCGCATAAGCTGCGCCACAAAAGTCATTTGGGCGACAAGGACGTGGCGGCGACGGCGCTGCTGTCGCTGCAGGCTATCAAACAGGAGCCGGTCTCCTCGCGCGGCAGTCCGCCGTGGGATGCGGAGGGCAGCAGCGACGAACGCGACTCCGGCATCTCGTTGGGCATGGATTGGAACAACGTGAAGACAAAGGCCTCGTCCAAGGGCATTGTAAAGGCCCCGAGTTCGCCGGGCGTGCCCGACATGGAGGGGAGTCCTTCGGCGGATGATGTGCACCTCAAGTCGGAGGTGGCGCGACTCGCCTCCGAGGTGGCCACCTTAAAAAATATCTTATCCTCCAGGGAACGAAATACTGCGCAACCTGTTTGAGGAAAAACCGTGATATGTTCTTGTTTCTTCTTCGTTTTAGTTCTTTTTTTTTTCCTTTTTTTTTCCTATTATTTTCTTTATTCGTTGTTTGTTTGTTTGTATTCTCTTTTTTTCTTTCTCTTTTTTCTCATTCTTTTCACGCGTGTTAATTAATTATTTAAGCTTTAAACGAAACGTCGTCGTCGAAAAATATTCGAATATTTACTTCGTCGTAGCAACTATATTTTGCGAATATGTGAAATCTGCGACTAAAAATTTTATTCTAGGTGTTTTCCATTTGTGGAAGGAGGCGCAGTTTTCAACCACTGAGTGTATGGATGCCGAAATATGACCTCATTAAAAATATATACGTCGGATGTGTAAAGGTGACGAGCTATAGCCGGAATAATTGTGCAATAAGTATATACCTATTTGGAATATTAAAAAATTTTTAACCAAAAAAATTTCTAAATTTTGGCGCAAATTTGAAAGCTGTTAAATCACAATATTATAGATTTGATATTGCGCTTGCCCTAAACGCAGTTTGATATGTTGCGCAGTGCTTATCGCGTTCATATGGAATTAATCCTGAATATCGATGGTTTTATCAAGCGAAGTGTTTGTAAAGCCCTTTTCACTTTCTGGCAAGTGGATTGAGTGAATCATCATGCTATTTGATGCAGTCATAAAACCAGTACCCACCCACCCAAATATTATGTTCCTGTTATTTGTTAAGCTTCATTTATTATGAGGCTACCATTCATGTTTTAACAGTATGCCAGTCGAACTAATGGTTATAATGGCTGAATCAACGCATTGGAAAATTTAAATTTGAAAAATGATAGGCCTAATTCCTATTAACTGAAACCGCGAAAATTACCCCTCTGACACGACACAGTTTTCAACTTTGGCTGATTACTTGTGTCTCAGAAATTGGTTCAGTAGTCAAGTAATTTATTTTTCAGAACGTATCTACCTGTTTGAGTTTGCAACGATACTACAACAAATTTTTTTCGTCTTTTGATCTCAGTCGGTTGTGACGATGACAAAACAAATATTATTTTTTTTTTTAGAAATTTATCGCCAGTCATGCTTTTATATCCACAAAATTCTGTTATTAAAGGTATTGAAAATAGCAAAATTTTGTCGAATCAGAAAATATTGATAAATTACAGCTAAAATATCGAAGTTTTCCCCAGAGACGGGGTTAAGGGGGCCAAAAATGAAAAGTCAAGTTGGATTTTTCCGCTCATCAGCTGGACAGTTGGCAAATCGAGAAAGTTGATGACTTTTTTTTAGGCAATTGAAAATTTTTTAACAGTTAGCAACTTAGGAGTTGATAAAATCAGCAATACTATCTGCTAGTTAGCAAATCATGCCAGTTGATGACCTCTTTGTTTATAAGCTTTTATTCTACTCACTACTGTGATTTTCAAACGTATACCAATGCTGCAGCCAACCTTCCGCAACGAAATAATATTTATTTCGCATGAAGCTAAAGCTAAAAAAGAAAAATAAATAAATAAAAGCTTATATTTTGAAAATTCGTTTTTAACGTATACCTTTTTTTTTTCATTTTCTTTTTAGAGATGATTTTTCACAATTTTTAACAGTTCGAAATTTCAAAAATTTCAGTTGGCAATTTTTGTTTTTAGCCCCCCCTGAAAAAGCCTTTCGCTACGTCACTGGTTTTCCTCCCAAAAGTATATTAGCCTAACTCAAAGGAATAAAATTTAAATGCCAGAAACGAAATTTGTTTTTCGACAAATCTCTTTATTATGATTGTCGTTTGTTGCGAATGCATACGTGAATGGCAATGTATTGATGATAGATGCTGAGACTGTTTTTGCATATTCTTACTTTCGCCCATCTTATTTCTTCTATTTGGGCTGTAAAGCATAATATTACTTCGTTTCTAATCTCCATGCAGTTATTAATTCTCAAATTAGCTTTATTTTTCTTCTGGGATGAATAAATCTCGAGCAATTTGGTAAGTTTGATTTTCCATTGTTTTTAGCTTGAAGAGCATTGTCATCGTTCAGACTTCATTTAAAGATAGCTTTGCTTTCACACGCGACTCGAGCGGTTTCAATGCAATTAGAAAAGGATGTGAAAAACGTACAAACAACGTTGCAATGGACGATTAAATTCGATTTTCAATCATTAAGTCATATATTTAGCCTCAGTGGCGTAGAAAAGGGGGAATTGTGGTCAACTCTCCTTCAGAAATTTTTCGATTACCTACCTCACTTCCTCTCAAAACATAATATACAATTAAATTATCTGAAAAAATCTTTGTAACCCCCCTCGTCTAAGAAAATAATATTATACTCTGGCTATCCACCTGGAGTTGGCTATGTCTGGCTTTAATTAGCCCAGAACACGAGTTGTAGCTTCAAGATAACAGCACAGAAACTTGAAAAGTCATCTGATGAACAGTAAAATTTTTCTTCTAAATGGATAATTTCTTAATGAGAATAAATCAAAAAATCTAAAAATCAAAAACGTTTCCATTCGTGTTCATTCCAGAGTTGATGTCCTGCATGCTCTCCTAACGCATTTATGTTTTTACATAATTTCCAAATTTATTCTGTGGCAACCTATTCATTCATTGATGAAACCAATTCTACATTTCAACCGTGACAATATTCAGATTAGCCTGACTCGCCCTTCACCTTTTGTTTGTATAGACGAAGTCTGAAATTTGGAAATTATTACGTGGTCGGAATAGTTGCCCTCCTTCCAGCGATGGTTGAACTCGATTCTTGTGGGGAATGAGTGTCTCCCCTTAAAAATAGTCAGGTTATTGTTTTTTTTTTCTTATTTTGTTTTTATTGATTAACGAGTATAGTTCTATGTTTTAATTGACGTTGATCTCAATGTGAATAATTTATTTTATAATAATATTGTGCTTCGTTTTATGCATCGACATGTTGAAAACAGACGTATTGAATTAACTACTTTTTTTTTTTTTTTGTATTGAAATGAAAATTCGAATGTATGTAAATTGAGAATGTTACCAAACAATCAACAACAACAACAACAACAAAAACCGATGCACAAGTTTCTTTCAATAATTGATTTGTCGTTTGTTCTTCGTTGTTTCGAATAAAAAAAATTCAAAATTCTGTTTTTTTTTTTATTTTTTGTTTTTTTTTTTTTTTTTGTTATTACGTTGTTGTGAATTGCATAATTTTACTCTTTGCATACACGGAGAATCGATTTTTTTAAATGTTAATTTTGTATATTTTCGCACCTGTTTTCGGCTTTCCGTTGTTGTGCCGGTGCCATAATTTTGTTTATTTTAATTAAGCGTCGGATAATATAATATGTTTCACTCCCACCCCCGCCTCCGTTTATAGTTTGCTCTGTCAATCAGTTGTAACAATAATGAGAAGTAAATTATCGTAGTCAAGTTGTGGTGGGACCGTGACTTGCAGGTGTAAACAAAGTTTCGTTTTTTCATTAGTGTCCCAGCAAAAAAATACTCAAAACCCTGTCACGTTTTTTGTTTGCGCGGTTCTCGTTATAAACTTTTGACTGTAGACGAACGATTGAGCGAAAAATATGCTTTCTGAATTTCATGGAATTCTATGAAAAAGTTTTCAAAATCAACTGTAGCTTATCGTATTTTATGCAGTTTTTTTTTTTGTGGTAAAGAAAAAAGAAATATTATAGATGAACATTTTTCATTTATTGTTATTATATTAGGACAAGGAAGTTGATGTGTGGGCGATCAAAATCAATAAATTTCTCATATTTTTGGTACCTGTGAATGTTTAATTTGGGTGAAAAAAGACAATATTTCAAGTCCAACAGTTTTTCTGGAAAAAAAAAAAAAAAAAACTGGATAGGCTCGTTAATGATTTAGTCATTATTTTCGTAAAATCACTCTACTGTCAAAATACATTTTCAACTATTTTTCTTCAAATGGTGAACTGCATTAAAAAAGAAAAAAACAAAAAAACAAACAATCATTTTTGTTTTAGTTTGATGTACTGAGAAATTTTTCATTAGAATATACATACGTGATATCAGTAATGATGGATTATTTATTAACGCAGATATTGATTCATCTATTTTTTTGTACTTTTTGTAGGTATTTTTGATTGATCTGTGATTATCCTATGTGATTTTTGAGCCCACCTATGATGCGGGTTTCTTGAAGGGAAAAAAACATATTTCCGCTCTCATACTTTTTTTTTTTTTTATATTAATTCGATAGTTTGTTCTGTTTGAAATTGTCAAGCATTTTCTAATTTCATTTCTTTTTGGCGTCAATCAGTCGAAGGTCTTTTCTGATACTCAAATTTTGCCCACCCTCTTAAATTTTGAGTGCAAAATGTTCAACATGCACGCAAAGGTATTCGATTTTTTCATGAAGTAAAAGCACGTTTACCTTTTATTTATTTATTTATTTATTTATTTATTTATTATTTTCTTTCGAATACCTGCTGAGAAAACACTTCCAACTTAAACGTGATAGTATAGAGTTTTGCCCTCCATTAAGGTGAATAATAAATTTTTTTTTGCTGTGAATAAAGTAGTGAAGAAAAATTGGCCATTTGTTTTTGGCACGTGAGAAGTTAAATCAGTAAGAATATTGATTTCAATGCTTGTCTTTTTTTTTTTTTTTTTTACAAAATCATAAATTTGAAAACGTAGGTAAAGTAAGGTATTATTATTCAATACAAATGTTTCATTTTTTACTTCAACTTGAGTGGTGGTAAGAAATGATTATAAACGTGATAATTACATTTATGTTTTAAAAACCTAAATGCAATTCGTCCTTTCTTATTTTTTTTTTTCCACTCTCTTTTATTTTATTTTTTTGGTTCTTTTTCTCTCTTTCTCTCGTATTAAGCTGTAAAATTAGAATATAATTAATGTCTTAAAACTTTCATTCCTCGACTGTTCAATTGTTTTCCTGTGATATATTTATTACATTGAGCGTGTATTGGTGTGACATGCTGAAAAAATATGAAAATATTAAATATAAAATGTAAGAAAGAAAAATGCAAAAAAAAAAAAAAAAGCAAAAAAAAGCGTTAGATTTGTACAATTATGTAACAAATAAGAGTAAAGGGAAGACCTAAAAAACAATGTACAGTGATTTCTTTTTCCCTTTTTGTTTTCTTCTAATAAGTGTTAGTGAATTGTTCGAATGTATAATTGAAGCACTTTTTAAAAAATGGTCTTTCTATTAAATAATTAAACCAAGAATGAAAAATTTCAAAATAGTGCAATTTGCAATACACTTTTTGTATTTACATCGTTAACTTATTTTATTTATTCATTTGTATAATGTATTCATTTATTTATTTATTTATTTATTTTATTTATTTATTTATTTAGGTATTTATTTATTTATTTATTTATTTATTTATTATTTATTTCGTTTCTTTTGTGTAAAAGTATGTAGGTACGTTATTTTTTTTTTCTTCATTTTTTTGGTATAAATACGAATGTCAACGTGTTGTTTTTATATTTGTATGTAATGTTAAATTTTGTGGTAAAAATACAATTTATAAATTTACGAATGTTGAAAAAAATATAATACATTTTAATCAAAGTGTTAAATTGGGTTTTAAATTTTGTGTTCGTCTCGAGCAAATTCGAAAAATTTTCAACTACTCGCACTGCGTGTATGTACCTATAAGTCGAACTTCGTTTCTAGAGATGACTATAAGTATACTGTATAGGTAGGTATAATTATAAGTTACATTTTGTTTTGGAAATGAAGTGTTTCCTAACAATTTACGAACATTCGGAATATTCTAAACAATTTATTGCTAACAGAATTGAGACATTATAAGCATTTTTCTCGTATAATTACCGAAAGAGTAATTAGGTATGTCACTGTATGAAAATATTTCTACATAATTGCGATAAGAAAAAAAAAACTGATATTATTTTGAAAGAATCCTCAAAATCAAATTTAGCTTATCTGCGCCATTACTTACTTCAAAATTTTTTCTTCGGTTTTGGAAATTAAAAGAAAATAGAAGAATTTCAATGAACTCGAATCACCCAAACATAGCGTCGGTGCATGGTATCTGTTGATAGAAAAGGTTTAAGAGCTTCTCGCATCTTCATTGTTAGACGACATGATTTTGTCGTCAAAATTAACCATAAAATTGTAGAAGTTGTTGCCGCAGATTGAGTAATGTACCTACACGCAAATTTTATTGGAGCTTTGTCTTTTACATGAGTATTAAAAAAAAAAAAAATACATCTATATAAGTCTTTGAAATGAGTGAAGTTAATTAATTCTTCGAGAAACCAAATAATTGAAGAGGTCACACACACGCTTACGAATAATTTAAAACTAAGAACAGCTGTAAGTACCTACCGACGATTGGAAAAAGGTGAGAAAACAAAAGAAAGTTTTTAAAAGAAATCCAAAAAATTGATTTTCAAAAACGTTTAATTGGTACGTAACTACATTTACCACGAATTGTGGAAGAGAACAATAACAAAAATATTCTTTTGACCAAATCTTAAGTAGGTACCTTATATTTTTTTTACCTTCTCTTTGCCCAAGTTTTCTTTTTCATATAATTTGAGAAAAGAAAGAGCCAGATCAGTGTCTTGACCTTTAAATATGTCATTTGTTTCTTATGTTCGTTGTGAACTTAATAGTATAGGACTTGAACTTTATTCTGAAATTATGTTAACAAAATTCTATGCTGAAATTACGTCGTCCTCATAATTATGCATTCTGCATACCTACATTTAAAATTTAATAAAAACATATTCTTTCTGTATTTTCCGAATTACGAATTATAGGATAGGATAGGTATACTGGCGTATCAACCAAGACATTTGTGAGAGGTGTGCCAAAAGTTAAGAAAACGACAATTTTCTTTTTTAATTTTGGAATAATTATTGATGGAAACTTTGTTGAATTATTCAAAACTTCTGTGGATTTTTGGATCGGCTTTGCTAGACTACTGGCGCACTCCTAGTTACGCCAATGCATAAGGATACCTATATAACTACGGGCTGAAGAAAAGAGACCCTTAAAAAAACAAATAGGTATTTATTTTATAGGTAACTGTAGGCAGCATCATTTTCATTATACGTTGCTGCTTCCACTGCCGCAGGGACAAATTTGCATTTATAAATTTCCAGATTTAAGTGATTTTCCAACTGTCATATCTCTGTCAATAGGTACTTGACAGATTTTTATGTTTGACGAGTTAAATTTTCATGAAAAATTGTTTTTAGTTTTAAAATCTATGGAGAAAACAGTAGATAGTAGATTCTTATTAAAAAAAAAAATGAAGATAGGTTTATTTTTTGGTACGTGCAGGGATTGAGCATAATTTATTATGATAAATTCAAAATCTACAATCAAAAGTAAGGCGAATCATCTTCGGATGAATTTTTTCGATCTTCAAAAACAAAGGGAAATAATTACATTTTTGAAAAAAAATAAAACCAACTGTGTATAGGGACATGAAACATAATAGAACTAAAATGTTGAAAACAAGTTTTCCAAGTTTTATAATAATAATTTTTTTACAAAGTGGAATTACAACTAACGCAGTCGCTGGCAGAAATACCTTCTACGACACATGTTATAAATATGTAATGCAAGATTTTTTAATGAAGCAATGTAGATCCCTTCATATTAAATATTCCGTAGGTATTATTTTTGGCAAATTTCACATGGATTTGACAAACTTGAAATATATAGCATTTTTACATCTATTCAAAACATTAGGGGGTTTTATTTGTTAAGAATGTTCAAATTCCTTAGACATGCTGTCAAAAACTCTCCACTTTCCATTTAATTTCAATCAGTTTCATATTAGGCTTAATGATACGTAAGTACTTATGAAATCAACATTCATTTAAATATTATTTATTGCACAATTTAATTAGTGAGAACAAACAGTATTGAATTTCATATTAATATCAAAAGGTATTTCTGCCAGCGACTGTGTTAGTTGTAATTCCACTTGGTAAAAAAAATTACTATATAAAACCTAAAAAACTTGTTTTCAACATTTTAGTTCTATTATGTTTTATGTCCCTACATACAATTGGTTTCATTTTTTTTTCAAAAATTTGATTATTTGAATAATTTTTTATGAAGTGCAAAATGAAAGTCTCTAGCAGTTTTTCACAATGAGAAGAATTTACTCTAGAAGTGACAGATAATTGTCGATACTGTAATATTTGGACAAAACTGAATTTGATTTTCAGCATAAGGTTTTTTTCTTAATTACTGCAATTCAAATTTATTTATTGGTCAATAACCAAATTTCAATCAGACGCACGGAAAACAAATTCAAATTTTAAAATCAATTTTAAATACTTTTAGATCTACTATATTGGACTATATTAATAGTAATAGTAATAATGATTTAACAAAAAGGAATATCAAAAAACATATGCTATGATGTATCACACAATAAAATGTGGAAACTCAAAATTGACCCCCTTTTAAGGATCATTGGCAGTTGAAGTATGTGTTGAATGTCAAAATGAACACCAAATTTGGACTCAGTACCTCAAAAAACATATCTGATGATGTATCATACATTAAAATATGAAAACTCAATATTAACTCCCTTTTGGAGCCCATTGGTGGATGCAGAGTCGGTCAAATAGAGAAATAATTTCCAAATTCGGACTTAGCGCCTCAAAAAAAAAAATTTTGTGATGGATTACACAATATAATGTGAAAACTCAAAATTGTCACCTTTTTGGGACTCACTGGAGGTTAAATAATAGGTCAAATAGAAAAATGAACACCAAATTCGGACTCAGTGCCTCAAAAAAACGAATTTGGTGATGTATCAAACAGTAAAATGTTAAAATTGAAAATTTTGATGGAGGATTGTTTATATGTGCATAACTAAGGAAGGCTAATATAATAGTGAGAAAATGGTATTATCTGAAATATTTATATAACCACAAGAAATACCGTATCTTAGACACTTTTGGGTGATCCAATCAGGATGCGTTATTCCGTTTTATTTGGAATAGGGACTTGCGATTGATCATCTTAATTTTTTGATGAAAAAAATTCCCAAATTTTGAATCTAATTTTTGGATCATCTTTGGGGAATTTTTCGGATTTTCACGGTAAAAATACCAATTTTTTGAACCATTATTCGCATTT
This sequence comes from Ericerus pela, assembly GCA_011428145.1. Classification (NCBI taxonomy): domain Eukaryota; kingdom Metazoa; phylum Arthropoda; class Insecta; order Hemiptera; family Coccidae; genus Ericerus; species Ericerus pela. Next base: position 1,871,713 of record WOFM01000478.1, read on the forward strand.
TTAAGATAAATATTGAATGCTGCAGAGTGGCACAAAATTTCATTAGATTGCCAGAAAACGGATCGAACACACATTATCTTTTTCTGATGCAGTCGGTAAGAGGAGGTTGCGTTTAATAAAAAATAGACCACCCTGTATGTAATACCTATTTTGCTGTAGTAATTATTAGGCAGTTTGACGGATTGTGCATGAAAAGGAGGACGACTGTTTCACCGAATCACATTTCAGGCCAACATTGGAAAATCGTTTCAGTCAACCCCCCACCTCTTTTGGAAAAAGTTTAATAGTTACGCAGAACTTGTAAAAGTAAGTAGGTACCGTAATTATTTTCAAAATTAGTATTTAGAAAGAAATTCTACCAACGTCGGTGTCACGATGACAAAAATAATTTTTGTTCGTTCGTATTCAAAAATTATTTCACCTAACGACTAGATACCTATACATAGGTTAAATCGTAGCTCTAGGTCCTACGACGTGACGTATTCCATTTTTAAATTTTGCACTTTAATTTTCATATTCCATTACCTATATTATAGTTTTTTTTTATGATTGTTTTCGAAGCTCCCCAAGTTCATCCGGCGAATTTGCATACCATTCGTTTTTTGACCTTGAAATAGAGGATTTACAGAAACATATTACGTAGACTATACTTACCTCGTACATTACATCATGTATTTTTCAGTCTCGCATTGTCACATATCGCATTACACTGCCAAGTGCCAAGGACGAAGATTATAATAATGTGCATCAAAGTTGAAGAAAATTAAATAATAATTTTTTTTTCCTGCTTTTTCTTCCTTCTATATTAAAAATAGATAGGTAGATACATACTTTTCCATTACGTTGGAGAATTCGTAACACTTAGTGGAAAAAATAATTATTACGTCAGAAAAGGAAGAATGGATTTAAGTCAGCCCCATAACTAGTACCGTGCTAATGGAGGCATTGCTCCGGCTGGCATCTGCAGCTGCCCCCGCGGCTAGCAGAAATCTAAAAATTCTAACGCAGCAGCAGCTCCGTTAGAAAAAGTAGGTTTCAAAAAGTAGAAAATTCGCTGCTAAAATGTGAGAAATAGATGATTGTGTCAGATTTCGTAATTGTTGGCCAAACAATTACACAGTTTAAAACCATTATGTTTTTCGTCAAAATCGAAACAAAAATGGATTTTATGGAGGTACCTTCCAGCTGATCAGCGCCAAAATTGGTAACACGTTGCAATAAATTATAGCAAATATTTTTCGCAAATTTCGTAGTTATCGAATGAAAATCGAGCATTCAATCGCCAAAATAATATCGAAAATAGCTGCACCGTAAGTACCGTCCGGCCTATCCAAACCAAAATTTCTAGAATGTCACAATTAGGTCATAATGAATATTTGTATCGAATTTCGTAGCTATTGGTTTAAAATTAAGCATTTTTTAGCCAAAATAAAAACAAAATAGCGGTACTGGAAATACCGTCTGGCCAACTGGTATCAAACTCCGTAGTGTGTTAATTGTTATTATTGTTATCGATTATGATTTTTTTCAGAGTCAAAATGAGCGCCAATTTCGTAAAATTTTGTGACAAAAATATTGCAAAATGTATAAAAAACTGTTTTTTGGATACAATACTCAAATTTATATTTTTCGAAACATATTAGTATAGGTGATTTTGTATCTGTGAAAATACGCTATGGCACGTTGCAGATATGCGTCACTAAAAATATGCCACGGCCCCACGTTGTAAATGTGCATCTCTGAAAGTACGTCACGGTCCGACGTTGCACGTATGACACAAGGGGTCAAAACGTTACACATCCCCTACTTTATACGTTGCAAGCACTCTCGCTCCTACTCCTCGGATAATAATTCATTTTGAATTGAAAACGTCCCCTGGGCTAAGCCTGTCGATTGTAAAAAACGCTTCGGTAGCGAAAATGAAATGACTGCTACACATATTTACGTGAATTTGAGTTTTTAATTCGAAAATTTTCAAGTTATAAAACGAAAAACGTATAATACCCCCCCCCCTAATCACAGGTCGTTTATTCATGGTGAAAAATAAAATTTGGAAAATCTCCTTGAAAATCTTCACCATACCACTCTCTACGCCACAGAAGACGTGCACTTATCCCAAGAAGACCAAAACGTCTAAAATCCTACCCCCCGCTCGAATTTAATTTGCCTCGTCTGACACAAGAGGCTGGTTTCGGCCCCGATAAGTTACGTAACTTATGACATAATCTGCTATTTTTATTCAGTGCTACGTATTAGATCTCAATCAAAACAAAATGTATATAATAATTTTATACGATATATACGGACATCCATGGAACGAATATCGTCATTAATGATCAGATTGGTCGTTTTTATAAATATGTAGCCTAAGTGTCAATGATTGCGTTAACTTCATGAATTTATCTCGACGGAGAAATCCGTCAAAACAAATTTTCATAAAAATAGAAAAATATTAATTCGTATAACGCCTGAACGATGACAGAAGCTTGATTAATGAAATTTTATTTATCAGTAACTTGATACGATTTTTATTCGCCATCTGCGTCTCATTGATGGTTTGTTCATCATATACATATATTTCTACAAAATTACAAAAACGTTTATCTTTCGAAATCGATTATAGACGTACTATTTAGTTCATTGCGAAACCTCGTCTACATTCGTAACATCACATTTTGGAAACACTCGGCTACCATATGCTTTTAACTGAAAATAATAATAATAAAAAATAATATTACTGTAATTTTTGTCAAGAAAATGAGAGCTTAGTATTGTAAAATAGTAATGTAAACCATGTGAAAAATTGATTAAGGTTGATCAGTTTTCCTTTTATGATTCTAATTCTATGCAATATTTTGAAATTATTGTTGCAATACATGACTAAGCGTTTCTCAACCTACTGGTCATTATCGAGTTTCATTAAATTCAATAATAAACTGCCTCTGACATTCTCATCAATAACAATTGGGTTTTGAATAAATTATTTTATTTTGTTCTATCGCTGAGTTCATTACTGTTGGTTGATGAAAAATGCTCCACCACTTTAACCTGATCTTCTGAATACGAGAGGGATCTACAATATTTGACTATTTTTGGTTTTTTAAATTTTCCACAATAAAAGTATTTCCTTATACAGTTGATGTACATATCTAATATTTAAAACAAAGACGAGTTCATCCATTTTCTACATAACTATCATAGGAGCTAAGATACAGGGTGGTGCGAATAGTGTACCTAATTTTGCTGGAAAAAAATGTTGGGAAATTTTTTTTTTTCAAATTTGAAAAATATTATTTTCATACGGAAGTAAGTAATTTTATTGTTAATCGGGTAGCTTTAAAAAAAAAATCTTAGACCATCCCTGGTGGAAACACAGAGTGTAAGGATAGAGAATTTTCATCATTGATTGAGGAGTTCAACCCCAACATATTTCAGCTAAAAAATCTGTTCAAAACGTTAATTCCATTTCAAACCCTTTTTCACTGAGGTACCTATTTGCGCAATATGTTGAAAATACAATGTTTTTTTTTTCCAGTCACTTTTTCCTCTATTTTTTCCAAACATTAAAATGATAATTCAAAATTGAAACTGCTCTCTATAAAAAAAGGGATTGAAATTTTTAACAAGGGAAAATTCAGTATTTTGACTCCACTGCTGCAATTATTTTCTTTCAACTCGTTACCGATAAAGATTCCACTGAAATTTTAATTGTAATCTTATCACATAACTATGTAAAAATGGGATACCTACACATTATCATCAATTTCTCATCAATTAAAAACTCCTTCTAAAATATGTGAAAATTGCAATTTATCTTGGTTACCTATAATCAAGAAAATAAATATTTAGTATGCTTACTTCGCCCTATGACTGCATGAATACGTTCCAAGAATCATCTTGTAGACAATAATTCGTACATACACATATGATTGAAAATTTTTTCGACTTACTGCTAAGATAAAAAATGATCTTTGGTTCAAAATATAACAATAAAAATAATTTCGAATAACCCGTATGAATATGTTATAATTGATTGTTACTATTCCTATAATAGGTGAATACTTTTTTTATTTTATTCATTTAGCAGTAAATTTCACCTGCACATTTTATTATATCTGCGTAGAAATAAATAATTATTTTTCACCCAAAAATGAGAGATCGATTTTTTTCTTCGCCAACTTCGTAAAATAGTTCCTATCATGTTGTTTTGCCCAAAATATTTCAAATCATGAAAATTATATCACTCCTCTTGTTTTAAAAACCGTATTTGAATACCGATATTTCTTTTATTGATTTTTATTTCATTTTCATAAATTCTCAACATTTGGTTCATTGAAATTTATAATTATTGCGAGTAAAGGATTTTAGCAATTAATAATATAATTAAGAATTCACATGTCGTCATGATGAGACTTCATATATCTGCGTTGCATTTAAAAATAATTCGAAATAAACGTAAACAATATTTAAAAAAAAAAAATTGTATTTTTGAAAACAACACTATCGTTTCACATAAAATCCGTCAACAGAAAAAATGTTTAAAAATATGAGGATACTTACATTTATTTTTACAGCAAAATATTACACAAATTTTGGTAAATGACTGTATGCATAGGGTAACAACAAGCCACCTACGAAACATAACGATGTATAACCGATTGAAAATATTTCAAATATTTACGACGATACATCAGTAGGTAGGTATTATTTATTAAAATTAATTCTGTACATTATTCTACAAAGACAAAAAAAATTGATTACATCACGATGCACAGCACTTGTACTTTAAAATTTCTTATAAAACACAAATATTCATATTATAATTACATACTATCACAATAGGACTAAAATTTGCAACGTAGTAAAATTTTGTTTACAAAAATAAACTGACTATCACAATATATTAAAAGTTTTAAATGTCTACAAAAAAAATGTTTTTTGTTTTTGTTTTTTTTTTGTTTTTTTTTCATGTAAATATTTTTGATATATGTAATACAAACGAAAATGTTTAAAATTTTAAGAGGGGCAAAAAATATTAAACTAATGATATGAATAATGTTAAACTTTCCCCAGAATTTTCTAAAAAAAAAAAAAAAAAATCGAAGGTAACGATTTGACTTTTTTTTTTTTTCAAGTACACATAGTAATACATAAATATTCGACTGAAAGGAAACGTACAGAAAACAAAATCTAACACTTATCGTCAACAGAAAATAAAAATTTGTAAATAAGTAAAACATCACAATGAATGATATGGCGCGTTCTGATCCACGAAGAGCATAATTATTTACGATTATTTTAGTTTCATCCGTTGATGATATGATTTATAAAAATGGTTACAAAACATAAATATGTAGCATTTCGTATGGTAGAGTCAGAGCTGGTTGTCTCTGGATATATAATATCCGCTTCGGCCAGTTTAAAAATTGAGAGGAACACGTTGGTTTTGATGTTATAATGCTGCTCGTTAACAGCCTTAGCTAGTTTCTCCAGCGACGAATAGCACGAAACCTGGTGAAATAATGAAAATTCAACGAACATGATGAAAATTCATCGAAGATTTCGAAATGAAAAAATAAATGACATAAATTTCTGCGCTGGCATTATTAACATCTGGGTGAACGAACTGTACTTATCGATATTAGTGGTACCTAAGTGAAATACAAATAATTGTATTAAGATGCTATCGTGAAACAACAAAAACGTTCTGCAGAAGTTAACGCGTCAATTATTTCTGTTATTGTACCAAAATACTTTGAATGACAAATATTTTCTTCTAATTATAACTTCGGCGCGATAAACTGACCTAATATCAGAAAATTTCATAGATACACTCCTTATAAAAATATAACACTGTATACATAATATTGGGAAAATTAAATATAGGTACCTAATTCCACACATTGAACATTGACAGTTGTACCGTTCATTATTATAAGGTAGGTAAGTTATTAGAATCTTTTAGAATCAACAAGTATACAAATTAAAATAAAATATTTAGTTAGCGGAGGAGAATTTGAACAATGTACACATTGCGAATTAAAATGAAACGTAGAAAATGTCGCTGAACTTATTATAGGTATGTACGACAGTTATTGGAGTGAGTTAATTCTCACAATAGGTACCTTATTCTCTGTTCATAAGTTTTTTGAAAAATTCATTAATGCAATCTGGTATCATTCTATACTCGTTAATTTCACTTTTTTCTTCGTTCGATGAAAGTAAAGTATTCAAGAATTTAATTCAAGTAATTAAATTTTAAAACTTTTCACCAAAAATATTCCTGTTAGTAAGCAATGTGGGGTTCCTAATGCAAATTCGTATCGTTCAGTTTTGAAATACCTACTTATTTCATGACAGCCAAAATAAAACTTCTTTCAATCATGTACTTCCAGAATTTTTTTCTTCATGTTTTGTAACTAAGTCCAAAAGTTTGATAAAAAAAAAAAAAAATAGCGCTATTTTAGATCAAGAACGCTATTATTTATTTATTTATTTATTTATTTATTCATTTCTGTTTTCTAGAAAACAATTTCAGAACTTTCAATGTTCGATGACAAAAAGTAGGTACGGTAGCTGTCGAACTTTCACAAATAATTCTATTTTTTTGATTCTTCGAAGAGATAGAGTAGGTACCTACATGGTTTTTATTAATTTAGATGGTAAAAAAAATTTGAGATTTTTTCAAACATTTCACTACTAGGTACTTACTTTGTCTAATACAACTTCTTCCATAGTTGGTTTCATGTTCATCTGTCGCACAGAATCCCAACTTTGATTCTTATGTTTAGCTATCACAATCGCATTTTCTTCGGCTACACTAAATAATGCTAGTTCGCAGGAAGCCTACGAAGAAGTAAAAATTTCATTCCGTATTACTGATAAGTTCAGTACAAAATTATAACTAAGAGATTTGTAATTAAGTTGTATGATTGACAATTGATGATAATGCGAAAATGTAAACTATACAAGATGTCTAAAAATCGTCTCTCAAGCCAAATGAGTTTAGTAGAACAGTTATGGCGGAATATTTTTTTTTGTAGTATTGTTAAATCAGAGGTACAGGCTTTCATATGGGTGTGTTGAATAGGTTGCATATTCATTCATTAGAAGGCAAAATTTATAAACTATGGCAGTACCCATCGTACAAAGGTTGGTTCGAATCAAGGGAGCTGAACATTTTTTTTTAGAATTAAAAAAAAAAATGAACATTAGAAATGCCAAAATTTCAAGAAATTTCTTCCAATTTTAAATAAATTTAACTTTAAAAGAAAGAAGGTTTTTTAATGTACTCGATGAGTACAATAATATGCACTCATTGAAAATAAAAATTTGAAGAATTTTTTTAACTTCCTCGATTGATTTAACCGCGAAACTTTTGAAAATTTGAGAGCCTTGTATCTCTGAAACAACCAATTTCGAAATCCGTGTTAACAGGAACTTTTGCTTTTCTCTATGAGTTCTACAAAACTCATTTGGTTCGGGAGACGATTTGTATCATTGCAGAAAATATTCGGAATGACCTACGAACTACGCATTAAATTCGAAAATCAACTAATATTCTTTCTGTTCTTGGCATACTTCACAATACATAATTATGGCGTTCAGCGTCGGGGTAGGTCATATTTCACTCGCAGCTATAGCCTATAGTACTCAAGTACACAAACAAAAAATGTTTTACCAATATGAGTTTACAAATCAAAAATTAGTATTTCTAATTGGTTGTTTCGAGAGACTATTCCTGTAGAGGTGGAGATATACAATTTATATGGCATTATTGTTAAAAAAAAATATGTATTTTATCCGTTTTAGTTGACGTCTTTTGAAATGTATAGATTACAGGGGTTGAATAAGAATATTTACAAAATTTTAAAAATTTTCACCTTGTCTGAAGTACCCACACTTAAAAATTTTTGAACTAATGGTCATAATGTAAAATTTTTCGTTCATCTACTTAAGTACTAGATATCCACTAACGAATTTATGCGTGTAACCTGAAAATAATTTCATGGAGTGGGTAAAACAAAGATTCAAGAAAATTTATGGGTGGGAATTTGTGACGAAGGATTATGAAATTATGAGAAGAAATTAAAAGTAAAATATAGGATAACGTTTTTAGAAAATTTCAACATTTCAACGGGATGGTTCGAAGATTTGTTTTTTTTTTGAGAGAGAAGGGTAGTTTGAGACCAGTCGATTTTCTGATGATTCTGGCCGCCTTATGATCACGCCTTTGGTTAAATTTGATCCTCTCGACTATAAAGAGCTTATAAAAGAGAGTGATACACAGTAGAACTTTTTCAATAAAAGGAGAAATTTTTTTATTGTTGACAAGAACAACACTGACAATGGTTAAATACATCATTACCCATAGTTACCCCAAACTAACAATTTTTAAGAAAATTTTCATTCCTAATTTTTTATTAGAGAATTACGATTTTGGTATGTTTTTTCAATCATTTTTCAGTGTGTATAGAATTTAAGAAAGCAATTTTAAAGGATAAGTCATTATTTAATCATCTTCAGTTATTACAATATATTCTTCTGCGTACACGCACTATTTCAGCCCAAAATAATGATCTTTAGTAAATCAAAAATATTGATGTTCTGAAAATATTTGTATGTGTACCCAGTGGAACTGTATAAAACACTATTAGTACACAAAAAAACAATTTTTATGATCGATGATATACTAATCATTATCTCAAACGATGAATTACACCAAAGGGTATCACCAAAAACTTAAGCATTAAATTTTAAAAATGAGACACTTTTCAGTTGTAGGTATAAATTTAAGAAAAAAGCTATTGTTTTATGAGGTTTTTTTAAGTGTACCAACGTTTTTATTTGATAACATTTCAAGAAAAAAGTCTCCATTAAAGATATTTGCATTATCTCAATCTTCGTTTTGTTTCATTTTCTTGGATTATAATTCAATACTTTCATTCGAACAATTAAAACGAAATATTTTACCTCAGGAGCTAGAGTTTTTGTAATAAGTTCTTGCAGTTCTTGTACTGAAGCCTGTATGTCAAACGATACATGCTTGCTCATTAATTGTTCATCCAATGAGCTGTATCCCAAAAACAAAAACACCCCAGGAGGATTTGTATAAGTACCTGTAAAATAGAACAAATAAAATTACGTATATTAATTAACGCAAAAAACTTATTTGTGAGGACTCACGATGTATGAGGTTTAGGGGCTCGGACCACCAAATGACAGTCGCTGCCGCAAGGCAGGCTAATATTTGTCTCTATAATGTTAAATCAATTGCACAAATTACGTTTGATCGTAATTACTTGCACATACATGCAGGTAGGTAATGTACGAGTACTGAATCGTGACCAATCTCATCAATACAATATTGTCACGATTCCATACACGAACCAGCCCATCATTTCTTATCACTATAAGAAATGACATAACCGGGTCATTCACACGAACATATGTAATGTTGGTGTGCGTGTAAATAAGCCCATATATAAATTGTCCAAACTTGCTCTAAAATTGTCAGTATTTGTTCAGGTTTTGGTTTACCCGTATGTTTACATATGAAGTGGTTGAACACCAAAATCTGTAGATTACCTTCTGGTGAGAATATTTTTTCACAACAAAGTATTCCACATTATATTTTATTAATTAATTTATTTGTTTGGTATGATTCCACTATCGTTTTGTTTTATCGCTAAAATTGGAAGAATTTTGTCTCTCTTCAACCTCCATCAAATAAGGTACCGCGGTATAGGTATTATATTATATTTTTGAAAAAAAAAATTAGGATTATCTTTCAATCTAAATTAAAACTCATTATATGGAATTGATGGTTGAAAGCTAAATAAGTAGCTGAACTTGAGGCTGTGGGCGTATGGTGTGCTTGAATGTATTGACATTCAACGTGGGTTTAATATCTTTACTCGTGATTTACCTGCAGGCTACGATAGCTGGAATTTTACCAACGTTTTTGAAAATATGTTTCACAGCAATCGAATAAACCCGACCCTATACCTATTATTCCTATTCAGTTGATAATTTAATTAGTCTCGTTTCGTTTGATTTCATTTGCATGAGAGAAAATGCTTTTTATGCACGTAGCAAAAATGATTGGCGAAAGACGTTGTGAAAACAAATTTATTGGAAAAACTGCCAGCTGAAGACCCTTCTTATTATGCTATTCATTTCTCATATGGCCATTTTTCAGTTTCATCGACCGCCTTTTTGTGTAAATTCAAGAAAAATAAAACATGAATTTTGAATATTTAAGGGTTTCTAAGAGGATTGTTATGCAACTGGAAATAAAAATATTTGACAAAAAAAAATAATAATAATAATAAAAATCAACAAGAAGATCTCCACGAATATTTCCTAAAGTATTTATTATTTTCTTTTTCCTGATTAAACTTAGTTATCAAAAAATAACAGGCCTACGTCTGTTTAACTCCAAACGGTAGTATCAGAATTTACCTATCATTCCAAAATTATAACAAATATAAAGTGAGAAAAAATTTTGGATGGCTAGTTTTGATATAATTGGCAATTTCAGTGTGGCGGACAGCTAGATTTGAAGGAAATTCTTGACAAATTTAATCTATAATTTTCTTTTTCAAACTCTGTGTAGCTTTTGCATCTCTTGCAGCTCATATTCGACAATATGAGCGGACTGAAAAACAAAATACTATCAATTTTAATTATTCCTGTGAGACATCTTCTGCTTTAAATTTAGAAAAATATTTGAAATATAATATTTCAATTTTGGAATTCAGATTTTTAAAAAGTTTTCTGCCTTTTTTGCTTGTACCTTTTCAATTTAGATTGCTTGAAACTTGATAGTTTGAATATATATCTAGGTAATTAGTCTAGGTACATATTTTTTTGTTTAAATTTTATTCTAGCCAACCTCGGTGAGTTTTTCATAAATTTTGAGGGAAAGTATAATAAAAATTCTAGGTCTACATTACTCACGTGGAGAAAAACGCAGTAACAATATTATTTTTTTTTAAAATCCAGAGATTTTGAGCGAAATTAACCAAAAGTACGTGGGTGGGTATGAAAATTTGATAAACAAAACACAAAATTTTTTGAAACAGACAAAATTTGTCTGTCACTGGAAACCACTAAGTAACGGTGTTCCATATTACCTCCGAGAGTCAATAAAACTTCAAAAAATTGTGGCACAGATTTTTCATGAATTTTTTTTTTATGAAGGTATAGAAGTTAAAAAAATTTCACGGTTTTTAAGTTGGCAGTCTTGTGAAGATTAGATATAAGAGAAAATTGAGGTTCGGGCTGCATATAAGATTAAAATTGGAAATATTCTGAGGCGAAAGCTTAATGGGTTTTTATAAATGGAAATGGTATTTGTTGCATTTGTGTTAGAATGGTTGCGTCTAAACATTATGCAGGAATAATAACTGAAAATTGAAAGATCCACTTAAGTACAAGTTAAATGGTTATTCAATGTTATTTGGGTATGGTAATTAAAAAAAAAACACATAATTATTAGGTTTGGCAACACTGTTGCCAAGAACCTATTACAATCACCAATTCTTTTTTTCTTTTTCTTTTTTCTTTTTTTTTTTTTTTTTTTCATACGATTTTAGGCAAAATTTTCATCTTAATTTCTAATAATACCATAGCTGAACTGTATTTCATTCTTGGTTTTATTTTTATTTTTTATTTTTTATTCATTCAATTTTAAATTTTATTTGGTGGATAAGTTGAAATAAGAAATTAATTATTTCGTCATTAGTTTATTAGTTTTTGGTTGCTTTGTCTTAACCATTTAAGTAAATTCCATCAAGTGTGAAATTAGTTCGAGTTCAAAAATCAGTTGCTTGAACTTGAGTGTACTTGCGTACTTGGCCAATTCAATAATCGCATGTAAGTGGACTGTCTTGCTTCGGGTAATTTGGTTATTGTATTACTATTATAATGTTTCCTAGTTTTAAATTATTGATTTATTACATTAATTATTGATTTGTAGTCTTTGCCGGTCTTCCAGAAACCTGATAACCCTTCTTGTTTTTCATTCTTTTTTCATTATAGGTGCAAAGGCTAAACCTCTTGCAGTTTTGAATTAAAACAGCTTGTTTCTTATGATTTGGTAACCTCCTTCGTTTTTTTCTTTTCTTTCTTTCCGAGGCTGGTGTTATATTTTGGTATACAATTTGCTCACCTAATTTTGGACGCATACAAATAAATTTCGCTGAATAGCACAAACATCGACCACGAAATGCTTGGTACGACGGTGCACCATGTTTGTACACAGCTTTGTCATTTTTACACGAAATTGGCTGAATGCATTCTGTCTGGCAACGTAATGTGTTTCCAGGAGCACAGTAGCATAATTCGGAGCAATCGTTTTCGAAGTCGTGATAAAACTGTAAGAAAAATATTTAAATACGTTCGGTCATGATCTTTCATTTCATAATCCTATGCAGTAACCTGTAAAATATGGTGAAAAAATAATATTAATTACCCGAGTTGCTTTTCCTTCGGGCACGAACATTTCGTCATCTAATGATGTTTTCTGTAGAGAACAGCCTGCAAATAAATGGCGAATATATTCGTATTAATTTATTGTAAGTAGAAAAAAAAATTAGGTATAAGACACCCTTTTTGACTATCCATATAGTACTAGACTAGTAAATCTCCATAAGACTAGTGTACTTTTTAACGTCGAGACAGGTCGGCGTTAAAGTAGGTAACCCTAGGGTACCTTGTGCGTAATTTCGAGTTCAAAAATTTAGAATACATTTGATAAAGTTATTCCTTAAATTCACAAGGGTAGCATACATAAATGTAGTGTAAAGTACGTTAAAAGGTAGATAATGGTTCCCTATATTTAGGGCCCGCATGTGTAACCAGAAATCATGTTCTTTACTGGTCGAGTGCTATAGAGTATTCACTTTTTCTCTCAGAATACACGTTTGCATAGTTACCCACCTTAAAACTGTGTGGTTTTTGAAAAAATGACGCCAGGAGTGAATACTCTATACCTATTAAAGTTAAAGATGACACTATGTAGTAGTAGATAGGTATTCATAGGGACGGATAATTTCCAGCCTGTATTTTATCACAATTTTATTTCCTATGATCTCTTTTTTCTGTGGACGTTCTTGGCTTAGGAATCTAGATATTAAGAGTGAAAGGAAAAATAAATTGTGCGAATCTCAGCCATTCGGGTTCTTCTTAATTAAGAAGTCACAAAAACATGAAAATGTGACCTAAAAATATTGAATTAATTTAAAAATGAGATTGAGAGAAGTACGAATGAAAAAGTGATTGCAATGTAGTACCTATTTTTTAAATCTAATATTCCCCTTCAGCTGAGAACAAAAACGTCCTTCCTCAATTTTTTTCACTTTGAGATGATACTCTTCAACGTTTCACAAAAATACTGGTGGTTAAGAATGGTATTGGTTGCTGTAATAATATTTTATATAGATGACAAAAAGTCAAAAATAAATAAAAAAAAAAAAAGTTCTAAAACAACAAAATTAACTGGTAATGAAAAGGAACGAAGTCAAGTTATGACATTGGTTGTGCTACACTCCACCACGGAGTGCTAAATGCAAAAGAGAACAAGGCCTTTGAGAGGGAGGGGAAAAGGATACCAAAGGTACCGGGCCCGGACATCTTTAGGGGGCCCGGAATGGCTTTAATTTAGAAATAAATTGTAATTTTTAAGTATAGACGGTGAAAAAGGGCGTCAGGACCGATCCACGATGAGGTTTTTGGGAGTAAATTTTCCAAAGGTTTGAAAAAAAAACCACTAACTAAAATACATGTTTTAGAATCCAAAACGTATCTAAAAAATTTATTTCGTGAGAAGAGCGAGCGAAATTCTTTTATGAATTTATATAACACCTTTGCAACGACAAATCCTTCAGCTGGAGCTAAGAGGGGCCCTTCAGTTTATTTCTCCTGGTCCCGAAATTTCTCTCTGAGGCCCTGATAGAGGATGCACGTAAAATGAAAAATGGCACAATATTCAAAATATTGTAGTTTCCTAAGGTATCGACAGCGTTCAATCTCATTTTCTAAATTAAGTTTTTCGAGGCGCTCGTTTCACATTTGACGTTCGTTTGTTCATTGAATCCACTCCTCAACCACCAGGGGCTTCAAAAGGGACCAAATTTCGAATTTTCATATTTTCTTGGGTGATATATCGGCGGGTATGTTCCGCGAGACGCTGATTTCGTATTTGACTTTTATTTTTTCACCACACCCATCGATAAAACTCTGTAGGTACCTATATAGATTTCGCATCGAGTGTACAAAATTTTGGTCGCATCAGTCCCTAATGGTCTACCTACGTATCGTATTCTTACACCGACGGTTTACAGGTGTCCAAATAATACAGTATTAGGTGTACCGGTTTACCGCAGTAGTATCTATGCGGAATAGGTACGAATACAAGCGTTAATTACACCTGTGTCGCAAAATAATTTACGTATTTTAGAACAATTCGGATTATCGAATTTCATGTGGGTGGCAGTGTGTTGTGTCTACATATTGCCTTCTTGTATTTCACATGATCTATACGAAGGATGCGGATACCTAAAGCTACCGAGTGACCCAAAAGTTGTGCAACCTAAACATTCATATGTAAAAATTCGAAAAAAATAGATAGAGGGCTGAAATTTTGCACTCTTGTAGGAGTGGGTTACTCGATTATTTTTGCAAAATTTCAGCTATGTATCTCTAGTAGTTTAATTTTGAGTAATTTTTGATTTTTAATTTCAATTTTCGTATTTTTCGGCAAAATAAACTGAAAAATTTTAAGTGGCCAAAGTTTTCCAAAAATTTTGAAACTTGTCACAATAATGTAGGGTGATTACCAGATTAAGTAGGTAAAGTTTCACTTTCTTACCTCAATTTTTTTTTTAAAGAATTTTTCTAGTGATTTGTACGCATAAAAAACGAATCAAAAAATTTTAAACTGCAAAAATTTTCAAAAAATTTTTAAACATAGGACTATGATAGTGAAATGGTTACTCAATTATGTGATAATGCAACTTTTTGTACGCACTGAATAAAAAGTTGCATAACTGCTCATTGCAGGTGTTATCGAGAAAAAAACATTGACGTATGAAAAGTTGCATACCCAAATAAATTTAAGAAAACTGTTATGACAAAATTCTGCCTTAAAGTGAAGTGCTGCACCAAAGTGCGGATCAATGGAGAGGATGAAATAAAATTTTTGAAATTTAAAAATTTTTTTCATTTGTTTTGAAGCATGGTACAGACCATAAAAAAAGTTCTGAAAAAAACAGGGATGAAGATACTGAAGTGAAACTTTACCCCGTTGAATCAGGTAATCATTCTCTATTATTGTACCAAGTTTCAGAATTTTTTGAGAACTTTTACCATTAAAAATTTTTCAAAATTTATTTTTCAAACATGGAAAAATTATAATTAAAAATCAAAAATTCCTCAAAGTTAGATTATTACAGATACAAAGTTGAAACTTTGCATAAATAGTTGAGTAACCAACTTCTGTAACTGTGCCAAAATTCAGCCTTGTATCGCTTTTTTCAAAATTTTTGAAGGTTTGGGTTACATGACTTTTGGGTCACCCGGAAGATGCATAATTATGTGTGTTGTTGTTGTTGTTGTTGTTTTTAGTCTAAATTATTCAGTTTGACCGGCTGTAAAAAAATATAAAAATTGTTTCTTCAGAAATATCACTCACCCTGCGGCGGAAGTGTAGGCCTGACTCGTGTCCTCGAATTGACGTAATTGCTGAACGGTCTGGTAGCGATTGAGGGGGTCGTACGATCTGCGCCAATTCTACGTCCAATTTCGCCGGAGGGGGTGAAGTAGGCGTTGATCGAAGCTTGGGTTGCGTGCATCGCTGATTTTTCACGTCCCCGATTGATTACATTGAATAAGCTGTGATCGTTGTTGTGTTTACGAAAGATTTGTGTATTTGGTTGGGTGGTTCTGGCGGTGAGCCGCGTTGTGGTGGTCGTAGGCGACGTGGCACGTGTATATGCGGTAACAGTGGTCGTGGTTGAAGAGGTAGTCGGCCTAGTCGTAGGTACAGTTCGCGGGGTGGACCTACCGGTGGTCGTCGCCCTGGAAGTGGTGGTGGTGCTCGTTCGGGTAGTGGTTCTTGTAGTGGTTCTTGCAGTGGTTGTTGGAATGGTCACCGTGGCACTTACGGTCGTCCTGATGGTGTGCGGCGGCTGCCCTGTGGTCGTAGGTGATCCGTACACGTTGCTGGTGGTGCTGATGCTGTTATTGCCGTGCTTGCGCATCGACATGCTGGCACGAACTTTATTCATGTGGAACTCTCGTTGTGCTTCAACTGGAGAACGAAATGAGTGCGAAAAGATGCACGAGTGATGAACGCATACGGTCGTCAAACCGAATGAAAACAAAACGTATTAAAGCGACGCGTATTAAGATAGGTTTTGTGGCGTAGTGCAGAGAGAAGGGGATGATTCCATGACATAAATATTATGTTCTGGCAAAAAGTAAGGTCGGAATAAATCAATGTAATATCAAGTTTTGGCAGCCTACATATCGGTGTCTGGATGAGAGTTGAATACTGTTGCGGACGTATATCGCGTGTTTTTTATGAAATAAATTTTATGACGAAGAAATTTTTCGCCATCGTGCAGAATGGGTTTAAAACCGACTGCAAAAAGTAACGTTTTCAGCTTTTTGAAAGTAACAACAGTAAAATGTTCAGTCCTCTAAACCAAATTTCCTTCATTTTTGCCAATTTTCGGAGAAATTGAATAAGAGTTTCGATTTTTTTTTTGACCACTTTACGAGGGTGTACCTCGAAAATCAGGCATTTCTTAGCATTTTACGAGCAATTTGTTTTTGCTTTTTCAACCCTAAAAATAGATCCATAAAGTTACGCCGTTTAACTTCCGGACACCTTATACAATCGCAGTGGGAGTGTTACAGTGAAGTGCTATCCGAACAAAATATTAGGTTCACTTTGGAGGATTGGAAACGTTAGTCACTATGACTGCGGATACTTTTGAAGGTAAGGACAAAATCGTAGGTGTAGCTAAGGGGGGTCAGCGAGGGGCGTTTGTTTTCCAAAATATCAGGAAAAAATACTTTTCAACTGTTTGTTTTAACATAGACATGTTTTTGGGCTGGGGAATAGTTGGGAATTGGCGTAAGTCACGTTTTAGCGCGAGGTTTTTCATATTTTCCCATTTTTTCTTCTCGATGACCACTCTGGCGAGGGGCAGTGATAAAAGGCGCCTTGAGGGAGCGACAAAGTCATGATGATTTTTCCCCTATTTTCTCGTTGATGGCGACTCTGGAGAGGGGCGATGATATTTGGCGCCTTGAGTGGGTGGTGAGGTCATAATTATGGACTAAAAAATGTTATGGCCATGTCGAAGGGTGTGAGGGTTGCCCTCGTGATGATCGTCGGGCGAGGGACAAATAAAAAAAACGTAATATTCATAATTCAATGTTTTATTTTTTCAATAAACTTGTGCCCCCCTAAAAAATGTTCTGGCTACGTCGGTGATCAAAAGAATTATTAAAATTTATGAATAGATATAAATAAAATACGTCATTTGTATGCACAACATAATTATGCAAATGGGTAGGTGGCTAAAAAAAAATCCACATATTATGGCGCAACCAGCCTATACCAATAAGGTATTATTTAGGAGTAAAAAATAATACACACCGACGCAAGGATTGAACCAAAGGACTCGTTGCCATCCGACGCACTCGTATAATTTCGCTCGATCTGTACCTTTGCAAACGCAATTTGTGCGTAATTTTGTACCTAAAATGCCCAGCATACCGGTACGACATTGTTCGGGATATCCGGCGCACGTTTTTGTGTAATTATCAGTGGCGCATAGTTGCTCGAATTCCTCTAGTAACGGTCTGTTAACACACGTGCAGACATTTTCACCATTAAATTTACGTAGGTACGTATTTATTTATCATGTTATACCTACTAATATAGGCTAAAGGTGGCTATTATGAGCAGTAAGTGTAGGTGTAGCTATAGTCGTACCTATCGCTAGACCTTTACGAGTGAGCGTAAACCTATATGTAGACGATTTAATTTTAGTCAAATTATAAAGTGTCTATATATATATATATGTATGGGTGTGTGTGTGTGTGTGTGTGTGTGTGTGTGATTGAAACGGGTATCCATTATTTGTAAACGTCTACTATTTTACGAGGTGATACGGCGATGAGAAGGGGATGGAGCTGGATATAAAGACGACGGTAGTAAAGGACACTCGTATTATCGTTAACTGGAAATTAACTTTGATCACATTTACACGCCTTCGTGTGTTTTTGATAGTTTTCCAAGTTTCGTTTGTTTCGAACTCTTGAACAGGATTCAGTTGACGTGTTAACATAGAACATGGAAACGATTATGGTTGGTTCTATATTGACTTTAAGGGTTACTGATCGCCAAAATAAAGTTTTGTTACTTGTTTTTTTTTTTTTTTTTTTTTTATTTATTTAATTTTATATAAGATCTATGAATAAATTTTTATGTCATTGGTAAATCGCTAATTACTTATACTTTTAGGTTTTTTTTTTTTTTTTTTTTTTTTTTTTCAATTCCCACCCCAAAAACAGACGTTATCATGCGTACTAACTACACGTAAAGTGGAATATTTTACACCAATGTTCAAAAAGTAAAATTTGGCGCATGCGCAGCTTGGTACTTGTAAAGATTATTAAATCATTGCCTTGGCTGCGCATGCGCACTATGTCTTATCAAATATTATGATACACATCCGAATTTTGCGAAAAACTGTCGTCAAGTTGGCACTTCAATTGAACAGTGAATACAACATTTCAGCAATGAAACCAATCTCTCTTATTTCATTTATTGATTCTTCAGCCTTTATTCGAGCTAAAAAGCTGAGGTTGGTATTGGTGGAAAGAGGATAAAATTTACAAAACTTCCATATGATTTCTGTTTGAAAATAAACAAATGAAAAAAACGCTAATTTATATAAAATTGGCCGGTTTTTGTAATCTACAAACTTCTCCTCATTCACATAATGATTTCTCAGCTACTATTTAAGATAGAGTGCTGAAGTAGGAATTTCTGGAGAGAAGAGAAAATATACTCGAATTTACTTTTCATGCGATTTTTTAATCACCTTCAGCTGCATGAAAAAACGAAAATTAATGGTAAGTTTGCCTTATTTAAAATCTATAAAACTCTTTTCTTTTCATCAATCTGCCATCGTGAATTTTCCAATCACATGTGACACACCCACAGCACCAACTGAACTACCCAAGTACTAAGTAGTACTCTCTACAATGTACTTTTGTTTCCACACCTTAGGACTCAACATCGCGTAATTGGGTACCGTGTATTCGGGACAAAAATAATAACACCTACGTGTTCCTGTCCCTATTTCGTGGTTTTCACTGTATTTGAAAATTGTATAACATTTATAATTTTATTTTTGGTACATCCACACTGAAAGAAGAACTTCTTAGTGAGCCTTGACTGTACGAAGAGAAGAGGACTTCAACATGACTTAAATAAGATATTAGCTCCATTTGAGTAGTTACAAAACTTACAGAACCTGTAACATCTGTATTAATAAGTTCAGTAAAAATTAATTTTTTAACTCTGAAATAAACTTTAAAAAAAATGAGGTAAAAAAAACATGTCACTTTGGGGATTAGAATTTGACAAACTCGACTACAGAACCACGTCGTTACCACGTGGCGACAGAATTGGTGAAAGGAGAAGAAATTTGAGTTGTTAAAAACGAATTTTTAAAAGATAAGCTTTTTTTTTTTTTGGCTTTAGCTTCATGCGAAATAAACATTATTTTCTTTCGGAGGGTTACCTGCAATATTGGTATATTTTAAAATCGCAGTAGTGAGTAGAATAAAAGCTTATAAAAAAAACACCATTAGTAACTGATAACAACCAAACTTGACTTTAGCACCCTTGGATGTTAGTTGGCTTTGCCTATATTTGAGTCCAACTCGAAATGATTTTTAATATGTCTTAGGGCTCAGTCTATAGTGGGGGTTAAAATAAGAATTACAATTGTCAGATTTGCATAACTCGTACATCTTACAACTCTTATTACAAGAACTATGTGTTAGTAACTGCAATAAAAGGGTATGAAAATTCCAGGAAATGTGTTCCCGGCAGAATTTCTGTAATACAGAAAAACTATTTGGGTGAAAACCTGTACCTACAGAATCACAGATTTTCTGTAAGTTGCTACAGTAGGTATATATGTATGGTAAGCTTATAGCAAACTAATAATGCGAATGTGGTAAACAATTTTCATCTGTGTTATCAGTGTTGTTATCACAGACGAACAGTAAGGTGCAGAAAACTACAGCAAAACTGTTAGAGCGACTTGCCATCGAATTTGCTTGTATTGTTGCGAGAGCTAAGTGCATGATTTCTGTAAATCCTATAGTTCTATAACTATTCAAACAGAGCTTTCATATATACTTGGATGCTTAGTTTATTTCTCAACATTTTGGTTACTTTCTCAGACAGTTTTTTTTTTTATCTTTCACAAATGTTTTCCAGGGGATGGGGGTTGCAAAAAATATTATGTGACACTCATGAAAAGTAGGTTATTTCTCCTTAGGTGATTCGCATCCCTCACCTTAGGCTCGTGCTGCAAACATTTCACTTGCATCGAATCCACCAACTTTCTACACTTGTATCGTGAATAACTACAGTGGAAATCACTACAACAAACATTGACAACAACAAACTACTGGCTACAACCTGAGACATATGGCTAAAGAGATGTTCAACATCTGATCAAAATCACGTCAAAGATAGAATGTTCTAAAACGTTTTGAATTCCAATATTTGTTGCTGCGCATGTGTCGTAGCTTGATATTGTGTGTGTATTGGTTATAGAGATTTCTGTTTTCACAACAAAATATGCATAGCTTTAGATGTGCAGAATGTACAACTTAAATTGTTCCTTTTCTATGTTTCTCATATTTTTAAACCACAGCGCATAATGGAGCGTTGGACATCTCTTTAGCTGTATGTCTGTGGTTATAAGGAACATCGTGTGTGGTCCCAGAAAGACACCATTAATTTCCATGAAATAGTTAGAACACGGAATAATGAATGTTGCCTAGTATCTACAACATATAAAAAACCCCATCCCTTTATGAAGTTCATCGTTGAATATTTCCTGTACATTTTAGTTGCTTGATTTTCAGTTTGGTTTCCAATGAAACAATAGCTCTGTTTGATAGGACTACACCAACTTACACCAACTTACACCAACCTACACCGGGAGAGTGATTCTACAAATGTAGGAATGTTATGGGACTTTGCGCCAAGTTTTACTTGAATATTTTTGGAATAACTCTACCGATGTAGGTTGGTGTAAGTTAGTGTAACTCTATCAAACAGAGCTAATATGAGTAACTTATTGCCTAGATAAATAAGTATTTTTATACTACACGTAGTGGGATTATATCTCTAGCTCTTTCTCACTCACTTTTTCACTCTCAATTATCTACAAATGGCGTTATAGGTATAGAAAACATGATACATACTTTTAAACACTACCTAAATATACTACTTACATGGTTTAGGTTAGTATTTGAGCTGCGATAAATTAGCAGAGTAACAGTTGACGAAGTATTAGCGAGGCCATATAAAAACTTATGGAAAATAAAAATAAAAAAAGAGGAGGGAAAAGTACTGGCAAAGGTGGATAAGTTTTTTCACCTCAAAAGTGGTAGAACGAGTGGACTGAAGCATCTACGTAATGCAAGAAGTAAACAATTGTGGTATATTTTCCGGGAATTATTTGGTGGAAGCAGGTGTTTATAAAAGTAAATGGATAGGAGGTGTACATATTTTAATTGGAAGTAAGAGAATTCGGAGAATTAATCTGCGCAGTTTAAATAAAATTAATGGTACGAATACCTATAACAAATGGAGGGTTGGGAAAATGTAGACAAAATCAGTTAAAGATGGTTCGCGTAAAAAATACCTACTGCTTATTGGAATTCGACGACTTTGTAATCGCTGGAAGTTGGTTAATTATTTATTTCGGAAATACAGAAAAAAAAAAAAAAAAAAAACTGGTGAAAAAAGTTAGATTGACGTCATCGTAGTTTGGTATATTTCTGAGATGAGAATGTACGAAAATGTTGCGAAAGAATGAGTGTACGAGTAGGTGTATGAGAAAAAATAATTAGGAAACGAATAGGTAATAAAAAACATAATATTCATAATATTAAAATGACGATACATACGAAAATTCTTCACGCATAATATGTATGAACTTAAGTTACTGATTCTTTGAAAAAAAAAAAAAAAAAAAAAACGTCGGCTATCGTCTTTGATTTTAAATAAAATAGGCAGCCAAAGAGAGAGAATTTTTTTCAAATATGAGTAGTTTTTATTCGTCAGTTGGTCACATTTTAAGTTCTGATTTTGTGTTTTATCCACCTATCGCATTTTCGATGTTATAAGTACTTAGTACAATAATTTTCGGTTTCACGGTGCATCTATTATATGTATGTATACCTGAGAGTAAGCTAATTAAATTAATTAAGAAAGAAACGAAGTAACTACTTACGTAAAAAATTTATAGCCCACTCACTTTGAAACTATTTTATAATTAGTTCTCATTTCACGATGGAAAAATAAAAGAAATATCTTTACTAGTCGGCCTGTGTGATTTTTTGTTGTTGTTTGTTTTGTTTTTTCATTCATATTCACCAGTAAATTTTATCCCTTACCCGCATTCGGGATCACTTCGACAGCCTTCAGCTACCGAATGACAAGTTGGCTGCGCTATCGAGTCTACTTCTTGAGCACAGGATGGATGCAACGTATTTTGAGCTTTCATGCATGCGTCTTCTTCCGAGTTATTTGTTTTTCTTCAAGAAAGCAGGCAAGAAAAATCAATAAAATGTGATAAATTGATCGAAAATTTAGTGTATTAATGAGTAATTGAAAAAACTTTCTCATATATCTACGTTTTGAAAAAGACAAAAAAATTTTGAGCTAGAATTTTTTTTTTTTTATAAACGATAATTTTATACTAAAACTATCATAAGAAGGTATGGAGGAAAGAAACGTATATTCCGTAGCGTAATCTTGCAATCAATTATTTCAATTCGAGAAAGTTCGCAGGCTGCTAAGAAAAACAAATTTAAGACTGAAAATTTTAAAAATACATTTTCTAACAAAATCGAAATCGAAGTGAAAGTTGTGTGCTAGACCAAAGAACAAATTTTTCATCAAATTTTACGAGTATATTACGAAAATATTATATTTTGGGTAATCATTTGTAAATAAACCAAATTTCTTATCAATAATTATAGCTGAATTCGTGCACTAAATCAATTAGAAAACAATTAAGCCTCAGACAACTATACGAATTAAAGTAAATTCTACAAATATTTTTCCATTGTAGACCTACCAAAAAAAAAAAAAAAAAAAAAACAAGCAAAAACAATAAAAGCAAAATTCTTCATTTTCCTGCTATAAATTTCACCCTTAGCATGTTTTCCGACGATTAACGTCGACTTTAAAATTCGTAATTATAAAACATAATTTTTACTATATCTGAGATCGAAATTTTTCTTTTTTAATCATAGGTAGCCTAGGTACTCTGGTTCCATTCCTTATAAACTGACTTAATTATGTGCAACAAAAATCTTTGTAATATAAAATATGCAATGTTGAAGAGAATTATTTCCACGTACAACAATACGTACTTGCAAAGACAAAATGCAATTTCGACTGAATATTTTACGAGCGATTTATTGCGGTAGAAAGCTTGCAACGAGTGTCTGCACTTTTCTTTTTTGCATTCACCTTTGCTGCAGTGAGCAATAATGGCCGAAATGGCGGAAGCACATTTCATATTTTTCTGGCACATTTCCATCGCCTGGTAACAGGTGCTTTGGAAATTGGTCAGCACGTCATTTGTCTCGATTGACATGTCGCTTCCTGTAAAATAGATTATTAAAATGAAAATAAAATAAAATCAATAACCTTTATCCCAAATATGATTGGTGATGCACTTAAAACAGAAAGAATAAGTAGTTTCTGAAATATTACTGCTCCAAGTTTTAGACTTGTGTGGCTTTCATGAATCCAACCTTTGATCGATCGAATTGAAAATAAGTGTAGGTATAGGTATCTATGTACCTACGTATTCTATGACTGTGTAAAAAAAATAAATATTGGTTGTATTCTACCGTTTTACTTTGAGTAGAAGAAAAAAAAAAGTAAACTTGTAGGTAAAACGTGGAATTTACGAATTTGTTTTTTTCCAGTAACACGTTATTTCTGTTCTTTGTTACTAGAAAATCAATAGATAATTCAATAACTGTCCTGTATAGTGTACGTAGACTTATAATCTTGTCGCAGCTCAATGATAAATTAAAATTGGTGAATGGCAAACTGTTGAACAACTAAATTTTTGGGTAAGTTTGCTGCAAGACATACTTTTATCGGCAGGAAATCAGTTGTTTCACCGAACACGAGATTGAAAAGATTTCCTAAAAATTGGATTCGAATTCAAAACCAACCATTTAAACGAATTTTAAATCGAAGCCTATCTAAAATTAACAACAAAAAAGACTAAAATTCAAAACTCAACATCTCAAATCCAAATTCTCAGTAATGAAATATTATATTGATCAAAATATTTTTTTGTTCTTTTCAATTTTTAAGAAAAAATTATGATTTATGAACTTGGATGGTGTAGCAAATAGAAAATTTGTTAAAAACGTGTATAGTGTCTGAGGTTGAAGGGTCCGCAGATACTACCTTACATAAGATATATTTTGACAATGAGAAATGTTTTATAAATTCTGTTTTGACATTAAATTATATTATCATCCATTAATTTTACATTTTGGAAGAAATATGTTCGTAAAAATGAAGCGTAATTGAAGTAATGAACAAAAAATTTTTTTTTGTAAGTAATTGAATTTTGAGGTTCCTCAGTCTATGTTATCCGTTACCTATTCCTGTTCCATGAATTCTGGTGTCTGTAATTTCTTGGCAGCTGTTGGTCGTCAAAAATGAAAATTTTTGACTTAATGGAAGCATTTGAATAACAGATTCACTATAATCTGAAGTATTAAATTTTCTATTTGAATTGAGAAATATTACTTTGTACGAAAAAATTCAAAACCGTATCACCTTCTAAAATGATGGCAGAGAGTTAAAATGAACCAGTGTTCCTTAATCGTAAGCCACAATTACTGAAGCTAAAAAGGTCATAATGCAATAATGAAAATATCATTTCCACTTCTCATTTGATTCAAAAAGTAAAAATTAATCGGAGTCTCAAAATACATGCCTACTTTTAAAAAAAAATTCATTTTTGAAAAATTGTAAAATTTATACTTTCTTAAATCCAATTTATTTATTCTGTTTCATTTTTCCTTCCATAAAATTTGAAAAAACAAATTCTCAAATATTTATTGTATCGTAGGGTGTTTCCAGAGTCCAGTGGTAAGTACATTTTGTTTTTTTTTTTAAATGTACAAAATTAAAACCCTTGAAACTATCCAAAAACTGAAATAGATACTCGTCTCACACATTTTTACACGTCTACTGTTAGTTTCCTAGAAGAAACTGTTTGGGCTCCCACACAATTTGTTTTTTAAAGCTTGGCAAGAAAATTTACTAAGTATAGGTACTATACATTAAATATTTATTCAAAAAGTTTTTCTTCAAAATTTATGGCAAATATGCAAATGTATTACAAGACATTTTTTTGACAAAATTCAAAGAACGTTTGAATGAAGCAATAAAAACGGAATCTACTTTAACAGTTTCTGTGTAATCCTTAAGGAAAAGAAAGTTACATTTAAAAAATCTTTGACAGTTGAAAAATTTTCATAATCACAAATAATATAATTTGATTTATGAAAAATATTTTAAACAGAGTAGCTATGAAAGTGCTTATCAAATGGCAAGAGCGCAGCGTTTTTATCCACGTAAATAAGGTAGAAAAAAAATCAAATTTAAAATATTGTAAAAATAACTAATGAAAAACTTTTAATCCCATATCTTTGCTCCTTCAACTGTTGGGGTCCGCAAAACATTATGTGGGTATCATTGACTTTGTGTGAGGTAAGAGGCTTGGCCTCTTGACGACAGTCGCTACCAAAAGGCTGGCAAATATTAGTACCTTGCACTTTAAACACACACTTTGTTTGTTTGTAATTACCTGTAAATTTAAGCAGGTAATTTACAATGTCTGAACCACGACTAATTGACAGAAAAAATCTCGATGATGTCACTTATTGGTACAATAACTCGTCGGCCATTTATTTTCAGTTATACTAATAAGAAACAATGCACTTTCTCGACACTTTTATGTATACACATGTCTCTGTGTGCCTATATGGAGTCGACTATAAAAGCTCACAAAACTGGCTACAAGATGCTCCTCCATACATTAATGTATGAAGTGGCAAAACATGCAAATAGCTGTTGGCTACTTTCTTGTTGAGAATCCTTTTCACAACAAAGTATTCCACTCGTTATATGTCATGATCAGTTGAGTTATTCTATCAACTATTAGCAGAAGACTCACCCTTAATCGAAACATCCTGTATAATATTATTATGTCATAGTTAATTTTTGATAAAGTGAGCAGAACTGTTTTTCCTGCTGTAAAGAGATGTTCTGTAATGGGGAAGGATGAGAATTAAAAAAAAAAAACAAAGAAACACATGTAGCCTACGATGAAATCTTATTCATTTCACTTGAGGAAAGGAGGGTTCAGGAGGTTCAATGTTTGACCCTCAAAGACGGAGTTAAGGGCGAATGGGGGCATATTTTCACACTGGGATGTTGGTAAGTTAGATTTTTCCATTAGTTCGCCAATATTGAAAGTTTTTAACTTTTTTCTTTTTTTAGGCAATTCAAAGTTTTGCAACAGTTGGTATTGTTAGCAGTTGTGTGTGTGCTAGATAATTGGCAAATTGAGCCAGCTGATAACCTCTTTATTTGAAACGATTTCACTATTTTTAGCTGTTGGAAATTTCAACAATTCCAGTAAGCAATTTTTATTTTTGCACCTCCCTCTAAACAAGCCTTTTACTACATATCTGTCGAATTATATATCTCCCCTCTTATCTACGGCCGTGATTGTTGTTCATAGAAGATATCGAAAGAGAGGAGTTTGGTGTAGAAACTTTAATTAAATTTGAAAATTCATTGCCCGGTAGAAAAAATATTTTCTGAATCAAAATCCAAAATTGTCCACCATGAAGTGATTTTAATAGTCAACCAATTCGAAAAATTGGATTTATCAAGTTCTGTGTTATAGATTCCAAGTGATTTAAATCATAGAGACAAATTAATCAAATTTTACTTTTGAACTGAAATATTACATTGTTTTAGGTACCTGACGAACTCGTTACTGTTCTTAAATCTTAATTTTTTTAACGAGTTTTTGCAAATAATCTCGAAACGTTCTTCATTCTATGATAATAGTTCATCTTCCCCTCTCTTTTCTTAAATAACCGAAACAGAAATATCTGTCAAATAATATCAGTGAAATTATCTAATGATTTCGTCTAATATAGATAAATAGGTACCGTATACTGGCACTTCCAAAACACAAAATGTTCGACAATAAAAAATGAAACGAAACACATTATGAAAAATGTTTTTATAATTTTATGCAAACGCACAAGTTTCAAGGTCGTTGAATGAGAAAAAACTTTTCCTGTGAAATAAAAAAAAAAAAAAAAAAGTAAAAATTCGTGTTCAAAAGGAAAATAAGTAGCCTAACAAAAAGTAGTGAGAGGGAAAAATGAAAAACTTATTCTAAATAAGTGGGAGAAAGGAGGTAATCGTTTATTTGTTTATTTGGAAAGAGAAGGAAAGAAAAAAAAAAATCTAAAAACAGATGTAACGTTTGATAATCGAAAATGGAAATCTCTAAAGTAGGCTATATGACATGTTGCGTGCGAATATTTCTGAATCAAAAATAAAATAAAATATAATAAAATATTTTTTTATTGACTGCCACATTATGTCAGAGTATTTTTCACGAACACTTTACAAAGTGAGGAGTTTTTTTTCTGTATAAAGAATAAGTAAGCTCAAACTTTATTCATAAATATAGGCACGCACTACAAATACCTAGGTATTTCATATTTTTGTGTAACATGTACGATACCTAACCGAGTGGAACTAAACAAAAATATTAACCTATGAAATAATACGTTGAATGATAGACAAAAAATTTGTTAATGGCCAATTTTTTTGAATTTTTTTTTTTTGTTTTGCCAAGTGATGCTGTAAGCACCTTCCTACTAGCTGAAAACTGCAACATATTTCGATGATTTTATAGAACAGTATTAGGTACATTAGTATCTGTTAGTAAGGCACTTTACCTCCTGGTATAGGGTGAAGTGGGGCTAAAAGGTAAAACAGGTATAGCAGGTTATGAGGAACGACGGCCGTTCCAGAAAAACGAGTGGTTGGTAACACTAACTGAAAATAGAAATAGATACACTGTCATTTTTAAATATTATTATACTATATGTATTTTCAACGCTGTATCTTGTTTTGGTAGTCCAAAATTTAATTAAATGTGATTACACAAAAGTTACATTTTCACTGTTCTTGAATTTTGTATAGAGACTAGTAAAACGAGGTAAATATGAACATAATCATTATGTGTATAGTGGCCAAATACAGTGTACTTTGAATTAAACTTTAAATAAAAATGAATTTTTCCAAGTGTGAGATTATTGAAAAAGGTGGGAGCCACGAAATTGGGCTACTTGAATCTGATTCTTTAAAAATTGTAATAATGACTACCTGCTTAATTAAAATTACATGCTTTTGATTTTCTAGAGTCTACAAATTAGGTTTAAAAATTGAAGGTAAACTAAACGCCACTTTACTTTAAGAATGTCGTGATGATGATGATGATAATGACCAACTGTTTTTAGTTTTTTCGTTAATATCTATCATTTTATTTTCTATGATATACAAACATTGGAAAACAGTGTAATGGCTAAATTTTAAATGGTGGCTCATCGTCATCATCACGATATGCTTAAACCTTCGTGTAAAGAGCTTAGTATTAGTGGCCTAAATAACTGAATGACTCCAGTAATGTGATTATGCTTTTGTGTGCAGAGGAAAATAATTATACTAGATATTTTACACTACCCAGATGGAGTATTCTTCTTTTACTTATACTTACACCTAATGATCACAATTCTAATTTAGTTTGATTGAAAATGAAAGGGAGAAACAATGGGGGGAAAAAAGGCGATGAAAAAGAAAAGAAACAAAAGTAGCCTATCGATACGTTTTCTTTTTGCGCGTCTGAAAAAAATTATTTCATTAATTAATATAAGAGCTGAAGGAACGAAAAGAAAAGAAGAAGCGAGGAAAAATAAAAGAAAGTATCGTTACTTTTTCTTCTTTTTCTAATTTTTACGCCATCCAATAAACTTAATGAATCACTCAAAAGACAGGAAACTAGAGAAAGGTTTGTCGGAAGCGTAGAAGTGGGAAAAACGAGAACGGTCGAAAGTTTGTGAAAATTTTTTTCTCATTTTTCTTCGAAAATAAGAGGAAGGGGATGCACGGATGCTTGCCAAACAAAGGCTCTCAGCATTTGTGATACGTTTTTTGAAAACACAAAAATAGTATATCCTAAGGATGGGAATTACGTTTAATAACGTAATGTCGATGATTTTCTACAGTTACTATTGTTTAGACGCCATTTTTTTTTCTGGTGAGTCTAATTTTTACAACAGAGAAGTGGTTTAGTTTTTATTGTTTTTTTTTTATTCTTTTTTCTCTCAATCCTTTTTTCTTCTTCGTTTCTCTTAGGAGTATCATTTTCGAAATAATATTTCGAAGAAAATTGAAGTTTTTCTTTCGTTTCAATGCTAATGAAAGAAAATAGATATTTTACTCGTGAGATAATTGATTGATTTAATTATTTTACTCGTAAATGAGTTTTTACCGGAGTAGATCAACTTGAAAGATTTAGAAAATAAGATGAAAGTTTTTTGATTGGATGTTATATAAGTAATTATTAGAATCATGTTACGAAAAGAAATGGGCAATTATCTGTAGGTATAATTTCCAGAATATTATAAGTTTACCAGATTTTAATTCTTTTGCGCTTGATGACAAATATAAATAATACTTTGAATTCGATGTCATATTGCTAAGCTGTTAAATTAATAAAAATTGTTAATATTATCGATGTAATCACCAAAATTATTTTAATGAGTTACTCAACTTCGAAACTATCCAATAATCTTCAGATACATAGACTATTATTAATTTCTCTGAAATTAAATAATGATATTAGTAACATAATATCATAAATTTTTCGTTTGTTTGTCTTTGTATTTTTTTGGATTTTGTATCAATATTATTCCATAAATTTTGTTTTAGTGATTCCTTTCCTATATATCCAAAGTGGTTCCAAAAAGGTTGTCTGTCTAATTTAAATAAAAAATTTTTAAATGTTATATACGTTTGAAAGTCCATCTTTCTTTTGAAGCACAGAGTTCAAAGTTTAAATTTTGTTTTATTTTCCAGAAGCTTTTTTATGAATTACTTATTATGTCTGTCATATAATTCGAGTATTTCTTCATATTAAATTTTATTTTATATTATAATGATTCATTCTCCCACTTCTTTTTCATTAATAGGCTACATAACCTAACGAATTACGTATTTCTATTTTTCCAGCTGATTCTATTTAATTTATTTTGATGGAATTTTAATTAGCATAGTTTTCCAAACTTCATGAATACTTTAAAAAAATAATAAAATAACGTTTTGGAAATGTAACCCTTTAGCAAATAGTGAAATTTTATTCACCAGTTTTATGCATAGCATGTAAACAAAAATATAGTCGAAAGTAATGAATGAAATTGTCAAATGAAATAGTATATTGTGTAATACGGGTGGAGCGTAGGCAGTTCCACGTCAGATAGTATGAAGTTTGCAGAAACTGGAGGTGGGAATTACCAATATAATTAATGCAAGATGTAGGGGGCTATTTCACACTTGTTACGTACCTACCGTATTTTTTGTTCTGAATAAGCATGAGCAGTATATGTAGTAAAATAACTGTTGGCAGAGTGCGCATGTGCAATATGTGATACAGCTACAGCTTACCTACACATACTGCTCGAGAATATTGGCCAATTTATGTACAATATGCGTTGATTCAAAATTGTGTTTTCTGTTTATGTGTTAATAAGCTACGAATATTATATCAGGCGAGCCAAACTTGTAATGAGATATATAATAAACATGAGGAAGTTGGTATGTTTGGAGAAGAATGATGAAAACAAGGTGCAAACAGTCCCAAATTGCTGTTTGCAAACCCAAATGGTGTTGGCAAAACAATGACAATATTTGGATTCAGAAACATCCCCAAAT
The DNA here is from genome assembly GCA_011428145.1 of Ericerus pela. NCBI lineage: Eukaryota > Metazoa > Arthropoda > Insecta > Hemiptera > Coccidae > Ericerus > Ericerus pela. The sequence goes on from WOFM01000478.1 coordinate 1,903,121, forward strand.
CCAGTGGGAGGTCTACACTTTGTGAATAATTTGCAAACAGGTCCTAGCTAACAGAAAACATTGCGTAACATACTAGGTATAATATTACGATAGGCTTGTGAGAAAAGGAAATAGGGGGTTTTTCCAGTCCAAACTTTTTCGGCCCTTCTCAAAATTCTTCTGGTAAAACAAAAAAAAAAACTCTAGCGCAGCAGCAACTTTTTAAAAAAAAAGTAGGTTTTCGAAAAATGTAAAATTAGGTACCTACAGTCACTAAAAAGTTATTAATAAATCGTAATAAACATATATTCTTGTTGGTCTAAAATTTTGCATTTTATAGGCAAAGTAAAAATGAAAATAGTGTTACCGGAAGTAGACAATATTGACTTTTTGAAGTAATTTTGCTTTAAAAAAATTTTTTTTGTTTCGAGCTTGAAAAATTGATTTTTTAGGGTTCTTATCTGAAAAGTAAAATAGAGAAAATCACACGGAATGACTTATAACTTTGACACAAATTGACCAATTGAAACCAAAATTGGTAGGGCTTGCACTTATGTCAAATGTGCTGTTTGTTCCAAATTTCGTGACTATTGGATAAGAATTGAAAGTTTCATTAATTCTATACATACACCAATTCGTATAACTCCATCAATATCGGGGGCAAATTTTGTTTTGGCCATTTTCTCACAATGATGACCTACACCCAGTTTATTGCAAGGAATTGTATTTAGCTGCATCGCACTACTTACTTATCTGTGAGTTCTAAGTACAATATACTTTATCTGGGTAGTATAAGATATCTAGTATAATTATTTTCCTCTGCACACAAAAGCATAATCACATTACTGGATTCATTCAGTTATTTAGGCCACTAATTTTAAGCTCTTTACACGAAGGTTTAAGCATATCGTGATGATGACGATGAGCCACCATTTAAAGTTTAGCCATTACACTGTTTTCCAATGTTTGTATATCATAGAAAATAAAATGATAGATATTAACGAAAAAACTAAAAACAGTTGGTCATTATCATCATCATCATCACGAAATTCTTAAAGTAAAGTGGCGTTTAGTTTACCTTCAATTTTTAAACCTAATTGGTAGACTCTAGAAAATCAAAAGCATGTAATTTTAATTAAGCAGGTAGTCATTATTACAATTTTTAAAGAATCAGATTCAAGTAGCCCAATTTCGTGGCTCCCACCTTTTTCAATAATCTCACACTTGGAAAAATTCATTTTTATTTAAAGTTTAATTCAAAGTACACTGTCAAACCGGGCAACTTTTCACTTGACAGACAACTTTGCACACCTCATGTTTTTGTGCTCATGTGAGCACACAGCGACATCCCATGATGAGTTATGGCTGCCAGAGTTTACTGGTTGTATTCACTAAACATTGACAATTGTAAAAAAAAAAAATCAGAAAAAATAAGGATTTTTGATGATTTTATTAAAAGATTTCTGAATTACTGAATACCAAGTTGAAAAACATATGTGAAATAATTGCTCCTAGATCATTTAGTTGGAAGTAAGTATAATTTTCATACTACATATCATCTTGTAGAGAATTTTATCCTCTTTAAAATGATATGTTTACAAGTAAAATTGAATCAATAGGTGATGAGATAAATGCGAAAAGGTAATTGAAAGTCAACATTTTTCAGACATGAAAAGATCCAGACAAACTCCTGGAAGTAGGACATATCGAGATTATAGTGATGATTCGTTGGCAGAATGTTTGAATCTTGTTAAGCGAAGGGAACTAACTATTTCTGAGGCAGCATAGCAGTTTGGTATATCACGACAAACAATTTACTATAAGTTACAAGGGAAACATACAGAAAATTATGGTCACCCGACAGTGTTTACAAAAGAGGAGGAAGAATCTTTCGCAGCTCATCTCCTACTTCTAGCTGATTTCAACTTGCCAATTGCAGTTTGTGATGTAAGTGCATGTGTCATGTATTATCTAGAAGAAACTGGCCGCACTGTTCCAGTATTTAAAGACAATGTACCCGGAAAAGATTGGTTGTATAGTTTTTTGAATCGACATCCTGAACTCTCGTGTCGTGTGGCAACATTTATTAAGATTGTCAGAGCTGCTATTAGTGAAGAAATTGTGAATAATTATATTAATAATCTTGCTTCCACCTTAGAAGGAGTACCACATGAAAATATTTATAATTTCGACGAATCAAACCTAACTGATGATCCTGGATGAAAAAGGGTTATTGTTAAACGTGGGTGTAAATATCCAGAGCTTATTCGCAACCAGTCAAAGGTTAGTACAAGTTTGATGTTCTGTGGTACAGCAAATGGTGAATTATTACCACCATATGTCGTATACAAGTCAACAAGGGTGTGGACAATGTGGGAAGAAGGTGGACCAATAGGAGCAAAGTATGATTGTACAAACAGTGGATGGTTTGATTCGTGTACTTTTGAAAATTGGTTCTTCAGAATTTTGCTTCCTCATGCCAAACGTAGAAATGGGCCAAAAGTTGTAATTTGTGACAATTTGGCTAGCCATGTAAATGAAAAGGTGATCCAAAAATGTAGGAAACATAATATCAAGTTTGTGTTCTTACCTTGCAATTTGACACACTTGACTCAACCCTTAGATGTGGCTTTTTTTGCACCTATGAAGCGATTATGGCGTGAAATATTAAGTAATTGGAAAGCCTCTCCACAAGGAAAACGTTGTCCTACTTTACCTAAAACAGAATTCCCTCATTTGTTACGTCAACTATGCGTTGCTCTGAGTAAAAATGGAAGTCAAAACCTGCGCAGTGGATTTGAGGCCTGTGGAATCACTCCTGTATCTGACGAACCTATTTTAAAACGTCTCCCAAAATGAGAAGGCATTGATGTTGTTGCTGTAGGAGAAGCATTTCAGAAGTTTGTCGATGGTTCAAGAAAAGAAATCGTAGAGATACCTGTTCGTAGGAGGAAACAAACAAATAAAGTTGCTAGTTTGTACTTACCTATTTATTTATTAATTTCCATTTAAGATAATTTAAACAGTGATCAGTAAATTATGAATGATTATTTCAAAATGTGTAGACAGTTGTCTGGATGTATCGTAGATGTAAACTTTGTATGAGGAAAAAAATTGGAAAATTACCTTTTCTTTTTGTAATCAGGCAGAAGTCATTATATTTTATTTTGTAAATTCCTATTGATATATACCTAGGTACTTTCATATGTCAATATTTTTAACTTGACTTTTATTTTTTGAATGTACAGGTCGGAATATATGGTCCGATGATGAAGAGAATTCGTCAGATGAAGGCAACATAAACTTGTCAGACAATGATAATGACATACTAGTAGTAGAACCTATGTTGCATCCGATAATAGCAGAACCTCCATTAATTGGTTCTCCCACTCCAGGCCCCAGTTGTCTTAGCACCAATAGTGGTACCAGCACAGGCCACAAAGGAGGTCACCCAAAACAAAAGGCAAAAGTAGTGGTAACAAAAAAACAAAAAGTAGTACTAGTTACAGAGATACCAGTACGATTTATTTTTCTCTTATTTTCTTCATATTTTTGGTTCTTTTTTGCGAAAATATTTTTTTCCTTTTTCAAAGGTTCTCGAAGGAGACTTCATTTTGGAATATATTTCAAGCAGGTCATCTGCATCAGTTGAATATGTTGGTCGGGTAGAAAGAATTCTCCAAAATAAAAAGTTCTCTGTTAATTAAATTTTGGACTACCAAAACAAGATACAGCGTTGAAAATACATATAGTATAATAATATTTAAAAATGACAGTGTATCTATTTCTATTTTCAGTTAGTGTTACCAACCACTCGTTTTTCTGGAACGGCCGTCGTTCCTCATAACCTGCTATACCTGTTTTACCTTTTAGCCCCACTTCACCCTATACCAGGAGGTAAAGTGCCTTACTAACAGATACTAATGTACCTAATACTGTTCTATAAAATCATCGAAATATGTTGCAGTTTTCAGCTAGTAGGAAGGTGCTTACAGCATCACTTGGCAAAACAAAAAAAAAAAATTCAAAAAAATTGGCCATTAACAAATTTTTTGTCTATCATTCAACGTATTATTTCATAGGTTAATATTTTTGTTTAGTTCCACTCGGTTAGGTATCGTACATGTTACACAAAAATATGAAATACCTAGGTATTTGTAGTGCGTGCCTATATTTATGAATAAAGTTTGAGCTTACTTATTCTTTATACAGAAAAAAAACTCCTCACTTTGTAAAGTGTTCGTGAAAAATACTTTGACATAATGTGGCAGTCAATAAAAAAATATTTTATTATATTTTATTTTATTTTTGATTCAGAAATATTCGCACGCAACATGTCATATAGCCTACTTTGGAGATTTCCATTTTCGATTATCAAACGTTACATCTGTTTTTAGATTTTTTTTTTTCTTTCCTTCTCTTTCCAAATAAACGATTACCTCCTTTCTCCCACTTATTTAGAATAAGTTTTTCGTTTTTCCCTCTCACTACTTTTTGTTAGGCTACTTATTTTCCTTTTGAACACAAATTTTTACTTTTTTTTTTTTTTTTTTATTTCACAGGAAAAGTTTTTTCTCATTCAACGACCTTGAAACTTGTGCGTTTGCATAAAATTATAAAAACATTTTTCATAATGTGTTTCGTTTCATTTTTTATTGTCGAACATTTTGTGTTTTGGAAGTGCCAGTGTACGGTACCTATTTATCTATATTAGACGAAATCATTAGATAATTTCACTGATATTATTTGACAGATATTTCTGTTTCGGTTATTTAAGAAAAGAGAGGGGAAGATGAACTATTATCATAGAATGAAGAACGTTTCGAGATTATTTGCAAAAACTCGTTAAAAAAATTAAGATTTAAGAACAGTAACGAGTTCGTCACGTAACGACTTTTGACATGATTAATTCTCAATAGAAACAGTGAGGGGAAAAAACTCGAAAAAAAAAAGTAGCAGTTCATAGCATAAATGGGAATTAAAATTCATATTTTACGTGATTTGGATGCTAAAAATGGACAATAAATTTTACTATGACGTTGTACAACTTTTTATAGGCTATGTTTTTGTGGTAGACTTTGACGTACCCGACTGGATTTTAACTTGAGCGAGGCGAATTTCGGGTTGGTTTTTGGAAAATTCAAGAAGAATCGAGTGGTTAGTGATCTTATGGTAATTTACCTCGAATTTACGAAAATTACGTGAATTCATTTCAAATTAAGATCGCGATGCGTATCTTGGTTATTTTACTGACCACGATATTGTGAATGCTTTTAAGCTGTAGAACAACAAAAAGCCAGTATTATATTATTGTGGTCGGTCTGTCAGTGGTTAATTGTAGTCGGAATGAAAATCACGATTTTTGGAGATTGAAGTGACATCAACCATACATTTCCATAGAACTCGATAAGAACTTCGGTTCTAAAAGAGTGCCGAACTTTTACCGCAGACTTGTGTTAGTTCTGATGAATAGTTCTCTGGTACACATAGTGTGATGTCAGTATTACATGCTCTATGTGTTATTATTTTCTATCAAAATAGTCATTTCAATTGTTCTATTTGGGGAAGTACCCAGTATAAGTGTTTCTAGTTTTTGTCACTTCGCAGAATTCAAGCAAATCTAAAACCTTAGCGTTGTTGAGCACTTAAAACGCTTGCGAAGCTCTTTTTTGCCACGTAGAATGCAGTTCTTGTCTAGTCACTTGACAATTAAAATATTGTCATCTCTAAATGACTTTAGTATGGGTTAGAAAATTTAAACTGAACCGGTTGACCATAGCCAACGAAAGAACGAATAAAAATGCGCCGAAAAGAGAAAAATAACTATACTTTCCAAATTTCTCCAGCAAGATCCACTGGAATTATTGAAGTTATGTCTCCTTTTCTTTATCGTGTGGACGTACTTATGTTAATACCTTGGTAAAAACATCAATTTCACCTAATTTTATATCAAATGTTTTTTAATAACGCCAACTTCGGTAAAGTAGACATTGACTATAACAAATTCCAAGGGACGGTGAAATTTGTTTGTTGTAGCCGTACTTCGTTATTGCCAGTAGATGGTTACAACAGATTGTTATAACCAGGTCCAGGTTGTAGTGTATAATTATGGAGGTTGAAAATTGATCAGTACCAATCGTCAACAATACATATTATGAACACACTGTGTGGTATGTGACTCCGGGTGGATATATCTCGGGGTAATAGATCACAACACCAACATACTTTTCACAACAAACTCAATAAGTATGAATCCGAGGACGTCATCTGTTGGCAGTATCCAACATAGATGTAAGAGTCTTGCCTAAACCTACACAGACAGCCGTGTATTCGTTTGACCGCACTTTTAACCATGCATAATTATTAATAAGATTACCGGATTAGCCTATGCACTTCGACGAACATCCTGTTGAAAGAACTGTTAGCAAATATCATCATGAAATAGACCAAAGACTGGCCCATTGCCAGTAGAAAAACTTAATCCATTTTTATGTAACAAAATAATGTATGAAAATAAAAATTGAGACAAATTAAACAAAGTGTTCACACTCGAACAGTAAAACGTTGGGTGGTTACAAAAAGAAACTGTAACATACTGTTAGCTTAATGAATTGCGGTTTTCCAGATATAGATATAAGAGAGAGGGAAAAACATCAATTTCGGTGATAGGTAACGGATGTTACAGAGTTTTCAACAATAGATGTAGCCACTTTCGGTGTGAGTAATGGGATAGTGGTTTAAGGGGAAAACTGATTTTAAAGTTGACAAAAAAAAAAAATAAATAAAAAGTCGAAAGAATTTTAAGTAGTGGGAGAATTTTTGTAGCAAGACAAATCTGGGCTAAACGAGTAGCTTAGCGTAGGTGCACTCACGACAAATTATTATTAGTGAGGTTATTTTATTTCCAAAAATTTTAAATTGTTTATTTTTAATATTAGGCCGTATCTGTCAACTGGTTTTTACTATCACATGCCATTAAAATGCAATTTTCTACTGATTAAATAAAATTTGGTAATTTTTGGAAGCACAAAAGTGACCACTGAAAGAATATAGGGGTTGGATGGAAAAAGTGGTTTGTTCTATGAAGGAAATTAAAAAAGCACTGAGGAATAAATTAATTTGTTGTATATTCGGTTTTTTGGGTTTCACTTGGCTTCAAAATCTGATTGCTGTAATCAATAGTTGGTTGCAGCCAGATTTGTTGTTGCCAATTTTCTAACCAGAACTAGGCATTTTATGTGTTACAGCTGGTTGTTTGCTGTAACTGGTGTTTGTTGTAGTGATTTATACTGTAATTCCAGTGGATTTTGAGGCAGAAAGTTTGTATTATTTTTTTCTTTTTGGTAATTTTTTTTTTTTTTTTTTTTTTGAGAAAATAAATGATTTAATGCGTTTTCATTTCATTATCATTCATGTTAGCCTTATTTTTATTTTGAAGCAGAGTTTTTATAGCTTTTATTTGACTTAGTTCAGTTGTTCGGTGCTTAGTCCTACCAACATTAAGGGTCAGTTGTACAGTGAGAATAAACATGAGTTAACTATTCAATGGGAGAATGTACACACGTTAACTGCGATGACATTTTCAGGTTAAACTCAGTTCAGAGTGAACTCACCATTTTATTTACACTGTTCAACTGACCCTAAACGAAGACAGAATTTAAACTTTATATGATAACTGAATAGCGTAATCACTCGAGAACACAAATCTGGTATGGCAGACAACCATGTGAGTGTGCTAGGTGCATAGGTCAGAGGATTTCAACCAGTGCCAGGTAAGTTGTAGCCTGGTTCTGAATATTCTTATTCTTACAGACAAAGAGAGAGAGAAATGGCTTTAAAAAGTATTGGGTGCTATACAAAGTTTTTTGATAAAGATAAGAAGTACATCCGAAAAAAAGGTTGAGAACCCCTGCGCTAGGTCTCGCGCAACATTTTACACTTTTTTCCTTAATATAAACGTAGCATTAGAATTCATTTTTACTAAAATTATTTGAAGATTACTGGAAAACTGTCTCATCACGTCTGGAAAAAGTAGTAACGGACTCCTACCATTCCATGGGATCACCATTTATCACTTCAAAAGAAGTTCATCAAAATCTGTGGCAAACATAAAAAAAACGCGCTCTAGGGTGTCAGCGAACTAGAACACTTAATGTGGTACACATTTCATAAATTCGTTAATGAAAATTGAAGTTTGAAAAAATGATAACACAATATAAATGAAACACATATCGATATCATATCGATATATCGATCAACACCAATTCCTTCATGCTCTTATGATGAAACATTACATATCGATATTAATTTAATTGATATTCCTCATTTCGTACTAGTGGGGAAATTGTGATTGGCTGTAAGAATTTGTATTCTTTCTGTGATTGGCTGTAGCACCCTTTTTTAATGAAAATTTAACCAAAATAATTTTTTCCGAATTTACTCTGAATTCAGCGTAGCGTAGTGAAAGTAAAAATGTGTACCACATTAAAAAATAAAAGCATTTTTTGTAGAAAAAAAAAAAAGAATAGATTACATAGATAACCTTCTCCTTTGTTTTCGAAGTCAGTTGAAAATCGATTGCAAAGTAATGATACGCTTATATTCACGAAGTTCTGAGGTGCATATGACTCCGTTCTAATTCACCATTCACTGAATGAGTCGGTTTAATTGCGATTGATTGACATGAAACAGAATAAATTTTAATGAAAAAGTTCCTTAAATTGTTTTATTTGAGAAAGTGTAACTTCTTGAGTTCTTTCATTGCACTGAACAGTAAACAGCTCATTGCACGACACACCGAGACAACTGGGAAGTCGGTATAAAAAAGTCTTTCTATGGTAGCAGAAATGAAAAGTGTTTGAAAAAGTGATCGTGTATTTTTGATATATGTTTGTAAGTACGATAACCGGCGTTTGTAAAAGGAAATATTTAGGCCTAGGTCACACGAGCGTTCATTGACGGATGTCAGAATTGCCGTCCGTTATCGAGTATTAAAAATTATTTGATAACTGCCACATGGCACCGGACGTCAAAATAGCCGCTGCGGCAAAATTCCAACGTTTTTTTTGACATTGGAGTTTCTCAGAACGTTGCGTTTTATTGCTGTTATCAAATACATGAAATACAATGGCCCCAGTCACATGAATGGCAAAAAAAGTCATTATTTTTCTGGAGAAGTTCATTCTGGTCTATTTCTATTGGTTTTTCCTCCTCCATGTTGTCAACAAAAATTAGAAAAAATGACAAACAGTAGTAAAAATTGCCGTTCATGTGATAGATACAGTGCAACGCAAATCTAACGCACCAACGTTAACATCCGTTCAAATGACGTTCATGTGAACCAAGCCTTAATGTGAGAGATTAAAGTTTTGATGACTAAAACATTATTTCGTTTTATTATTGTTACTTGTAAGTTATAAATTAAAACTGACGGTTGTCTAAAAAATGCGGCACTCTTTTGCCATATTAAAAACAGGTATTTTGTGACTTCTCATATGGGAAATCGACTCACTTGCCACGAAACTTTGTGAATATAAGGGTACTTACCCGAAAAGTAATTCGTTTCCAAAAGAATTAAAAAAAACTAAGTACCTACTTACCTAAAATATTAATCAATTATTGAAAACATTGAAAAAACCCACCTTTATTGATTAGTACCTACATAAGTACTTCAAAACAATAAAATTTAAATTTCAAAAACAAGGAGCATTTCAATCTCTTCATTCTTCGATAGTAAATTATTCCACGTCAGCTTATTTTTTGAAAACGTTAACATGTTTTTCTTAAATTTTATTTTATTCAGAATCAATTGGACTCGATGCATCGCACAGATAATGTTTATAATAGCCTTGGAAAATTTTCCAATTTCATCGTTAAAAAAGAAACGAAAATCTCACCCTTAATATTCAGCTCTCACTCGAGCGTATGTGCTCAACAACTTACACACATTAATGAAAGAAAAAAATAAAAAAAATTCCACGCCCTCGATTTCTTATACGACTTTTAACGAGCGATCGATATACTGCAGTCGTAAAAATATTCGTACGTCGAAAGGAATTTGTTATGGAAAAGAAGAAATTGTGTATTCAGATTCTTTTTCTTCTTTATTTTGAACGCACAATGGGCCTCTACTTCGAAAGTTTTCCTTCATATTACAGCTAAACTCAAACATAGCCAGTCACCTATACTTCATGCAATCGTTGCGGTTAACGTCAATTCTAAAGTTTCTTGTAACTTATTTAATCGTTAATTTACGACCAACGTCTATACCATGCACCATTTTTAGGTCTATGGCTTGTACACCAAATAAATTAGGATAAGGATTGAAAAAAAAAAAAAAAAAAAAAAAAGCACCAGGGCTATAACTTAACAAAAATCAGTTAATACTCGATAGGTAATATTCTATCAGATATAGTTGATAAGGAAAAAAAATGAGCTAAAAACTTTCAACCAAAATGTAATAATATTTATTCAAGAATGTGACAATCCCATTAGTATATCTAATCATTCAGCTTTTGCATTGATAAACATTTTGAAACGAAATAATTAATATTTTCACAAATATTTGGTTTAACATTGACATAAGGGGAGATAAAAATGTTCGTATGTTTTGATACTAGGAGAGAAAAATATTAGGAACTTGATCCTACGAATTTCATTTGTTTCGTTTTAGGTTAATGAGAAAGAATAAATTTTTAACTGCGAAAAAAGATCGACACTGATTTTCATGAAAAAATTTCGTTTCTAAATGGCCGTAAATTTTTTCGCATTAATCTACAACTGAAGAAAAAAACTGGTTCAGGCAATCATTCAAAATCAAACCATCGTGGATCAAAAAGTTAAACCACAGTAGTGTTGGAAAAGTTTTTGACTACCGACTGAGTCAGACATTTTGCGTTTTGTACTTTGTACCAAATTTGGCCTTTTGTCATTTTTACAAGTATTATTGTAACCTTTGGAATTTTTGAAGTAAAATTATGAATAACATTTCATTACGGTCAGGGACATTTTATGTTACACGACAATACTTTAATTCGTTTGAAATTTTAACCTTGATAACTTCGTTGATTTTGTAAAATTCTTTTAATGATGAAATACGTAGGTACTTAGTGTTTTAGGCAAATGGTTTGCAAAACAACCGATTGTCAACACGTTGCAAAATTGCAACATGAGCTGCAGGCAGGTGTTGTCATCACAACGAGTTAATTTCTGCCAGTGGCAAACAAGTTTCGTATGATTGTTTTGCTACGAATGGACTAAAAAGAGGTTATTTGTATGCGAAGAAATGTATCAACGTCCCCTTCATCAACAGAATTTAATAGAATAATTGAATAATTATGGATAGGTTAACAATAATTATTGTTTATAGGCATCATTATGTAATGCAGCCTTTTTTCATAGTAACATTGCGCTGCTTACATAGCCCACCTTTATGTAAACAGCGCTCTGAAGAAATGAACAAAAATATGGTTAAGAAAAACTCATTTCCCAACTAGTGGAGAAATGAAAATGATTCCCGATTGTTCGGCATCGAATTGGAATTCTCTCGCTTAAGTAATCAAAATCGATTCGATAGTAACCTCTTTTTGGTGTATGAGTTGCAAAATACAGTTATTTTTGCAATACCTGACAATAAAGCAGACAATCATGCACTTTGACAATATATAAAGTGGTCGATTTTAGAACCATGCATAATGTAAATTCTATATGCACCATTTTTACTTTATATATTGTGTGTGCTTGTGCGTTTTTTTATGCATTATCTGTTAAATGCTTATACACCAGCTTATGCGCATGTATTACTTTTAATACTATAAGAGATTTGTAACCATAAATAAAAAATTAAAAAAGTTTCATTGCCAGGATTTGAACATGGGTCTAGGCTGTGAACACGTTCACCTGCTTGGTTTATAGGAAAGTGCCACAACTATGAAGTATTTGAAGAGAGATAAATACATATTTTAATTTTTTATTGGTTCAACTTTTCTTTCTTTGTTGTTTCTTAGAGGTGACGTTGTAAAAAATAGCGTATGACCCACTTGTGTGTAATAGGTGATTGATAATCGTGTGATGTGCATCACTGGTTTTCAGCTCGTGCTGCAAAAATCACACTCGTATTGAAATCACTTACTTTATACCTACACTTGTATCACAACTATTTTGTAACATGTGAAAAAAATCTCACTTTCAAGTCATATTTAGCATGTGAGGAGTGGCCAGTTTCATCTCAGTTTAGGTTTTTACTCAGATACATGTAGCTAAAGAGATGTCCAACTCTCTGTATGCACTCTGGTACACAAATGCGACAAAGATCTGTGATTGATCATCATCATCATCATCATCATCATTATTATCATCACCATCATCAATAGCAAAAAGTCAACTTCGTTCAACATTCATTTTGTAGTGAAAACCTACATCTTTATACCTACCAATACACACACACTATCAAGCTATGACACGTGCTTAGTAAATATTGGATTTCAAAATTTTTTATAACATTCTATCTTCGTAATGTTTTGATGATTTGTTGGACATTTCTTTAGCTGTATGTGTCTACTTTTACTCATTCAAACACGCCCCTCTTCAGTTCCATCATTCATTTTCAAACGCCTAATTCACTTTCCACAATCCTTCTACCCGTTTTCTATTTTTATTGATTTGTAGTTCTCAGAGTTGGAAGATGTTAGTTTAATTAATAAATTAATTTAAAGATTATTTTCTGAAAAATTAAAGGGCTGATAATTCTGAGTTGGAGAGCAGGCAGCACACCAATTAAGCTACGAAAGCTATTTAAATATAGTGTTGGTAAACCTCGATACCCACAGGCATTTAATATGGAATTGCGTGTTCCTACTTTGTTACCATTTTGGTAAGGCAGCCAACCTTCTATAACATTGGAAACCAGCAACTAACGATAGGCATTGCCAGTATATAGGTTAGGTTACACATGTGCGTTATCCTCGAGTATCGGAAAAGATAGGCGAGTGTTCGTAACTTAGCCTAGCGTTTAATCGCCGTATGTGTATTCACGTACACATGTTCATGCTAGGCTATGTTTTTAGAATTTAGGCTAAATGGAGAACAAATTTAGTAGTTCATCCGTTAGCACACGTGCTACAAACATGCGTTTTAACATCCGTAGACTTAAGTGTGTGGACTTGGTGATGGACCAAGCCCACAGTCTGTCGACTGGGGCCGAGCCTCTAAGGAAAAGAGGAACATGGTCCCCACATATAGAAATAGCTTTACCCAATTCGATTTTTTTTTTAAATATTTTTTCTTCTTTTAAAATAAGTAAGACTGAGAATTTTTGTAATTTGGTAGCGCAACAATAGTTTTCTTCTAGGGGGGAGGAGAAAAAAATTTCATATTTTATTTTTGTATATTTATCTTAATTTTTATCCACTTATCTTTCTTTCACACTCACTTTTTTTTCGGTTTTTTCACGTTTTTTTCAACGTTCTGTCTCATCTTTCCACCTTGTTTTTGCATTTTTACCTTCTTCCACATTCCTTTAATTTGTTATGAAAAATATCGCGTCTAACAAGCGCGGAAAGGAAATTTTTTGGAATCGCCAACTTTGTGCACTAGTTGGAAAATAAACTAGATATTGACTGACTTGTTCTTTAATTGGTTTATGTATAAAAGTTCAATATTATGAATCAATATCGAATGAGAGAATTAGATTTAAAAATAGCATACATACCAGCACATCGGTTATGGTTGACGAAATTAAAATGACGATCGCATTTTTTCTGACCCTGCCATAAATTTGGAGGACAAATGCAACCGAACATTGGCGTCAGACGTATTTTTGCCCACGCCTCTTTGCACGCATCTCTAAAAAAAAAGACAAAAACAGAAATGGAAATTAACCAGTAGGTGGGGTTAAGTAATAAAATCGAGAAATCGTTAGTTGAATTCAAAATTATTTACACAATTGGATACAAGGGAAGGGGATTGAAAGGGATCGATCGCATCACATATTAGGTAAAAATAGATTAAAAATAAGCAGATATGGACTTACAATACGTTATATATGTGTTTTTATTTCAGCCAAATCGACAGTATTCATGCTAATGACTTAGAATGTTTTAATTAGGTACCTAAGTAATATATTCTATTTTATTCTTTGAAAATTATCTATGTTAGTACCTGAATACATTGGCTTTATTATGTTTCCATTCTTGTGTACCTACTACAGTTGAAATTTGAATTAACAATTGTGTACTAATTGGAAAAAATATGATAATTGGATAGAGTGCGAAAATTTAATGGAAAATAATTGTTTCTACTTTTTTTTTTACTTCTATTCACGCACCCGTTCGGTTTTCCAGTGGAGACTGAATTGGAAAATGGACATAGAAGCCAAATTAGTGTAATCGGCTTATTAGAGCATCGTGAAATGAACGAACGACGCTTTTTCAATTCATTTTCATTGTTTTTGCTCGCACCCATAATTTGATTTGCGAGGTATAAATATGGAATAAAGGTGAAAAAAAAAAAAAAATGAATGATGAGTACATACTAAAAATTGATCCTTTTTCTTTCGATTCAGAAAGGTTGGAGTTGATAAAATACTGGTCACAATCATTTTCTGCAAAATCATTAGTTCTTCGATTCAGTTTAATATCGCTAAGCTTTAAAAGTTCAAGCAATAGGTCATTCTCAGTATTATACTCGAGAATTTGAAAAGAGCATATATCGTTAGTAGAACTTTGAGGAATAATTATATAGCTTCTAGAAATTGCAAAGTTCGTGCCTATAATTTACATAATTTACATTACATCACTGAAAATAATTATGAAAAAGGAAGCTAAAAAAACTTTAAAAACAATTTGTTCATTTTATGGGTGTCATTTTTAATGTTTTTGACAGGAATATTTAGTTTTGAATCAATTCTCTATAGTATAATTTCACGTATCTCTCTGTTGAAAATTTCAAATATATTATTGCTTAACGTATGTAAAAATTGCGTAGCACTTGTGATGAAAATCATCTGACATTGTCAGTTACTTACCTACATTTTTAAAAGAGTAACTAAAGCTATTCAGTCGTGTGGAAGTGGGATGCTGGTAAAAATGTTGAGTAAATGATTTTAACACATATTTTGATGAAATTCTTTTTATTTGAAAAAATAAGTTTGCTTAGAAATTGAATAAGTCTGGTTGAGGTAGTAACCATAAATTTATGTTTTTCATCCTATTAGGTTAGGTACCAGTGGCAGCGTAGTCTGTACAAAGGTAAAATTTTGGTATGCAAAAGAGAATTTCCTTTTTATATACCTACCCAATTAATGCAGTTATTAACAATTGAGGGTGCTAAAATCAAGTTAGTTAGTTATCAGATTATTACTAACTTATCAAGGTGCTTACTTTGGCAACAGTTATTTTCTTTTATCTCCTGATTTATCAACTATACTTTTACGCCGTCGTGATAGAGACATAGCACTGCAACTGAGATGTAATGGGATCAAATTCCAACTCTGATATGATCATTTATTTCTTTTTTTCTTATTCTTTTCAATGTCTTTTTCGGAGTTTTGGACATAGGACTTTGGTGGAAGGTGTTGTACACTTATAAAATAATAATAGACATTGTACCCACTTTAAATAAAAATCATTTTCTCAACTCATGCACCAAAAAGAGGTATTATTAAATTGATAAATTTCCGAGTCAATTTGGAATGGTCAATGGTCGATAATGATTTTCATTACTTCACTAATGTAGTAATGGAATTTTTACTCGATTGTATTTTCGTTTATTTTTTCGTTGTGCCGCTTACACATACACAACTGGAAAAATGTCACAAAGAAAAAGGGCCATTTTACATGATACCTACAGACAATCAAGTTCACCGCTCTATAATTATTTTATTAATTGTCCGAAATTCCGTTTTTAAATTAAGTTTACTTATATAGCCTCTTTTTGGTGAATTAGTTGAAAAAAAAAAATCGTACCCAATTAGTTAGCCACTCGTGATAATTAACTCGTTGTGATTACAGCACTTGCCTGCAGCAATTAGGTATGCAACTCATCGACAATCACTCATTTTGCTAACTAATTGAATAAAATACTATTTTTTACTGGACTTATTCATTTTGTTAAAACCAAGTAATCCAACAGTCAAAGAGTTTCTAAAATAATATTTAACTTGCAGTCCTATCTATTTGTGTTATCATAATTACGTAACGCATAGATTTTAATGCCAAATGTCAATTAATGAAGACTAATAATAAATTTGAGGAGGTTTGTGGACTGGTTTGCCAACTTTGCAGACATTAGGAGTGTCACACTTTCAGAACCCCCTTTGGTACACCCCTGGTGCGCCTTGTGCACACATCCACACATACTGCTTTTTTTATCCCACTTACAGCTCTTTATTTCCCTTTTTTGTGCGTTTCATCGTTGATTCAGTTTGTTTAAGTTGGTTGTCAATAGGGTTGGTTTTTTCTATCATCACCAAAATCGTCACTATCACTCATTATCCCATTTACTCCCCTTGTCAGTCATGCCTAACGCGCGCAAAGAAGTTTTACTTCAAAAAAATAAAAAATTTCTTGGTGTATATGCGTGTATGTCCAGAGTATTAAATATAATAGAAGATGCATGCGAAACTAAAAGTAGCACCACTTTCGAGATGAAATATCCTCTCTCCTACAGAACTGTACCATTTTCAGTCTCATTTTTATCAATGTAATTCGTATTTGTTATGGTTTCTGAATTAATAATTACCTATACCTATTAATTATTCATTCATTTAATGCAGTTATTTGAAGAAAAAAATTTCCGATTATTATCAACGGGCCTGAATGAGGAGCAAGCAAATTTGAATTTGGTACTGTAGGAGTGGGGACAATGGCTTCAAAAGTGGTGCCATTTTTTATGGCAGAACTTAGATAAGCGTGCGATCTCTGTTATATTTAATACTCGGTTGTATGTGCAGCACTGTATCAAAGTAAATCAATGAAATTAGATATTAATATATTTACTTTTGGAGTTTGTTGGAAAGGGTCAATAGAAGCTTGCTTGCTTATTTGTGATTACTGATGGTGTAAATAGCTGAGGAGCAGGCCTACATAGTGATTTCCTGGTTTAAGAAGGTAATATCTTTTGTATTTCGGATGTTCTCCCAGCCTGAATGTTTCTATCACATATTAAAGAACACCAATTGAACCAAACCACTGTATCAATCTGACGATTAAAACATTGTAATCCCCTTGAGTTGTTTACATGTAAATAGTTTTAAGGGTATTTAACGAAGTCGTGCGTATACCCAAACGTTTTCTAAATGGCATTCAAGGACGACGAGTGCCCTCCTAAACGTCACTTGACATTTGACACTACACTCTTCGTTTCGCTCGACATAATTTCGAAACAGACATATTCGACAGAGAATTGGTACATTTTATTGTTTCCCCAACAAATATATCCAATCTATTGAAAATAATTTTCTCAAAGTTCTGTTTTCTTTCCAACATGTAAGCTACTTTGTAATTATTTAACATCATTAGCCAATAGTTGTCAAACCAACGGATAAGAAAAAAAGAAAATTTTACGAAGAAAATTTTTCATTCAACGATATAGGCGAGCAATTAGAAGTATACCTTTTTGACTGTTGTTACTCACGAGTGTTTTAAAATACAACAACAACAACAATAAATAGTATCCATTTCTTCTTCTTTCTGCGCAGTTTACTTGCAAACGGGGTATTAAAATTGACCCCACAAAAGGGTCAGGCGTGATGATAATGAAAATTATCCATTTCATAAGAAAAGAGAACGATTGGTACCACTTTCTCATTCTGATCTAATTTTTTTTTATATATGTATTGTATGGGCGAAAATTTTGTGTTTAAGGTTTTAAAAAACCTACAAAACGAATAGAGCTGAAATTTTCACGAGAGATAGTTCTCATAATGGAGGAGGTTTGAAAGAAGTTTAGTGTCTATTAGTTTAGTATTTTCTGAGAAAACTGGAGAAAAAAATTGCTTGAAACTATTTTGTATTCACAGTGTTGAGAAAACTATCAAACAGATAAAGCTTAAATTTTTACGAAAGACAGTTATTTTATGGGAACAAGTCTAAAAAAAGTTTGGAAGTTTGATGCCTATTAAAACGGTAGTTTCTGATAAAACTGGAGAAGAAAAATTGTTGGAAAAAATTTTGTGTCCATGGTTTTGATATAACTATGAAAGAGATAGGGCTAAAATTTTCAGAAAGGTATTCTTCATATGGAACCAGATCTGATATGAGTTTGTTACCAATTGGTTCAGTAGTTTTTGAGAAAAAAAAAGCCCTGGAAAATCGGTTTTTGGCAATTAAACATTGATAGATCGATATAGTTGTTAAAGATATTGATAATTATCGATAGTTTTTTATAATTTGTTTTTTACCCTAAACCAGCAATGAAATATCGATTTATCAATGTTTGTCAGGTGTATTGGGATCATCACTGCCATGTACATACATTTCATACTCTGTACATTACTTATTTCCATTACTGCAATTACACATTTCCGAGGCGTAACAGCATGAACATCTTTATTATTTTGTTAATTATATCGAATTTGTCTTCCTCAACCTCTATAAAAACTTAATAACTATAAATACAAATATCGATTACTAGCAATATTTTTCTAAAATATTTTCAAGTTTTTGTAATTTACCTAAGTTATTTTGTTTGAATTATGGATGAAAATTGGCAAACCGGGTTTTCTAGCGAATTACTGCTGCGCTAGAATTATTTTTATTTTCTTTCTCTTTCTATTTACGAATTCACCAAAATGAAGATGTCATCGTTGAATGGATGTTTCAATGCAAATGTAAAATTTATGGGCAAATAAGCAATATTACGCTCGAATACGCGAACCAAAAATGCAGATAAATGCCACAGAGCGTTAGCGTTAACTTTTTGCTTTAGAAAGCAGAAGATTTAGCTGAAACTGAAGCCATGAAATTGGTAAACTTTACCAACTAGCCCCGTTTATATGTCCATTGAGCAGTATACCTAATATATCAGAGTGGTTCTTTTTTTTCTTCTTTTTTTCTTTCATTATTCTTTTTTTTCCTCCTCCACTTACTCATCACTTTTAGAAAACCATAACGACGAGAATATTCGCTTGGTGCATCGAAATAGGGCAGAATAGGATAGTTTGCCGTTTCAAAAGTTTTATAATTTATGCATAGGATCTGCATCTGTAATTTCAAATGCAACGAACTTTACCTTCTGCGTTACATTTTGGAGAGTTGTAGTCTCGATATCGTATCACAAACATATGGTAGGTACGTGTATAATATAGGTAACTATTTGACATCTTCACAAAGAAAACTTCCGCTAGCTGTAGTCGAGTTTTCACAGAAATGTTAATTTTTTATTTTCACATTGCAATCGAAATGACAACTCAGACCGGTAATGTTTTTATTTTTATTTCAACAAGAATTGTAATATTACACCCTTCTTCTTTTCTTTTTGTACGTCAAAAAAAGTAACCGAACCTCTCACCCTATCAAAATTATTGGTGGAAATAATATTTTTAAAAAAGACAAAAAGATATACGTGGAATGGGATTCAAAACCCCTAACTTCCTGCATGACAGACTTACTCACAATACATAGGCAGCGCCACAGTTGCTGATGCTGCCTGTGGTATGTTCACCATATTCTATCATTTTGGAAATACTTCGCCCATAATTAAAAATATTTAGAAGGCGTATAACTGACATTTTGTCCTTTTCTGATCGTTAATTATAAAAAAGTATTTTCCTCAACAAGGTTTAAAAGTGAGTTTAGATGACTCGGGAATTTCTCATTCGCAGCGCTTTTTTTGCAAACTTTTCCTTGCATGTAAACACTCACTTTTGAAACTTGGTGAGTAATATACAATTGTTGAAGATGTGATATATGGTTACTTTAAAAAAAACAGTCTATCCCAAAAATGTATTTCATTTATTGAAGACAGTTTTTTTTGTATTAATTTTTTTTTTTGAAATCGGTCTTATATGAAGGAATTATTGATTTGAATTAAATTACGTATTTTGTGACAGTTTTCAAGGACAAATATTGTTTTTCTTTCTCTCTTTCATTCTTTCACAGCCTCTGATTCTCTGACTCTCAGTCTATCTCTCTTTTATATTTATAGAAATATTAATTTTTAAATCATAAATTAACATAGAATTTGATTCGATTTGATTTGATCTCTCTCTCTATCTCTATATCCTTCAGTCTTTCTCTGTTATTATATCTATTTCTGTCTGTCTGTTTGTCTGCCTCTGCCTCTCATTCTTCACTCTCCCTCCCTCATAAAAAATATTTACATTTTCGATGCAGAATTGTATCTTAAAAAATTTTCAAAGGTGCTAGTTCAAAATTGTTTGGAGAGTATACAGGATTTTTTGTGAATCACTTGCAGTTCCTTTGTCTCAAAATATGTACCAATAGATTAGGAATAATTTAAAGGGTTGTCAGTATGAAAAAAGTCATGGAAAATTTCAAAATTTTAAATTCAAGTACACGGTTCCTTTAAAACATAAGAAAAATTCCGCACTTCACGCCTCGTCGGGAGATTGTGTCTCTTACACCTCCTATGCTTCAAGGGGAACCTCGTCAATTCTGGAACCACTTAAACCCCCACTAGATTTAATAGGCTTTGTTACATTTATTGAGTCTCTGTCGGAAGGGAGCTTACAAATTTCTGAAATGATATCATAATTCATAGAACTAAAAAACCTTCCTCTTGAAGAGTAATTTAAGAGAAGCCATGAATTTGGGGGCACAGAAGGACCTCAGGAGAGGACCTTACGAATTGTGGCCCTCCTCTGGGAGGATGGGTTTTCGTGAAGTATGGAAACATGGGACGCCATGCCACCTGTGCCTCCAGAAGCTCAATCCCGCTACCAAGGTCAGAGGAGTGGACCTCCTGATCGTGAAATCCGAGCAAAACGTCAACAGCGTAACGTTAACAACGTGGCACTTTTTTTATAAGTTTTTATTTTACTCACTACTGCAGTTTTAAAATATACCAACACTGCAGCCAACCTTCTGCAATGAAATGCATGAAGCTAAACACAAAAAAGAATAAATAAAAGCTTATCTTTTAAAAACTCGTTTTTAATGTAAACTTATTTACAGTTAACCTCTACTGAGACATTTTCATATTATTCAAAATTCAACCTTAAGCTTTGTTGAAAAAAAATTTAGTCAGCCTTATTCATTACAATAAATGGCTCATCTTTCGTTTTTACGAGAGTAAAAAAAAAATTGCGGTAAATTTTTAAAAACTAAAATACAGAAAAGACATATTTCTTTAGTTATCTTCGTTTCCTCCCCATTTTATTTTATTTTTCATTTTCTCCCTCTCGTTTTTTTGGTTCATCCGGAGCCATCTTAGCTTTAACACTTCTTTCCTTTACCACAATTTGTTGCTTTGATTCATGATTTATTGCACCCAAAAAAACAAATTTAAAAACTAAAAAAAAACAAACTACTATTACAAACACAAAAATTCATGCAACGTTCATCTTGAAACCTCTGTTTTTTCTGGTTTGGCTTCAGTAATTAATCTGATTTTAAACATCCCGAATCGAAGTAGTGAACGACTCGGCTGGAATTCATACATCGTATAGACAATTGGAGTATATAAAATTTGTTACTTACATTTTACAGGGTTTTCTTGCAGATGGGGTACTAAAATTGACATCACAATAGGGTTAGGGACGAAGATGATGAAAATTATCATTTTCATGAGAAAAGCAAACGATTGGTACCATTTTTCCATTTTGACCTAACTTTTTTTTTTATGTATAGAAAATAACAGGTAAAGTGGCGGACTTTCTTCTTACTGTCTTTAATCATTCAACTATGTCAGAATTGGAGTATACTTTGCTCCTTTTTTTCACAACATTGATATTTTTCCATTGAGAACAGTTTGCTTTTTCACTTTTATGTCATATTATCTATTGACTAAAAAAAAATTTTTTTTTGTAAATGTTGGAAAACTATTATACAGAGTCTATGTGCTGGGTAGTGGACATCATGGAACATAAGCATTTCCTCCCCTCAAGTTGATTATACTCCCTTTTAAAGACCACTAGTATAGTTTAAAATATCTTGCAGCCTTAAAAGGGGAGTATCAACTTGAAAGGTGGCGAGTATTCGATTTTGTATAGTTCGCTCCCTAATACAATTAACAGGAGAGTGGTAATGTGGCGGACAAAAAAGTCTGTCACATTGCAAAAAATACGTCACATTACTTGTGAATATACCTACGTATATATAATTATATTATGTATAATTATACGTGTGTATATAATTATGTATACTTATGTATGGCTAAAATTTTTACAGTAGATTTTTCTTATGTTGGTGCATATCTGACAGAAGTTTGCGTCTATAAGTTCAGTAGTTCATGAGAAAACTGGAAAATAAAAAGTTCCTGGAAAAGTTGTTTTTCTAGGATTCTGAGAAAACGAAAAAAGTGATAGAATTGAAATTTTCACGATATATTATCCTTATGAATAGGTTACAAGTCCGATAGAAGTTAGATGTTTATTGATTTGGTAGTTTCTAATTACATGGGAGAAAAAAAACTGTTGAATAAAATTTTGTGTTTACAATTTTGAGAAAACTATGAAAGAGATAGGGGTACAATTCTCACAAAAGGTATTCCTCATATGGGACCAGATCTGATAGGAGTTCGGTGATTATTGGTTCAGTAGTTTTTGAAAAAACTAGAAAACAAAAAAGTTCTGGAAAATTGGTTTTTACCAATAAAACATCGATAGATCGATAATTTCGTTAAAGATATAGATAACTGTCGATAGTTTTTCTTAGATTATAGAGGTTGAGGATCAGAGGTGTAACAAAAAGAGAGATTTGATTGAAGTTACGTCCAAGAAGCGAATGTTTATTTCAGAAGTTACATTAATTTAAGCAAAGTACATTTTCAGAGTAATGAACGAACGGTAACGGAAATGAACGAGTGAGCGGCGGAAGTGGTATATCAGTGTAGCCGCGAGTAGATATAAATAAATGTATTCGATATATGTTCGTGTGTTCGTAGGAGTGAGAGGGGAGAAGGATTGGTGGTCTCAACACCCCCCTACAATCTTTTGAACCGATCACGACTGCGGGTGTTACAAAAGTGTTTAAAAGTTCATTACATTTAATTACAAATTATAAAAATATAAATTTAAAAATTGAAAAAGTGTACATATAAAATGGTAACTAATTTGGACGCTTGTAGTAAGTATATTGATTAATAAATATGAATAAAATATAATAAATATGGTAACATGCAAAAATAATTTATATTAGGTAACAGGATAAGTAACATGCAAATAGAGATAGAATATAATAAATTATGTTTGTGATGTTTCAGACAAAATTTTGGTAAGGGAGTTGACTTTTTAAGGATCACAATTTGGGGATTCCAGGATTTTACTAGTAAGTAAGATATGCTGCTTACTGGATAATGCTTTTGTTAGTAAGTCAGCTATTTGATCTTCAGTAGCTATTTGTTTGAATGTGAAAATTTTGTCGTTATAGGCCTGAGCAAGTCCATAACATTTGATCATGAGAGCTCGAAGACGTTTTTGTCCTCCGCCTGAGATGACATGAATAACAGATATATTGTCTTCGTAGACAATTACAGGAGTGTCAATTAAGAAGAATTCACGATTTATTAACCAAGCAAGTTCAATATCTTCGAAAGAATCGTGAAGAGCAATCAATTCAGCTGCTGTGGATGAAGAAGCATGAATGTTTTGGCGATGAACGCCCCAATTTATCAGGTCACCATACATAGTAATTAGGTATCCAGTTATAGATTTTCCTTTTTCCAGTTCAGACATGTTTATAGGCTGATCGTCAATGTCGGGGGCATAAGATGCATCGACATAAGCTGATATGCCTTCGGAGTTGGATCTGTAGACAATGGCAAGATCGATTGTGTATTTCAAGTACCGGATGATACGCCGTACATAGTTCTTTTTTGTGTCATCTGAACAATTTTGGAATCTGGACAGGTAATTGACTGAGAAGGAAATGTCTGGCCTTGTGCCTCTAGATACATATAATAGTGCACCAATCATAGATCTATATTCTTTATTATCTGTGCCTTCAGATTTGCTTAACTTGAGGCCTGTCTCCATAGGCGTTTTGGAAGGATTTGAATCACTCATTTTAAATTTCTGGAGAATCTTTTGGATCTGCTGTTTTTGGGTAAGTTTAATTGTTTGTGATTCACGATTTCTTTCTATTTCGAAACCTACAAAATGGGTTGGGTTGTTTACAACTTTCATAGTGAAACGAGTTTCAAAATGAGTGGTTATTTCATTAACCCATTCTGGACGATTAGTTGCGAGAAGGATGTCGTCTACATAAATTATCATGAAGGCAATGCCATCTGAGTCATCTTTACGTGTATATACGCATCTGTCGATTTTTGACTTTGTAAAATTAGAAGTTTGAAGATGAGAATCCAGTAACTCAATCCAATTTTTACTAGATGTTTTAAGGCCATAGATGGATTTTTCAAGTTTCAGTAATTTTGATTTATCGACATTGCAACCTTGGGGAATATTAAGGAAGATGTCATTTTTAATTTTGGAGTTTAAATAGGCTGTTTTGACATCATATTGAACAAGTTGTAGATTCAATAGATTGGTTACGGATAAGATCCACCTAATTAGCCAGAGTTGCACAACAGGTGCATAGGTCTCTGTCATAGTGTACTCGGATCTATCCATAAAGCCTTTGGCAACGAGTCTAGCTTTTGGGCACATTACTCCTCTGTCATTGGCTTTGGCCGTGAATATCCATCTTGTGTCAATAGGTTTGATATTATGTGGGCGATCTACAATTTTCCACACATTAAGATCTGACATAGATTGCAGTTCATCATTGATTGCCTGAAGCCACTCTTTCTTAAAAGGATTTTGGAAAATATCACTGAAGCTTACTGGCATGCAATCTTCTATAAACAAAGAGTCTTCGGATGAGGCTTGTTTTAGCACATTGACCCTATAGATTGCCTCGATTTCCTCTTCTAAGGGTTTAACTTGGAGTTCTTCTGGTTTATCAGTGAAGTCGACTAATGTTTTCGTCTCATCAAATTTAACATCGCAGGATTTGTAGGATTTCATTTTAATTGGATCTAATATCTGATAACCTACGTTCGAAAAGCCGATCAGAATTGTTTTTAGGGCTCGGGGCAAGAATTTTGGGTCGAGATGCTCCTCTTCGTTCTTCTTGGCTTTGACTGCTGATTGCTGTCTTTGTTCAATGGGAACGTGTTTATATGCAATAGCACCAAAGACTCGAAGATGGGAAATATCGGGTTTAGTACCGTATAATTTTTCATAGGGTGTCATGTTCCCTAGATTGACGCGGGTCGGACTTCTATTAATTATATGGGCGGCGGCTAATACAATTGTTGACCATAATTTAAAATCAATTTTTGCGTCATATAATATGGCTCTAACTCTTTCGAGCAGGGTTCTGTTTTGCCTTTCGGCTATTGCGTTTAATTCGGGGGTGTACGCCACGCCATCATCTAATGTGATTCCTTTTTCGGAGCAAAATTGTGTCATTTTGGAGTCGGAGTATTCTTTTGCTTGATCAGTTCTTAATACAGAGATAGGATCATTGGGAAATTTTGTATTGAAAGATAGATAATACTCTTTAAATTTATCGAAAGCCTGGGATTTTCTTAATATTGGAAAGGCAAGAGTATATTTCGAGTAATGATCAATAAAAGTTATTATGAATTTTTCTCCGTTATATGCTTCCTGAAAGGGTCCCATGATGTCTGATGAGATTACTTCCATTCTTCTCGTTGGTCGAGTCCTCACGCCATGGTGACCAAGTCGGGTGGATTTAGCTTTTATACATATTTCACAAGTGGCAAAGTCATCGTCCTTAAATACCAAATTTTGGGGCATACCTACAACTACTTTTGATAGTGCTTTCAGGCTTTTGCCACTTAGATGACCTAATCTTCTGTGCCACAAGGTTTTAGTTTTGTTTATGTTTTTCTTGTGCTTTCTATTTATTCCGACACTCTCTCCATTTAATTCGTCCTCAGATTCGGAATAAATCTCCTGATTGACCGTATCCACTTCGGTATCTTCAAAATTTTGGGGATGGTCAATGTTTTCCTGCTCTCTTTGTGGATTGCTTGTTCCGGCCTCATTCAGTTCTTGAAAATTTTGGGAAGGATCATCTATTTGATCTTCCTGTTCTGCAGACGTACTAGGTACAGGCATACACACAAGCTCCTGATAGACCTTATTTTCCTCTTCTTCATCAACTATTTCGTAATCAATGTAATACATAGAACCTCTCTTTGGAGCGGTTATAGTAATTTCACCAGTGTTTTTATTTATGATGTCTGCATGATCTGTGTCTGTTATGATCTTGAATATGCCAGACTCCATGATTTTAGCTCCTGACCAAATATCAAGGCTTAAATCAGGATCATAATATACCTCTTTTAGGTGAATAGTGGAAAATTCTGCGTTAGAATTGCAGACGTTAACGTACATTGATCCAACATGGGTAGGGTTTACGAATACGCCTTTTTTGGCACAAAGTGCTCTACGAGAATTGTCAACTTTGCGTACGTTTCTTAATTTTGAAATATCATTGACCATGTGGTCATCTGCTCCATTATCTAGTAACATCGTATGGAGTTGGTTTTTTGGGGGGGCGGACTTTGATACTGTAGGGGGTTTAGGCCATTGAAATTCATCTTCAATGTCATCAAAACTTAAATGATTAAGGTTTGAGTGTAACATCATAGAATATTTAACACGAAAATTGGATTTATCATCGGACTTTTTCTGGGAGTTCGTGTTATTTGAAGTTTGGGGTTTCGAGCTACTGTTCTGGTTCTGGGTTTGTGGAGTATTACTAGCTGTAGATGTTTCGTTAGGGCATGTCCTTGACATGTGTCCTTTTTTGTTGCATCTGAAGCATGTAATATCCATTTGGGATACATTATCTTTTGAAGGATAATTATTTTGTTTGTTTTGACTATTTTTGTGATCGTTTAAATAACTCGTTGTGTTGTAATTTGGTTTGGAAAAATTTGAGTTATTATTATTATTTCGAAAATTTCTAAAATTTTTTCTATTATTACTCATTGGTTGGTAGGAAGATTTGGGCTGATCAAACCCGGGAAAAGTTTTATTAGAATATTCAATTCGATCACATTTTTCTAATATCATTTTTGTGAGTCTGACAGTAGTTCGTTTTTCTATTTCTAATTGGCGGAATTCTGAGAAGACAGTATCAAATTTTTCGGGCAATGACATCATTAATTGATCAATTTCATCGGCTTCCGATAGGGGGTAATTAGCATCGCGTAGTTCTTCCACAATGGATGAAAAATATTCCAAGAATCTACGGATGGTACCTCTCCTTGGATCGAAGCGAAGGGACTGAAATTTTGACTTTAAGACCATGATGTTAGTAGCAGTTTGATTCCTGTATCGAGCATCTAAGATTTCGAAAATTTGAGAAACTACGTCGCAAGTTTTGACATGATGAAGGATTCTTTTGTCAAGCCTTTCGAATATGTGGGCTTTGGCCCGTTCCTGAGTTTGGAAAAATTTGAGCCATTTAGATGTTAGGCGTTCTTCGGATGATGTGTAGATGTAACTAGTTTCTCGAGCAGTAGGAAAAATTGTGGAATGGCAACCTTTACCTATAAGGGTGCTGATGATGGTTGCACGCCATCCCTCATAGCCATTTCCACGGAAAACATTTGAGATCCTATCATTATTTTCAGTGTTCATAATTAATGAATTGACTGAACTAAAAAAAAATTTGAAAAGAAAAAAAAAATAAAAAAAATAAACAAACGGATGTCAATCCCCAGCAAATGCCGCAAGACTAGGATTGCCGTACCTGTGATAACCAAACAATTTGTAGATTTAACGATAGTATTTAAATTGTCCTTGTGTGTGTCTCGAGTAGGTCCACTGCGGGCAAGAGATCACACACGTTAAAGATGAGACTGGACGCTTCCCAATAAAAAAAATAAAAATAAAATAACAAGACTTTTTAACCCAAAATGATTCGTATTAGAATTCAATATTCAATAAAATGAATAATTAAAATCAATAAAAATGAAAAGGTGAGAGTGAAAATGAATTAGCTACCTTCAGATCGAGGGAATTAGAAAGGAATAAAATTATTGAAAACAGGGGAAAATTTTGTTTGAAATTATATACCCACAAAATAATTCGAAATGAATTTGTAGAAAATTAAAAAAATATGAAAGGTGATTTAGAAAAAAAAAAATAATTCACCAGGTATTACAAAAATTATTTCTACTGGTAACTCGTAAGAAAAAAAAATTCACAGTAGAAAAAAAAATAAAATAAAATATTTAAAATATATTCAAATAAATGATTAAAGGTGTTCGAGATAAAAAAAATATTTAATTTAGGTGTTCGTATAAGAAGAAAAGTATTCAAAAAAAAATCGTTAATTATTTTCGACAAAATTGTGCAACTGCAAAAATTTTCAAGTTGCAACAAAATGGTGGTTTGAAATTGAAAAACCGCGCCAACGTATTTAATGAATGGGCGAAGATAAGGGTTCGTAGGTTCGTTGCACTTAACAAAAGGTTAATGTACAAGTTCGAACGAATGAACGAAACGAGCCGTGCATACGTCACGAGTTGTACACTCCAAGACAAAAGTGGCTGCAAAAATTTGCACACGACTTGCCAAAATTTGTACTTAGAAAAATTTTGAAAAGGCCAAAATTATTTGAAATTAACGGTATTTTCAAATATACAGGTTAAATTTTGAATCGAAAGAGTTAAGTTTCACGAAAAACACGAAATTGAACACGAAAAAAATACGAAAAATACGAAAAAAAATACGAAAAAATGTTTTTTATTACCTTTTTTTCAGCAGAAAATTTTCAAGTTATACCTTTTCAATCGTTGATTTTTTGTTTTTCAGGTTCGTTTTCAGGAATTGATGAAGGTGGTGCTCTGGAACTGCTGTTTGAATTGCGCTTCGGTTGTTTTGAACGTACTTCGATGAAGATGTGAGTTAAATTTTTTGAGTTTTAAAGATGATACCAAAATGAAGTTGAGTTGTGACGATGAATACCAATTTTGACTTTGTTGAATTGAAGCTTTTACGTTGGTTTCAGATCAATTTGTGAAGGCTCAAGGCGATTTACTTCCAATTGATGACTTCGACGAATTAGTTCATACACAAGCAGGGCAGACACTAATGAATTTACTAGTTTTCAGGCAACACAAGCAGGGTTCCTGAACAACTTAGCAATCGACGAGTCCTGGAATTTTCGATACACTTGGCTGGATTATACACAAGCAGGGCAAATCCTTTTCAGCAAACGACGAAACTCATTGAACGTTTACAGCATTCAAGGTGGAATTAAATTTTCGAGAACAAAAATTTAAGACTCGAAAAAAGGTGGTACGTTGGAACTAAGTTACCCAACACAAAATAAAATTACAAAAATATTAAAAACACAATTATTCACGAAAGATTTTTTCAAAAATTTTACTTAAAACACGAAGAAAATTCACAAAAGTATAAAGATTTTAAATTATTATTTTTTAAAATTTGTTACAGGTACAAGGATTGTTACCGAGCGATGCTACCATATAGAGGTTGAGGATCAGAGGTGTAACAAAAAGAGAGATTTGATTGAAGTTACGTCCAAGAAGCGAATGTTTATTTCAGAAGTTACATTAATTTAAGCAAAGTACATTTTCAGAGTAATGAACGAACGGTAACGGAAATGAACGAGTGAGCGGCGGAAGTGGTATATCAGTGTAGCCGCGAGTAGATATAAATAAATGTATTCGATATATGTTCGTGTGTTCGTAGGAGTGAGAGGGGAGAAGGATTGGTGGTCTCAACATAGATATTTTTACTCTCAACTTGGAAAGAAATATCGATATATCGATGTTTGTTGAATATCGATAATTATAGATACAAATATGTTGAGACCACCAATCCTCCTCCCCTCTCACTCCTGCAAATACCTGACTATCTTTCACTTTAAACTTTTATATCTTTGCTCACAGCTACACTGTTACACTATTCCGCCGCTCACTCGTTTATCTTGTTACATATTTGTTTATCTCACTTACTCTGTGTGGGGCACGATGCCTTTTCTTATCAAGTGCATTACAACCAAAATCCTATACACACTTTGTTTGTTCTTATGTTTTTACTTGCACATATAGGTAAGTAAGGTACAATATTTGGCCAATAACAGTATAATAGATAAAGATCTCGGCGATGTCTTGGACCAATACACGAATGTATTATGTCATTTCTTATCAATTGCTATAGCAATGAATAAGAAATGACGTACTTTCTATAACACATATACACATGTAAATGTACATATGTGTGTATGTGTGCATTTGTCAAATTCGGTATATAAACTCTTGAAACTGGCTACAAAATCGCCAGTGTTTACCAAGGATTTGGCTCTCCCATGCTTTCCAGTATGAAGTGGCAGAATACGCAAACTTTGTAGAAAACTTTCTTGTGTGAATATCTTTCACAACAAGGTATTCCACACTCTGCACTTTACTCATAATTCACAGCTCTGCTGTAAATACGCACACTTCTGAGATGTTACTTTGAGTACATCTTTATTTCTTTGTGCAATTCATCTACTCCATCGATTCACAACTTCTATAAAATATCGATTACTATTGATATTTTTCTGCAATTTTTTTAAGTTTTTAAACTTTAAGTTTTTTTTTTTCCTGCATTATGGATAAATATTGGCAAACTGTCCTGCGCTATTTTTTTTTGTAGTTGAGGTTTTCTAAAACACCAACGTCAGGATTAAATCTGATTTTTTTTCTCGCAGAAAAACCATAATAATATTATGCAAAATTCTGCATTTGTTCTTATTTTCTTTATTTCATTTCAGTTTCACGAATTTCGAACTTAACATTAGTCTATAGGCCTACTTCGTTTTGTTTCTGCCTTCTACCTATGATTACTATTATGATTATAGCATTACTTTTTAATTAAAAATTTATTCTAAAGAAGCCATATGTAGTGCGCTGTATAAAACCGCAGCAATATTTTTGCCCTTTTCACATCGTTCAGTTACTTCGTAGACCTACTTTAAAGGTCTGGGTTCATTAACGGTAGGTACCTATTATGAATGTATGCTTTTCAAAAGCCATATTTTTCTCTCCAAAAGGCTCGACAATTCACTGTTTTTCTTTTTCTCTTTCTACATCTCTTCGTCACTTTCTGTCCTTCACTCGATGTGTTTCTGTATGGTTTTTTCATGTCTTCGAAAAATATCATCGCTTTGCCATTCGGATTTTTTTAGCTGTCACGTATACAGCAACAAGAATTTATACGTTTTGTATACTGTTCAGGATGATGGAGGGTGGTGAGAAAACTAAGGTGTCGAATGAACGAAAAACAGGAGGAAATTTCAACTTACTTTAATTCAGGCATACATTTGTCCTCTTCGTTAGTTCTGCACACGTTTTTGAAATGATCGTAGATACGCGAACAGTTTGGATCCGATTTACAAATTGAATGTGCATGTGTGCAGGACACCAGCGAGTCTATAGGGTATGGATCTTTTTCTGCAATGAAAACGAAAGTTAATATTAAATAGCCAATAGATTTTGAGTGAATAATAAAAATCGTAGATGAACTAGTGAACAGGTAGGCTACCCCGAGAACCGTATGGTATATTTCATATAAAAATGTATACAGGGTGTTCAATTTATAACTGCTCCACTGGAAAATACACGCAAATTTGGTTTCTATCAGTTAAAAAGTTGCCATTATTTTTGCAAAGCAATGTGAGCAGCTTTTCTAAAACTAAATGTTACTAAAAATCGAATAGCTAGTGATCGATTGTTCCAAGTTTATAAGTACAAACCGTATTCGTAAAGATAGAGGTCGAACAAGATATTAAGTCTGTGGCTATTTAGTTGTGGGTGTTGCCACCTACAACCTGGTCCAGTAAGTACATATTTTTTGTTTGCATGTTCGGCGGCCTCTTTTTCTTGAGGTGCAGATAACCAGTTGGCTGAGTGCCTACGTCATGTCAGAAACATCAGAGATTAGTCAGAGGTCAGATGCGGGGTTATATTTTCCACAAGACACTTCATCAGTGAGTACATAAGTACAGTGAGTACCAGATAATTCGGCTGGTAGATAATAAGGATTACCGCTTATTTTAACCAAAATTGTTAGGAATAGATCAAACATATTTGTTTCCATGCATTTTTTGTCACTTCCTTAGTCCGGACATATTTTCTTACAATATTGACAAAAAAATATCACAAAATCAAGCATAAATACCCATGTTTTCAAATATAAATTGAATTTTAAATTGATTTTTGTTTTTAAATCAACTGAAGTGACGCATTATTTACTAATCTGTACAAAATATAACGCAATTCCATAGTAGGTATATTATGCATTACCATCACTGTAATAAAAGTACAAGCCAGCTGAAATTAATTCGTTCGAAATTATTTCACAATATTATTTCGCCAATATATTCCCTCATCATCTATGCCGATGCGCCACTACCCACACCGCTGCACACACAAAGAATATTTTTTTTTGGTTGCTTTTATCGAAACAACAAATTTGACAGTGTTACTCATATTATAGAAAAAATTCAAGGCTGGTACAAACTAATGCGCCACAAAGCGACGCCTCAGGGATTGTACGAAAGACATTATTTTTTTAATTTATTTGAATAATTTGAGTCTTTTTGGTCCACTGCTTAATCCGGTTTCTGGTTAATCGAGTCAAAATTCCTGTTGCTCAATTTATTGCGGTGCCTACGGTACATACCCACACAAAATATGTATTTTCCTTCTTATTCTTGGAAAACATCAGGACAAATTATATCAGGCATACCTTCTGCAACAGATCGCAGATGGTATAAGTAAGGAGAGGAAATATGGCCCATACGTCGATGCCAAATTTCCCCTTCTGAAACGAACTTGGCTCTCTGCTCGTTTGAAATAATTTTCCTAACTTTTTTTGGTTTTTTCCTACCTATTTTGTACAATTCCTTCAAATTTTTTTACTAAAAAGAAAAAGTTTGTGATTTTTTGTCTGCATTTCGTGAGAACAAAAACAAACCGATGTCAGAGTGAATGAAAATAATCATAGAATTTACACCAGTGCCTGTCGTTCTGTAATCTTTGACAGTTTATTATGGATTTCGTATAAAATTTGAAAAAAGAAAAGTCAAATTATTTATGTACCTACCTACTTACTAATAGTACTAACTTTTTTCCTCGAGAAATTTGTGAAAAAAAAACAAAACAAAATAAGAAGAAGTCGACTCGATAAGGGCATAGAAAACTCCATTGTGGCGGACGAATAGGGCTAAATCTTCTCTGAAAATTCTTCTGATGCTTCTCCCCATACCTCACCACCGCCATCACCACCACCAAGAAAGCTACTCCATTTTTTAATACCAAGTTTTTTCTTCGATTGAGAGAATTTAGATCCCCAGAAGTGTCTAAACCCCCTGGAGGTTTCCGACTTCCTGCAGGATTCTAATCCACTGGATACTTCTATCTTATATTATTATACATCCCTTCAACTTGACCTTCATAAAAATGAAACAAAGATTGTTTAACCCGAATTTGTACTATTCTTTAACATTTTACTATTTTTCGTAAGATTTACGACTGAAAATGTTAAAAATATGTACCTAAGTAATATTTTTCAAAATTCAAACTTAAAATAACATTTGGTGATATTTTTGACAAAAATTTAATTCGAAGTTTCCAAAAAACAGCTAACGTTAGTAGTTTTCATGAGTTGGCGTAAAACGTTTTTCATCCTACACGTAGTTTTTCATTTCCTTAGAGTTCAAAAGCACACCTAGGTTACCTATGTGAATCGTGATTTCAAGTTTTTTGATGAAGCGATCAAAATCAAGTACTTTTTCACTAATTTACTTAAAACTACCTAATTTTTACCCATAAAATCGAATTTCAATAATTGCCCTTTACATCAGTTTATTCTTTGAACCATCAGAAAATGCTTTGGGAAACACAAAGTTTGTTCTACAAATTGATCAACAGTTATATCGATGGAGTAATTCAACACACACCAAAAAAATGAAAATTTACTTTAACACAAACAAATTTTACTTACTTTTGTCATAAAAACCTTTGCTAAAAATTTTTACGCTCAATACGTATGTTCAATACAATCGTAATGGTAAATGAGTTTGTTGACCATTAAAAAGAAAACTTGACCCATATAGTTGGAATTTCGCTCAGAGGCACGAACATAAATACCCTTCGGAATTGTTTTTTTCAAGTTGCTTATCTCGTTGCTAATGTTGGTCGATTAATAAAGCCGCGTATTTGCCTAACCCATTTTTTCTGAATTTTTATTTACATTTGACATTCTCGTTGCATGTATTAAAAAAACGTAAATAGTGTGTCCGCAAACAAAAACGAAATATGGAATTATCGATTATTTCACTGGAAAAACTGATATTTTGTCAGTAAGAGAGGAGCGAATAAGGGATGAATAAAAAATAAAATGAACTAAAAGTGAAGAATGAAAAAAACAAAAAAAAACAAAACCTACCTCTACGATTT
The DNA here is from genome assembly GCA_011428145.1 of Ericerus pela. Taxonomy (NCBI): domain Eukaryota; kingdom Metazoa; phylum Arthropoda; class Insecta; order Hemiptera; family Coccidae; genus Ericerus; species Ericerus pela. The sequence goes on from WOFM01000478.1 coordinate 1,937,735, forward strand.
GCGAATAAACACGGATGGTCAAAAAGAAATGTACGAAAACTATTGCACTTTTGATCCAGCTGAGGTTCTCGACACAGACACGTCGGATTGAAAAATGGAAACGTCTGGAGTGTTTTTAACGCTGCTTGGCATTTGGTAACTGTCACGGTGGAACAGGACACTGTAAATAAAAAATTACACTTTGTGAACGAGAAAATGAAAGGAAAAATAGGAGGGAGAAAAAAAGAGAAAAAAATTTTACTATTGACTTTTGTATAGTTGCTTCGAAAAAAAGTAGTTACCTACTCCATTATCGTGTTTTCGTTTATAATTTTTTAACGTTAAATTTAAAAGCGTAAAATTAATGAGTTGGAAAGGGGGTGGAGGAAGGGAAAAAGAAAATAGAATGGCGACGATAATGTCTTTTCGTAGTTGGAGAAGAAAAATGTAAAAAAAAAAAAAGAGACGAAACAAAAGAACTTTGGCTTTCGTTTATAATGTTTGACAGCTTCGATCCAGGTAAAAAATATGGTTGATGAATTGTAGTCTACGTCAAAGGGGGGCTACCATTTAGATTGTAATCGAAAGTTCGACGTCAATTACATAACGAATAAAGTGGCTACTGGGCACGTTTATAATGGATTTTGTGTCATTTCACAAAATTACCACATTTGTGACGTAGGTAATACGAGAAATGGTTTTCTTCGTTGAAATTTGCGACGTCGGATGGTATTTAATTTAAAATTATCAAATTCAGAGTGGAATAATTATGTATAAGTACTCCCTGTTTACCTTATGAAGACATCTGGTTGAGGGTTTTCAAAAATCTGTCATTGAAAATTACTTCATTTGTTTCCAAAAATTGTGAATCAATGTTCCTGATTCAGGTAGAAAATTTTGCTGGACATAAATATTTCCAACAGTCCCAGTAGTCCAGTAAAGAAAGGAATCTTATTCTGGAAAATTACTGTACTTTCTTTTGTTTAACAAATCATTAGGAATGGGCGTCTTAAATAACATATACTAAAAGTTTCAATCCCTATTCCGCTAGCTTTAGTGGGAATGAGGGATAATGTGCCTCAAAATCTGTGTTTGCAGTTTTCTCATGTATTATTAACTTCAGTGGGAAATTAGTTCAATCAAAAAATGTTGAATATTATATAAATAACGAAAAAGGTTCTTTCTTTTTTCGTGTGGGATGGCCCCATCCCTAAAAAGTTGAAGCTGAAAAACATCACTTTCTGTATTTAATCAAGTTAACACACCTACAAGAAAATTAGAATTTTATCAGTAAAAATTTGGAATAAAATCGGTAATGAATCAAAAATGAGTTGAGAACTTTGAAAAAATAGCTTAAATAGTAGATTTTTAGACTGTGACGATGCGGCTACATGCGCTACCACACCTCATCTACGTCTTCGGCTTCATAGCCATGTGTTTTGTCATCTGTTTTCTAATCTGTGAGTGACCAGTTCAAATCTCCAAACTGACAGCCCACAGAATTGGTGACTCCCGATGTGAGATGTACATGAAACTCCCTCCACATCCCCCCTCCTTAGATCGGCATTGAGTCATGATGTCCCAAGTCTGTGTTCATACATAGCAGCCTAGCTCCAACTTCTATTGTCATACTTGCGTTGCAGCACCGGGTGATGGTTGTGGGGATGTGGCTATATCATGCGCTACCGCACCTCACCTACATCATCAGTGTCATAGCTACACGGTGCGTTGTTTGTTTTCTAACCTGTGGGTTGCCAGTTTGAATCTCCAAGCCGTTAGCCCACACACACATTTAAATGACCTAAACCAGGTATTTAATTTAAATTATTAATTCTTCTTTTTTTTTTTCTTTCTTAAAAATTGTTGTTACAATTGGAGTTTGATCTTTTGACCCACAAGTTGGAAGGTAGTTACTCAACCAACTAGGCTCAATTAGGTTATGAGAGCCAGCTGTCAGGAAGGAGTGAGTTTTCTTTTATTTGTTGCATCAGTTGATTTTTTTCCCAATTTCCTTGATAATCTGTTTAAACATCAGTTACAAATGAGAATTTTCTGTGGGTGCTGGATGGTAGGGAGAGGGGAAGGTTTTGGATTTTATTTTTCTGTATTTCTTTTTAATTTTTACTCAGTTACCCTTTTCACCTTTCTTTTATGTCATTTTTTCACTTTTTTAACTTTATTTCTTTGATTTTTTCACGAATTTTATCTGGTGTTTTCGTCCAATCACAAATACAGCATTCGAACACTTGTTGCAAAAAAACATTGTACACAACTTGGTTAGTGTGAGCAATTAATACCTTGCACGATTGCCACACTCATCTGCGGCTGATGCTGGCAAACATCGCACTCATTGGGAATTGCTCACTTTTCACCCACGTTGCGTAATATACTATTTCTCAATCCTTAATTTTGTTCTCTCGTCTAATCGGTTCTTCACTTTCCCTAGAACCTTTAAACGTTTTATTTTTGTTCATTTAAATAATTTTCATTTTCTCCCCAGAAATTCTTTATGATAGAACAAGGATTTCAACTCAAAAACTTAAAGGTTTTATTGCCCTCAGCTCAAATACAACATTCTGTACACCCGTTGCAAAAAATATTGTATGCAACTTGGTCCGTGTGAGCAGCTTATCAGCTGGTGCAGCTATTACACGTTTCTATGGCTGATGCTTGCAAATCTTTCCCTTGTTGAGAAATTGCTCACTTTCCTCCCTAAGTTACTATACCTACTTTCATTCAAAACGTATTATGTTTATGTCATTATTTTCTCATTTTTTATCATACGATTAATAGTAATTTTTCCAATATTGGAACTACTATAATTGGCAATAAAAGGCTGACAAAAAGGGCTAATTTTAATTAGTATTTTCTCAGTGTTGAAAGTATTGTAAATGAAAATAGAGAGATCATTTTTCAAAAAGAAAATTTAAGTATAAATTTTACAGTACTGAAGAGGTTTTGTGATAAAATTCAAATTGAAGCAGATAATTCCCATATTGGTCACATTTGACCTCAGAGCAAATAAAGAGGGCGAAGAATTTGAATGAACTTATTTTGAAAGTTCAATCCCTCCCATTCACAAAGAAAAAACAGTGATGTTGATACCAATATTGTCCCATAAAAAGTCTATAAAGATGAACAAAACTGGTGTTGGTTTTGTTGATTATATTTTTTTCTGCAAAATCAAGATTACCTATGTAAGACTAAGATCAATGCCAGTTTAGTAAGATCATGACCAAGACAAGAACTATGACCGAGAATTTAATTATTGTGCAGGACTAGGACTATACTCGAAACTTAAGAAAAAAGTGAACTGACAGTAAAATGTTTCTTTACCTACTTACCTAATTCATTCGTAGGCTATTATTGACTGTTTAATTTATTTATTTTGTATTTTTGGAGGATAAGAATGGTAGATAAGTCTAATTTAGCCGTCGATAATGGTGAATATATTGTTAATAAAACTAAGACAAATTTGAATACTTAATTTGAGTACAAGACAAAGATTCAGAAGAAGAGTCCATGGTCTTGGTTTTGGTGTGGCATTTTCTCATTGCAGACTCGATGATCGTGAAATTGATTAATTTAGGCCCTCTTCATTTACAAATGTTCTAATATACAATAAAATGTCGGTAATTCTACTCCTTTGAGCGTACCTCAGGTTTTTGTAATCAAACTCAAAATCAAAAATTCATTTTTTATTTTTTTTCTCTAATTAAAATCGTAGGTAAGTATCCCTTATTTTCGTGTTTTTTTTTGTTTTTTTTTGTTTTTTTTTTTGTTTTTTTTTCATCTGTCAACTTTCCTGAAACAATGTAAAACATGTTTTTTTATTGATTTAAGTAGAGAAGAGTAAAAAAATGCTAACAGAAAAATGTCAACGAGATTCTAATCATAAATTAGAATATTTTGTAGTAGTGGAATCTTTGAAAGAAAAGCCAGCCCAGTACTAAAAAAACGGATTTTGGATATGAAACGAAAGTATTTTATAGGAATTATAAGAGTTTATAATTTTTTATGTATATAATATAATTTGATTTTTAAGTAGGTTTTCTTTAGAAAGTCTACTTATTACGCTTGGTACAGTATTAGTCCCCACGGTTGGGGGTGGGTAAATTTTTCGTTTCATGACTTCAGGAAAATTTTTACACCAACAACTCAAATTCATATATATATACATGTGTGTACATATGTATATATGTATATTCCGTTTTCTTGTTCCCACTGTACAGTTCGCAATTTTGTCAGATAATCACGAAATTTGGTACGAATATTTTTACTAAGCCAAGAACCAGATCAATCGATTTTTATGTGGATCGGCCTGACGATACTTCCTGGTACCACCATTTTTGTTTTTATTTTGGGTATAAAATGCTCAATTTCGCTCCAATATTCACAAAATTGAAATAAATATTTATTTTAATTCACTGTAGTACAATATTAATTTTAGTGCGTATCGTCTGGACGGTACTTCTAGTATCACTATTTTTGTTTCTATATTGATCATAAAATGCGGAATTTTGGAAAAATATGTACAAAATATGAAACAAATATTAATTTATTATAAATAACTGTAGCATGCTAACAATTTTAGTGCGGATCGATCAGATGGTACTTCCAGTAAAGATTTTTTTCCTTCTTTTTCTAATTTGAATGAAATTTTCTTTTTAAATAAATTAATGTGGGAACCACCATACTTTGTCTAATATAAAATACATTCGCCAGTTATAGTTGGTGGTGAGATGGCCGTGCGGTCAAGTTCACCACTTTCAGCTGGCAAATATGTAGGTCCCAGGTTCGATTCCCTGAGCCAACAATTAACAATAAAATTTTATACATAAAATATTTTTGTGTTCATTAATTATATTTCTTTGGTTTTATTTAAAATTATTTGATTTTTTACCGTACTTAATCATGATAATTTATTTCTTATTTCCAAAAATAATGCTTTTAAATTTCACATTTTCTAATATTTTGTCAACAACTGACAAATTTCATACAATCATAACATTCAATTAACGCATATAAAGTTACAGAAAATTAATATGACCATCAAAATGCATCATTCTTTTTCTTGAAAATTTACTTTTTCTAGCAAGGCTTGTTCCCCTAGAGATTTTTTCCTTCTGTTTTTTAAGTTTTGAGAAAACAACGATTAGCTTTATAATTTTTCGATTTTTTATCAGTTCAAAAAATGGTGCTTAGGTTTATAAAAATGTGATTAAATACCTAAGTATATGACATAAATTATTATGTCTCATAAAATTTTTTTTTCCAGAGTTTCTTGGACAACTTTCTTCTAGTAGGAAAAAGACTTTAACAAGCACTAAATTTTGTCTTGCCTTTAACGAGTTTATCGATTTCATAAACGCAGTTTCGTTTTTTAACGCAGTGGTAATTCAGAGGAGAGAAACGCGTAAATTCCTCTCAACGTCAAAAAACAAGACAAAAATGAAAGAGAAAAATTTCAAGTAAAACACAGAGACGAAAAATGGTCATTTACTGAAAATTATTGGCATTTCTCCCCTCGAAAATTATTTAAAAAAAGAAGATTTTATGGATTCTTTTTAATGTTTATTTCAGCCTAACTCGAATTTCGTGTTCATTATCTCCTTACAACAAAGTAAGAAGGTTTGTGGAAAGTGAATGGAAAATCAAAATGGCGTGTGGAAAGTAGATGCGAATCAAACTGACATAAAATAGGTCATTTTGCCCACCCCAAACATTCCTAGAAAGTGAAGCATTTCGTGCACATACTATAAAACAAAATTGTTTCAAATCGAATCAACTGAAAAAGAAAAAAAAAATTAAGAATACGCTAAAAAGAAAAAAATAACTATATCAGCTAAATCTACAAAACTATTGAGGTCGGCGCCGATTAAAAGGTTTTGAAATGAAATTTCATATAATTGACACAGGTACAAGCAGAATGCCAATTTCAATAATTCCAATAAATCTTCCCGGAGAAATTTTAGAAGTTGTTTTGCTCTTTTCCGCCTATTTTTATACTTTTTTTTTTTAAAGTTGGCTGTATTTTTTTTCTGAAACGTTGCAGTTTCGTCGTTGAAAAATTATCAGGTGTAACATGCAGAAGATTATTATTCTATCGAAGAACGAAATGAAAACAAAATTTCAAAATTTCGCCAATTTGTCGAAAATTAGTATTCCAGTTAGAAGATAAATTTGAACAAAACTACCATAAAAAAAAGCACTAAGAAAAATAGGAAAAACATCAACAAGCGAAATCAGTTGACGGAAAATCAAATCAGATGAACGAATGTATCGTTACATAAAAATGATTTGACGTTTGAGAGGTAGAAAAAAAAGAGGTCAAAAAAAAAAAATGAAACGATTTAGTTTAATTCGCATAAGTTTTTATTTTTTTATATCGATATTCTATCTTAAATGTGGGTTAGTTTATATTCATTTTCAAATTTAAACGTCATCTCTTCGTTATATTTGTAAAATTTATTTACATAAAATGTCTTTTCGTAAACGTATTTCGGTATTATTCCTAAACCGTTTCCTCTTTTCCTGCTCTTTCTTTGTATATTATTTTCACTTTCATCTTTCTTTTTTTTTTTTTTTTTTCAATTTTGTCTACGTTACAGTTGAATACCAGTCCTACAACGAATGGAACTGATGAATGGAGGAGGGAAAATGGTGAAAAATTTATGAATGGCCTTTGTCATTTTTTCAATTTCTTTTTAGTTCTTCAATTATGTTTGCACTGAGATACGCTTCGTTGTTTAAGTCTTTTATTTGTAAAAATAAATTTATTCATGTCAATCGTTGGTATGTACTTAGCTATATAAACCTCCGGCCAATTTTTAAAGGTAAGGTTTCCCGTCAAAATCAACAACATTCGAAATATCAATAATCATATACTAAATATCTATTCTCTACACACAGAATATAATGTCGATTAATTCTTTCGAAGTAAAAAACAGTGTTTCACTGTTGAAAAAAGAAGCTAAAAACCAAACATGGAAAAATTAATCGAATAGTACAGAGGCATTGGACTGCCTACTCTCTAAATTATACAACAACCTTCTCCATTTTATATAACTTAGCCTACAATATTTCTTCGGTTTTCTTTAGAAAATAAACAATACATTTTTGAAATCGATAGAAGCAGCAATTCACAAATAACCAGAAAGTACGCTGGAAAAGAGATGTGTTAAACTTTTTGCCTATACAATTCGTCGTAAATACGTAATACGTAATATTTCGTCTGTATAAGTCGAAATAGTTGCCTATCTTCCGTTATCATCGTAAGTTCAGTTAATGTTTGGCCTATTTATGGAAATGTTTTGTTACCTACCTACGGCTAACGTCTTTCGAATATGTCGGTATTTTTAAAATGGTGGAATTGTGTCGAAGTTTGAAAATTTCATAGATAGGTAAATGTATTTTCAAATTTCTGCAAGCACTAGGGCAATTTGTCACATTATGTTTCTGCTGTTCGTTATATTATTGTATTGTTTTGTTTAATTTTTCTCTCCAAAGTTTTCCGTGTTAGTGGAGATCATGAATATGTCCTTGATTAAAGTATTTAAAATTATAAATTTTAGAACTACTGTTTTAATTAGCTATCTACGTCTTCGGAAGCAGAAAGGGAGATTCTTTTCCTCATTGAAGGTTATTTTATAGCTTTCAGCCTTTAGTCATTATGGATGTAAGGAATAACTATTTTCTTGGTCCATAATTTTTCAATTATAAAAATGTAATCACATCTTAGCCAGAAAATTACAAAAAAGTTTGAAAAAAATTTTTTTTTAAAACATTCGCACATCATGAAACCCAAACACAACAATTAGAAATTAAAAATGCTCGTGGATTTATAAATAACATTAGTCTCTTTCAACCAACTAGAATTTTCAAATAAAATATTGGTAGACTTACTAATTTTGAAAATACGTCGTATTCAAGGGGGAAACTCGCGGGGTTGAAGCCCTCGGAGTTTCAAAAAAAAAAAAAAAAAAAAAAGGAAAAACCTATTATGAAGTGTTTGAGGAAGTATGAAGTTGAAATTGTGTTCTAAGTTTGTACGCATTATCAACGCCAGTACTAGCAGCATATCTTGGATTGTGCCTTTGGATGGTTTCATTTGGGAAAAATTATTTTGATCTTTCGTAAACATAAGGGTTTTCAATCATTTATGAGGCTTCTTTCTACTCATTTACTAAAGATTAACCTACACTACCTCGTCTCAAAATTTTCACTCTCATTCTTTGGTTTTTAATTTTTTGAGTCAGAGGAGTAGGTGGGTATGGTAGTATGGTGTTTTACCCTTCTCCAATGAGCGTACACCCCTGATCAATCAACACCATTTCAGAACGAAAGGTTACGCATATGGATAGGAGAGAGGTTTGTATAGGAGTCAAAGATAGAGGAAATCAAAATTTTCTATAAATTCTTTTCAGCCCTCTCCGGAGAAAAATCCTGGGAAGGTACGCCTCTGTTAACCTGAGAAAAATTTAGCCGTTCAATTGAATTTTTCAATTACATTAAGTTGTACTGATACATATAATATGTAATTATATGTAAATAACTACTTTTTCATTGTTGAAAATAACAAGAACCTGTGGTACATATAGGTTCCTTCAGTGACGGATACGGCTTGCTCTAGAAAAATAATAAAATTCTAAAATCATTTTTTCAAAAATAAAAATTCCCAAAATTAAAAATAAAACACCCTGAGCAGCTGGAAATTAGATTAGCCAATTAACTTCAGTCCGTACTCTGTAAGAATTTTCTCCCTCTTCTAAACTTTTTCTTCCCTCTAAATTTGCCTACATTTTGCCTCTCACACTTGTAGCCCCCATTTGGTGGCTGGTACAGAGTGTTTTATTATAGATATATTGGTATAAGATTTTAAAACCTGTTATTGGCTTCCCTCTCTTTTCATACGCTTTTAATCTACTCATTTTATTGAAGTACACTCACATACACTTATATCTGTTTTTATCAGTTGTTTTTTCAATTTTTGTTTGTTTTTGTCTCGAAAAAAAAGTGAGAAATTTTATTTTCTCTTTCGCCTTATTTTCTTCTTCAAATTATAAAAGAGAATTTTTTTAAAACTCGTTTTTAACCCAACTTACTTTTCTCTCGACAGAACAGAAAACAGTCTAACACTTTGTAAATTTTTTGTTGCTCTATCAACCAGAGTTTGACCGCTGTACAACTCGATACGATATATTTTTGTCTGTAAATTTTTGTTATTACATTCGATGCATTTTATTATAGCTTGATGTTTGTTTTAAACTTTTGGGCATTTGGCCCTACTTGAATTCCCAACTTGGTGACCTTTTTGGGTCAATTTTCTACTAATGAATTCCCACTCGGTGTCCCCACTCGGTTAAATTTGGTTTTCTTTTATGAAAATATACATGGTTTAAAGTAGTAAAATAGATGATGGGTGACTGAGCATGTCTAAACCTGGTAATTTTACATTCACTTCATTGTAGGTGAATGCCCTTGTTTGGTCTAGTGAAGTGTTTTAGGATTTAATGTTAGTGTGTTTTAGTTGGATTTTACCACTGAGGGTTGCATATTTTTATAAAAATGTTCACCTTCTTACTTGTTGTTTACATTTCTCATTTTTTCATAAATACAATTTGAGAAAACACATGAAATATTCTATTTTACCAACTTCTTATGTGAATTTTATTCTTTTATAATATAAATGTTCTTTTTAGCATAAGGTGTTGAATTTTCATAATAGAGAAAATTTGGAAATAATGGCAAAAAACGTGAACTTGGAAATTATATTATATGTGAGTTCCTTTCCTCAGGCATAAGGTTAAGCTCGACTGCATGTTTGAAGATGAGTTTCAAAATAATACCTGACCTGAATATGTAGGATTATTCCAGATCTATAAAACTCATCTAGCATAGGAAAAAATAGATGATGATGACCATAAAAATGATCTCCATTCTTTTTTCCTTAATATATTATTTGTCATTGCTTACTTTTGTTTGGGGATTTATCCGCGGTTCGCATACCATATATTATGGTTTAAATTAAACAGAGCCTAAGAGCAGAATGACAAAAAAATTAATTTTTGAGTTGATTCGATTAAAATTAAAAAAAAACTTTAGCGCAGCGAGCTTCGCTAGAAAAAGTAGGTTTTTGAGAGAAAAAATTATGAATTTTGTTCAAAGAGTAGAAAGACAACTCTATCGGAACATAGGACATCACAAACTGAACTTCACAACAAAACAAATTTGAACAAAGCCAGTTCTGATCACATTGAAACTCTTCAACATAATCAAAACGAACTGTGGCCCAGTTTGTTAAACTCAAAGATGGAATTCTGGTAATTCAGGGGTATAGGATTCGAATCTGCAAAACAACTGGGAATTAACTTTTTGAAGTAGTTCTGCTTTCCTGAAGCTAAAAAAAATTTTTTCTTTTCAACCTTGAAAAATTGATTTTTTAGGGGTGTTATCTGAAGAGTAAAATAGATCACACTGAATAATTTGTAATTTGGGAAAAAATTGACAAATTGAAACCAAAATTGATAGAGCTTCCCCTTATATCAAATGTGCTGTTTTTACTGAGTTTCGTGACTATTGGATAAGAATTGCAAGTTTTAGTGAGTCAACATTGAAAATTAGCCCCTCCAACAGCCCCAGGGCAGGAACCATAAAACCAATCACAACCAAACTTTAAAGAATATTAGAATAAGTTTAAATCAATGTTTATACCAAATTTCGTGACTATTGCTTCGGAATTACGTTTTTTGGAGCCATAAAACTGCCAACACTGCAACATAATCGCCCATCCCTGAAGTACTATGAAACCAATTTTCCACAAATTCAAACGGTCTTATCCTTGACTTAATACGAATGTTTAGTCAAAATTTCGTGACCATCGAACAAAAATTACGCCCCGTATCTTGTAAACTTCCCAAAAAACAAGAATAATAGCATTCAAGAGTTATGCAACGCCTACTACCATTATGGTACTTCACGACCTAGCTGTAGCACTCGAGTTAGGTTTCGTTTCAAAGTAGCCTAAGCAGTATCTAATTCTAAAGGTATTGTACAACAAAGGCTATAAAGAAAACTTTCGTACCAACCTAGTTGGAGCTTTCCACCTTCGATTCTTTCGAATTTCGCAAATGCTGAAGAAGTTTTGCAAAAGTGAATAGGATTAATTACTTTTTTTCTCGCTTTTCCTACGTTTTCTATACACGACAGACTAACAGCACCTTAGCGAAACCCATAATATTGAATATGACAAGTCATTTCTAAATAACATGAACTAAGTATACGTAGCCATATAAATACGCGGAAAGCAGAAAAGACGAAAGACAGAAAAAAGAAAAAAAACTTCAACGCAGCAGCATCTCCGTTAGAAAAAGTAGGTTTTCAAAAAGTAAAATATTAGTTACTAAAAAGTAAGTTATTATTCGACCATAATATTGATGATTGTATTAAATTTTGTGACAGTTGACCCAAAAGTACACAGTTAAAAATTATTACGCTTTTTAAAGTCGGAACAAAAATGGATTTTATGGAAGTACCGTCCAGCTGATAGGCACCAAAATTGGTAGTATGTAATTAGTTACGGTTAGTATTGTATGCTTCTAAATTTCGTAACAATTGGTTTAAAATTAAGTATTTAACAGCCAAAAGAAAATCGAAAATAGCTTTACCGGAAGTACTGCGCGGCCGATCTGCACCAAAATTGGTAAAATATAATGACAATTTATAATAAATATTTCTATCAAATTTCGTGACTATTATTCCAAAATTACGTATTTTATAGCCGAAATAAAATCAAAAAAATAGCCGTACCAGAGGCGCCGTGAGGCCAATCCGCACACAAATCAATAGGTCGAGTATTCGGCGTGATACTGACGTTCGTCCGAAATTTCGTGACTGTCCGACGAAAATTGTATATTTATATTTTTATAATTATTATGCATTTGAGCTTTTCGTGCCAAAATTTTCCTTCGGTAATGTGTGACGTCCAAAAAAATCACAAGATCCACAACAAAAGGAGCCAACAGATAGGATGGTAAAAAGTAGGAACACCAGCATGGCCAAGTGTAGGAATGAGACAATTTAGGAAGAATGAGGAAAATCACCACTTCAGACAGAACATCCCAGTTACCAGAATAACCAACCACCTCCTTTCCCACCACATGCCTGATTAATTTAGGCTATCATTATGAATTAATTTTGATTCCCAAGAAAAAACAAGTAAAGAACAAGATAAAAGAAAAACCGTATATTACTGTTCCGGATCCACAACTTTGCAGCAGGATGGAGACGATGCGATGTCCAGTGGATGTGGTTCTTGAGTCGCCCCTCGTTGATCCAGCTGGTATAGCCCCGCTGACAAGCGTTTGTGTGAAGGGAAGTAGCTAGAGTTCAGAAATTCACAACTTACAGAAAATTTCCGTGTTTGCTCCCACTGCTCAATCTGGCTTCTAATGTTGAATCACACTGAAAACGCGGTTTGTGCGCCCCTCTGTGATTCTTTTCAAATTTTGTTAAAGCCAAAATTTGAATTTAACCAAGGTGGTCAAATTGTATTGAAGGAATTTTGAAATAACACACTTGGGCTTACAAATTGGATGCCCTAATGGATGAAACAATATGAAATGTGTGAAGAATAAAATTTTTCGTAATTTCCAAAACTAGGCTTGGAACCTTGAAAGCAAGGATGATTTTACACACACCATTCGCAATATTTTTAATAGCATTAGACGATGCATACCAGCCAATCGAATAAGCTTTTAATTTGAGCGAAAATTGTTAGCCAAACAAAAACACTTTTGAGGCAAAAACCTCTACACGGTGCGATCCGACTGCTGAAATTCAACTAACAGCTAGCCTAACTATACGGATCGTGCATAGGTATCGAGACGAGAACCCCAGAACACACCACTAATCGCATCGGCTCGTACATATATCGCGCCATTGATTTACAGCCAATTGCCTGTAAGAAAAAGATTAAATACTTCGGTCGCTGCTTCATTTCAAATATTAACTATTTTTCAGCCCGGTATGGCAAGCAACCAAGTGAAAGTTAAGCAAGTCGAAACGAGAAACTTGCATTAGGCTATTGTGAGCATATACGAAATTCTTCGCGGTTAGGCTAGGCGGCGAATAATACCAAACGGACAGGATACATAAATATAGAGACAAGTTTAAATGTGTAGCCTAGCCACCTACGAAGAATGCCAGAATAAATATAATAAATCGAATAGTTCGTGTGTGTAGATTTCTCAAAAAAATAATTCGGCGGCCATCGTACTGTGGAATAAATTATTTATGAAGAAAAAAAAATAGGGAAAATGTGAAAAAAGGAAAAATTAATTTTATTTTGGGGAAAATACAGGTCAGGCATCTCGTATGAAAATGAAAAACGTACCTACCCCCACCTGCGATTCGTCTCGCGGGATAAAAATTAATCGGTAGATTTTAGAAGTAAACCTACTTAAAAACTTGGGCGACAACAGGGATATAATATATTACGAAGGCGTACTACGACGATGACGACGACCGTCGACCGAAACGATATATCGTCGAAAAAAAAAAAAAAGAAGAAAAAAAATCCAACTTTAATCTCAGCGACCGACTCTAACTGAAGTCACGCAGGTATTTTATATGAAAGCTAATTCCCACGAGAGGCTGTGATGAAGAACTTACGATATGAGATGGTACAGCGGGCACATAGGTACCTATAGTATTGCGCTCTCATATTATGTGAAGTCTACGTACACGAGATTATGTGTGCGTGTGTCCTGGCCACCTTATGCGTACGTGTATGTGCGTCGAATCGTCTAAAATGACTTTGAAAACGCTCGCAGCCAAAAGACAAGAATCAAGAACGATAGGATTGTAAGAAATGGATACTGTCAGTGATCGATTATGTCTTCTTCGCGTCAAGACGTTAATGAATTGATCGCGTCGCCACTCGCACGTACGTATATGTAGACGCACGTGTAGCTCTCTCGCAGTTCGTCTCTACGCAGCTACGCATTTTACGAGTTGAAATATATTTTTATTTATTTTTCGCTCAGAATACAGACCCTCTTTCGCCACCCGCGCCGCTACACTCATCTGCTGTCACCATCACCGTTTATTTTGCAAATGCTGCGATGCGCTCCGCACTGCGGTCGTAAAGCGGATGATTTTATTTTCGACGTTGGTTTTGCGCACGATATGAGGTTTTGCTGGTGTCAGTGTATAGACTGTATCCTCTAACCTGCATGCATTTAATGCGATATAGGTCACCAAATTTCATCAGGTCTGATGATTGCCGACGAACCAAAAATACAAAGATGAATATTGTCGACGGTAATATGAAAAAGGTATGCACACCGTGAATGAAAGTGGTACCTTAATCCAATGAAAAGAAAAAAGAACAAAATGAAAGGCTATGAAGAGTTTATCGAACAAAATATGTTAACGAACTATGATGGTGAAGGAATACGTTGGCGAAAAACAAAATGTAAAAACACACAGTAGAGTAGCAAGCCACGTTAGAAAATGTAGGTTTTCTTAAACAAAATAAACGAATAAATAAATGAATAAACATATTAATTAATAAAATATCAGCATATCAAAATTATTGGGCATAATGCTGAGTGAAAGTTATGTTTAATGATGTGCTAAGGAAATTCATAATGATTTAATGAATTATATTGTGAAGTATGAGAAAATATTACGGTATGCCAAGGGGGGGGGGGTCATTTCGACATACCTCCTACAGTCCTGACATTATTTTTTATACAACACCCCGAATCACGGCAAAGAACCTCGAGTTAGAAACCACTTGTACAGGGAGGCAACTTAAAAACTGTTGCCCCCAACCCGCTTAATCTACCAAGGTTTGTGGACCCGATGTCAGCATGGTATATAGCTAAATTATAATACCAGATGTATCTTGGTGATCTCCATAAATTACTTACATTGTTACCATTGAACTTGAATTAAAACCAGGAACCATACCACCAAATATTGCCCATTGCCTTTTAAAAGACTAACATATTTTATCAAATATAATTATATTTAAAATAAAAATTTCCATATAAAACATATGGTAAAATAAGACATGTTATTTCGAGAAAGACTGGAACAGAACTGTGTTAACTGATACGACTTAATTCTGAGATTTATTAAGAAGGTGGAAAATAAAAAAAAACTGAAATAACATCTAAAAAAATAGAATATTCGGTGGAAGAAATTATGAATAGAAAAAGTACGTACCATTGTGGTGATAAGAGAAATGAATGAAATGAAATGACAATCTGTGGAGAGTATGAGATGAAACCTGAAAAATTATAAGAAATATGAAGATTTGAAAAAGGTTAGTGAAATAACAAAAAAAGATGATGTGAAGAAAGAAAGGTGATTGACTGCGACTATGAGTGTGAGAGAGGTGGAATATGTGAAGAGAAGTAGAGAAAGAGAGAAGGCCATTGGTGGTGTAAAGAATAAAAAGAATGAGTGTGAATTGAGTAAGTATAATTTTGAAATTACCCACGGTACATATTTATGATTAGTGGGGGTTTTTGAAAATATAGAGGATTTTATTATTATTAATTTCAAATTTTTATTTCATTTATTTATGGATGATAGCCTTAAGCATCAACATACCTATGCAAATTAAGTAAAGATTGCTTGGCAATTAAAATAACAGCAAGCCTGCTTTTTGACTAGCTTCGGTGATTCATTTGGAATCTTCTAATCTTAGGAATAATATGAGATTTATTCAAATCACTTCTACAGATGAACCATTCAGCCGATTGAAACCAAATTTCGCAGAATGATACTGTATAATATTATTCAATGTCAGTACTAAATTTGTGGATATTGCTTGAAAATTACTCATTTTATAACGACGTAAACCACAAAAATATTAAACAATAAGATGCATAGGATGCAACATCTGGCTGATCTGGACCAAAAACAATAGACCTCATTCCTGTCTAGATTCAAATAAGTATATGAAATTTCAAGACTATCGAATAAAAATTTTGACCTGTACAGTGTTTCTTTGAAGAATGACGCATCTGGCCTAAAGTAAAATCATCAAAATTATTTAAAATTTAAAATTCAAAGTCTCTGCCCCAAATATGCTTAGATTTGCAACTTGCGTTACCTAGGCTATTCACTTTTTTGTTTTTTCCTTCTGATCAACCTCTCATCCCACTTCCTTGGTTTCACCCTAGGTTTGTGGTTGATAAAAAAATTCATATTCCCAATTATTCATAACCAGTTATTTCTTTCCCTTTCTCTATTTTTACTGACAAACTACTAGCTAAATTTCTCTATTTATATGTTCACTTTTTCAACTGTTTGTCACACAGCGTTTTCTGTTTATTCAGGCAGGAACATTTATGTATTATCTAGTTTTATGTTCATGCGATAATGTGTTTTACATTCATTATACTATGTAATTTTATAATCATGGTTAGTTGAATTTCTTTCATGGCAATGGCCACTGGTGGTATTGTTCCTAGATACGGCTGAAAATTAATGATCTTAAAATATAAGTAAATACACCAAGGTACATAGGCAAAGTACAGGATCTTTTTCAAATTGGATTAGCATGGTTTAAATTTGGCTGTTGTGACTGTAGGGGGATTGCCGAATTGGACCCCTTGACATACCACAATAATTTAAGATATAATTACGCAGAGAGTCCAAAAATCTTCCTCCCAATCGAAAGAGTCTTGTAGAACTAGTCGAGAGAAGCAAAAAATTTCTTATTCACATGGGTTTGGAAATTGATTTCAAAGATACCTGGTCTTAAAGTTTCAAATTTTTCATAGCTCAATTAAATGAGGAAAATCAAAAAATTTTTTTAATCGGATTTTTGATGACGACTGACTATAGGTACTCATCGAGTAGGTACATTAAAGAACATTATTTTGACCAGGTTCCTATTCTCAATACCACTTACAAAATTAAATATATTTGAAATTTGAAAAAATCAAAAAAATTTTTTAGCATGGTTCAAGTTTATTTGAAAAAATTTTGAAAACTATTTATTTTGCCACCTGAATTCGAACCCACAACCTTCGTATTAAGTGAACAGAACGCCCTTGCGTTGTAAGAATTTTTGTAAATTTTGTCTTCAAAGGAAAGAATATGCAACCAATTTGACACGTGCGTGCGAAGGGTACTTCTGAAACAACCATTTTCCAAACCCATGTTAATAGGAACCTTTTTGCCTCTCTGAACGAGTTCTACAAGACCCCTTTGATCGAAGAGAAGATTTTTAGACTCCCTGTTTACATATAAATTTCAATTGATGGTGACAAAAGTTCCGTGGGGTCATAAGACGAAAAATGAACCTATTCTTTGATATCAGATCAATTTTAATATGTAGATTTTTTTCGAAAACCAACATAAAACAAACTCTAGCGCAGTACCTCTAGAGAACCTAGTTTTTAATACGCTTGACTAAATTCAATTTCAAATGAATAGAAACATAATATCGATTTCTAGATAATTCATTGCAAGTTTCAGGTAAAAAAATTACGAATATCTATCGATGGTTATTGATATCCCTAAAAAAAATATAGCGCTCTATATATGTTCTATTGATAAAAACTAATTTTCCAGGAATTTTTTGTTTTCTAGTTTTCTCGGAAACCACTCAACTAATAGGCACCAAAGTCCCATCAGTTCTGGTCCCATATAAAGAACATCTTCCGTGAAAATTACAGTCCTGTCCCATTTACAGCTTTCTCAAAACCGTAAATACAAAATTTGTTGCAACCATTTTTCTTTTCCCGTTTAATCAGAAACTACCAAATTTATGGGTATCAAACTTCTATCAAATTTGCACCTACATAAGGTTAATTTATCGTGAAAATTTCAGCTCGATCCCTTCTTTTTTTTCTCAACATTTTGGAAAAAATAATTTTCCAGGAATTTTTTGTTTTCCAGTTTTCTCGAAAACCACTGAACCGAAGAGCACCAAACTTCTTTCAAAAACCTTATCCTAACATGAATACTATTGAAAATTTCAGCCATATTTCTTCTGTAATTTTCTCAAAATGGTGAACACAAAAGTGGGCTATATACTTGTTATTATACGTACTATATAGTTACACAGGAAAAAAATTAGATCGAAATGGAAAAAATGGTACCAATCGTTTTGTATTCTCATAAAATGGATAATTTTCATCATCGCCACTCCCAACCTTTTTATGAGATCAATTTCAATACACCATTTGCAAGCAAACCGTGTAAAAAACGATACCTTGTGTGGGTATACAACAAGAGCATGGTAGATATTCTTTTGCAAGATTTTGTATGGTGTGACGGCGACTGTAGTGGTGCATTTTGGTGACCTGCTTTTAGCCTTTGTTATACATTCCTAATGGAGGTCTCGTGAGAAATCAAAATTTACGTTCAACGAGTGCGGACGTGTAGACTCGGTGGTTCGATGTGGGTAAAATGTGCCTTTCACAGTTGTGTCTCAGTTATTGACTTACGAAACAAAAAAGTCTACAGGTACCTACCTATATGGTTTCGTTGTGGTTAGCTTTGCAGTGGAAAAAGCTAGATATCATTAATATTGTCTTTCATCTTTTGCGAACGAACGTACAGGCCTATCATTTTCTGTTATTGACTCGCCTTAGAGTTTTGCGTCGGTTTCCTTTTTGAATTCATTGCGAGTGTGGCAGATGAAAAGCACCCAAGTTTTACTTAAATTTGGGCGATTCTCTGAGCCACTGTTGCGTTTTCTTACTCCACGTATATTATCCAAGCAACAATTGATTTGGTATCAGCCCACGGTGAAGATGACACTTCGTAGAATCTCACACATTAAATCAATATTTGTTCACCTTTTACAAAAGTAGTTTTTGGAAATCTGCAAGCGGTAAAGGTTTCTTCATGTTTTACTAATTTTATTTTATTTAATTTTTTTTTACCGAAAGCACAGAAGCTAAAGTCGAAGATAGACGTCATAATTGTGAGGAAAAGCTGATGAACTTTAATTTTGATGGATTCTTGTCTGCATCTGTATGGTCAAAATGTGAGATGAGGGAGGAAAAATAAAAAAACCAAAATAGGATTCCAATCGAATTCAGACTTTTTTGTTGTAACCATCCAAACATTGGACTTTTTTTTCAGCATAAAGAGTGCGAAAAACAGACGATTTAAACACTGTGCAAGAAGTAAGAAATTTGGCGTAAATTTCTTCTTTTTTCATCGCTATCTTCGCCACGTATGCGCGCATTCAATTTTATTTATTTCTTTCCCATCACTTATTCGTACAAAAAAATATATGTTATTCTTCCTTCAAAACAATTAAAATATAAAGTATGACATATGATTGTGCAAAGTAGTTGATCGCTATACTCGTGTGATTTGCATCGCTAGCCTTCAGCATTTTTTACAATTTTCACGCTCATACGGAAATTGGGAATCACTTTTTGCACTTGTATAACAATAGCCTCACATCACAACCTAATTTAACATTTGCCTTACACCCTATTTTGTGTAAAACCCCTCGGAAAAAGTTGCATTAAAAGGAGGGGGAAGTAAATTTTCAAATCATTTGTAGGCAAAGTGAGATATATGGATAAATATTATATGATATGCCCAATTCGTTTTTTCCCCAAACTTTAAAGTCCGTTCTCCTCTCCTTATTACCTCCAAAATTTTACTGTTTCCATTACAGCCGATCACCGAATTAATTTTTTTTTCTGTCTGCAAATTTATATGTACGGATTATTGAATTCTATAGTATTTTATTCTCGTACTTTTCTTCATACACAGCTAGGCTACAAACTCAAACTTGTTTCATTTTCTACTGTAACTGTCCATGCGTCTTTGTTCGCAGCTTAGCCTAGCCGTGAAATATGTATATGCACATAATAGCCTAGATACATGTTTCTCATTTTGGCTTGCCTATACTTTTACAGCTCGTATGGTTGCTTGCCATACCGGGCTAAAAATACGTTCTGTCTAGACTCTAGAGCCATAAACAAGTTTATGAGCATAAGGAGAGACACCGTGCCCCCAATAAATGAAATCAAAACAAAATTCTACGGTGCCAGATGGTTTATGAAAATTGACCTGCGGAAAGGATTTTTGTAGATTGGCCTAGCGGAAGAAAGTAAGAAGTACGTTGCCTTTAGCTTCCAAGGCCAACCATATGTCTTCCAAATGCTCGCATTTGGGCTAAAAGACAGCATGCAAGCTTCCATCGCCGTATTAAGAACAGTCCTTGGAGACCTAGAAGATTTTGTAACAGTGTATGTCGACGACATACTAATCTTCTTGCCTGAAATCAAACAGCATATCCGACACATAGAAATTGTGCTCAAAAGACTGCACGAGGCAGGACACACCATACTCTTGGATAAATGTTCATTCTTCCTACAGTCCACCAACTACCTCGGATATGTGGTAGATCAAGAAGGCATAAAACCAGATCCGCATCACATTGAGGCAATATATCAGTTCAAGGAGCCTCGAAACAAGAATGAGGTCCAGAGCTTCCTGGGTGTGATGAATTACTATCGTGCTCATATTGTGAAATGTGCCGACATCGCAGCTCCTCTCCATAATCTAACCAAATCGACTGTACCATTCAAGTGGGAGGCTGAGGAGCAATTTGTGTTCCAGAGGCTCAAAAACAAGATTGCACAATGCGTGATGCAGGCCCATCCAATTAGACCAAGAAATTTGTCGTCATCACTGATGCCTCGGATGTGGCTATTTCAGGGATGGTCCTACAGTATGAAGAGGTTTCGTAGAAGAAGACGGAATAATCAAAACTGAAAAAGTCCCCAAGGTCATTGCGATGGTCAGCTGCCCAATAAAGAGCGCTGAACTCAATTATTTTCCTTACAAAAAGGTTACTTGTGATTGTGTATACTTTCAAGAAGTGTGAGTACTTGCTAGTGGACTGAGAGATTGAAGTACAGACAGATCACAATGCTCTCCAGCTCTCCTCCAACATCAAGATGCCTCACTCAGGGTTGCCTGGTGGAGAGAATACCTTAGTATGTACAACATCTTGGCCATTAAACACATACCTGGCAAAGAAAACATCCAGGTCAATGCACTCAGCCGATTCACGCGTGTTCAGATCACATCGACCACCACACTGCTGAACTAATGACAGTCGTCATGCTGACCGACATCTTCAGGCAAATTACCATGGATGAAATGATGAGTGGATTGCAGGAGATGCAAGAAAATGACCCCAAAATCCAGAAACTAATCCAATCCAAATCCCTGCGGATTGAAATCCAAAAGAACATAGTTTTATAGAAAAACAGGAATAGCATCTTACGCATGCTGGCACCAAAAGTGGTACGCCACATGGTCATCAAATATTACCATAAAGAACATCAGCATCCCAGTGCACGGAAAACACTGGACATTGTTAGCAGACACTTTGACTTGCCATATTGTAAAGAAGACATTGAGAAGTATTGTGCCAGATGCCTTGAGTGCCAACAGGCAAAATACTCAACAACACTTTTACAAGCGGTTTCAACTCAATTTTTGCAGAAAATGCCAGAGACCTTGAGACCATAGATATGTTTGGCCCTTTGCCACGAGGGAGGGGTAATGTGTCCAAGATTATTGTGATAATGGACGTATTAACTAAACTTACCCACCTCTACCTGGTGAAAATTGCATCAACAAATGCATGCATCAGCACAATGGAAAAATTCATCACAGATTACGGCCCCACAAGGAGCATACTGTCGAACAACAGTCCCCAATTCAGCTCGAAATTTTGGACCAACCATTGGACAAAGAAAGACATAATGCCATAATTCACCTCCTTCTACACTCCATCGTCCAACCCTGTTGAAACACGGATGAAGATGATAGGTGATTGCCTCTTGGTATTCTGCCTGATGCAACATTTCAGGTGGTCCATGTTCATTCCCCAAATTGAACATAGGCTAAATTACATCCAACATGCTACTAAAAAATTCACACCCATTACACTAATGAAAAGTGTGAAGCTCGACACACATGGCAACCCAATCCCAATGCAGAATGAGGAATACCTTCAAGTCCTGAAACAAGCCCGCACAAACTCGAAGAAAATAATCAAAAGATGCCGAGCTAATCACCTAAAGGACGCCCATATAACTTCGTTGGAACCAGGGAAACAAGTTTTTGTCAAAAACTTCACTCAGTCCAACAAGCAACAAGGGATTCTGGCAAAACTAAATTTCAAATGGAGCGGCCCATACACTATCATTTGGGAAACTGGAAATGGCGCCTACAAAATGGAAGACAAATATGGGAATGTTATCAAAAGAAACATTCGGCACATAGGCCCAAAACCAAACAGTTAACCCATCCAGCTCCAAACGTGACAACTAACACTCCACAAGAAAAAGGAAAGATAATTAAAAAGAAGGATGCAACGATGAGCCAAAACACCGATGCATCAAAATGCACAGCCACAAGACCACAGACCCGTGACATGACGAGGAAAATAAACAAACAATATCATTCGTAGTACAAAAGAGAAGTGACTTAGATGACAGTGCGCTAAAAATATTAAAATATATCGGACAAGTGAATGAAGTTTTGCATCTACCGGTCAACAGTGTGTTTAAATTAAAACCCATCTGAAACCATAGTGTGTGCATATAACTGAGTCAGTCTGTACAGTGATCAAGTTCATTACCATTAAAACAACCACACGAAATTTCAAACAACAAGATGGCCACCAATGACGATAAAATCATTGACCTCCATCCGATGCACCAGGGATGTGTCAAATGGATGGTGACTGGCAATTCATCACGGGACTTGGAGGTAATACACCAGACCCTTGATTTATGCCGCATTATATTGTGCAACGAGATCGAGTCTGGTGCATCTCTGTATTGGCCCTTGAAAACATGCTTGAATATTTAACGGCCACTCAATTTGACATGCAGTATGTGAGGTACACTGTCAAAAGTACAGAAATGGCATGCCAACACATAATCGAAAAATGCAACATCGTCCACGAGCTTGTCCTGAAACTCCCAGAAGACTACTTCATCACGCAACAGAGGGAGGAGCAGGAAATCCGCCAGCTAGGGGCCAGACTTGCGAGGGACTTACGACGTTCCATGAAAATAGAGCAGCTGCAACAACTACCACTCCTACCCCCTTACAGCAGCCCTGCAAGAAGAAGTCAAACCAGCTTCAATCTGGCCTGACAAAAGGGTGATGTGGGCCAATGAGGCCGAAGAAGAACTTACCCCCAGCAGAGAATCCAAACCCAGTGGAAGAGCAAGCTCCTGAACCACAAGAAGCCATTCCAAATCCACCCGCCCTCCCACGGCACGTGAACAAGGCCAAATTATGCACAATCCTACCCAACACCTTCATCATCCGTGTCGGATTCCTGAATGGTGGGTTTGCATAAACAGAGACGTTGGTACTTGTTGATTGGGCATTGACCAGGTCTATCGTCAGCCCCAAAATAGCCGGGAACCTGCCCATCACAAAAGCTCCAGCCATGACGGAGCAACTGTCATTTGGAAAAGTACGTTTTTCACACAGCGACAAGGCTGTTACGCTCAACCTCAATTTCCCAAGCAACTAGGACACGTTTGTCGAGTAGGAGTGTTACGTAATAAGGAACGAGAGATACAATCCAAACCAGTTAATCCTTGGGCGTTCCTTCATGCGTTGGTGCTTCCTGTCGGCAACGCATATGTCTGGTCCGAAGCAGAGGGGAGACCACATCTTTGTGGATGACAATGGCACGATGGCCCATGGCTTTTATGAAAGAAAACGGGGTCTGTACTAGTCGGGGCAAACCAAATTTAAAGTATGTTTTCATTTTTTTTTCTATCCCAGTTTGCTTTTTTGTCTCTTTCTGTTCAAGAGTTGGCAAGTACGTACCTTTCTTTTCTTTGTTTTCTTTGAAATTTTATATAAACCATTCCCTTATTTGAAAAAAAATAAAAAATTTTTTTTCTGTATTATAAATTTTCTTATCTATTAGTATTATATTTTTGAGAAGTCAAATCTGTCGTTTGTGTTCTTTTAGTCGTGGGCCTCTCTCTTTGTTCCTTTTTTTCGCATTACCGACGCTAAGTGAATTCTTTGTTTTCTTTTCCTATTTTTCAAATAAATGTTTTTTCATTTTCTTTAAAACTTTCATGTTGTTTCACCACCCCTCCGGGCCAGCCGAGGGTGAGTGCTCTTTTTTTTCAATATAATTGTTGTTTTGTGAATTTGTCATAATTTTTTTTATATATGTATATATTTTTTTCTCTTTTCTCCTCACCCAAATATTTCCTCGTGTCCCATTTGCAAAATTTTGGGGGGGGGGTTAATGAGATGCCCAACCTGTTTTTTCTCAAACTTCAAAGTCCGTTCTCCCCTCCTTATTAACTCCAAAATTTTACTGTTTCCATTACAGCCGATCGGCTACCAAATTAATTTTTTTTTCTGTCTGCAAATTTATATGTACGAATTATCGAATTCTATAGTATATTATTCTCGTACTTTTCTTCATACATGGCTAGGCTACAAACTCAAACTTGCTTCATTTTCTACTGTAGCCATCCGTGCGTCTTTTTTCGCAGCTTAACCTAGCCGTGAAATATGTATATGTATGTATATGCACATAATAGCCTAGATACATGTTTCTCATTTTGGCTTGCCTATACTTTTACAGCTTGTATGGTTGCTCGCCATACCAGGCTAAAAATATGTTACTATTCATAAACTACAGAGGCCGAGACTCTAATCTTATTTTCTTACAGACGATTGGATGTAAATTGGTGGTGTGAGTTTGGTACAAGACGATGCGATTGGCGGGCGATTCTGGGGGTTTTTGTCTTGATACCTAAGTGCAATCCTTATAGTTAGGCTATGAGTTAGTTGAATTTTAGCAGTCGGATCCCGCCGTCTAGAGGTTTTTGATTTAAAGTGTTTTTTTTGTCTACTAATTTTTTCTCAAATAAATAATTATTAGATCGGCTGGCAGGTATCGTCTAATGCAATTGAAAACATTGCAAATTGTGTGCCTAAAATTACCGTTGCTTTCAAGGTTTCAGGACTATTTTTGGAATTAACGGAAATTTGATTTTTTAATACAATTCATAATTTTTTATTCATTAGGGCATCCAATTTGTAAGCCCTAGTGTATTATTTTGAAATTTGATCAATACAAATTGACCACCTTGGTCAATTCAAATTTTGCCTGAAACAAAATTTAAAGAGAATCACAGAGGGGCCCAAAAACCGTGTTTCCAGTGTGATTCTACATTTGGCACAAAATTGAGCAGTAGGAGCAAGTGCCAAAATTTGCCGTTAGTTGTGTATTCTCTAACTTTAACTGCTTCCATTCACATAAACGCTTGTCAGCGGGGCTATTTCCAGCCGGATCAACTAGGGGTGACTCCAGAACCACATCATTTCCAGGCTGCTGTGAAGCTGTGGATCCGGGAACAGTAATATACTGTTTTTCATATTTTATTTGTTCTATATTTGTTTTTTTTTTATGGGAATCGAAATCTATAAAATGATACCCTAAAATAACTAGGCATGTGGTGGGAGGGGGGTGGTTGGTTTTTTCTGGTTACTTGGATGTTTTGTTTGTTGTGGTGTACTTTCCCTATTCTTCCTTAATTGTCTTTTTCCTACTCTTGGCCATGCCGGTGTTTTCACTTTTTACATGCCTATCTGTTGGCTCTTTTGTTTTGTGGTTGTGTGATTTTTTTGGACGTCACATTTGGTAGTGCAAAAAGTAAACCTAAAGTGCGTATGCGTGGCTAAGATGAGAGTGTGAATACGCAATAGTAAACACATTTGTAAGGGTGCGTGAGCAAATTTGTATTTTTTTACACCGTGTGGAACTCTGCAACGTTTTACACATAGACACATAAATCTACTTTTTAGGTGGGAGTTGCAAAACATGACTTTTTTTTATTAGCTATAATATATTCGGTTTCTTTGTTTTTGTTGCTATTAACTGTGTTCAAAATGACGAAAAAATTCTTCATTTAATGTTCCAGATCTTAGTATGTTCTGTTAGCAAAAAGTTCTCAAATAAATCCTCCGGTTTTTGTTCTTATTTCTGGGAAAAAACAAAATTAAAAAAACTGAAATGTCATATAAAAAATTTAAAATAAGGAATTCTTTTATAAGAATTGTGTAAGTATGGAAAAAACATAATCTTATCTTAGAAAGAGAATTTTTCATCAGAACTTACCGATTCAGGTACTGAAATTTCATTCTTTTTTATCCAGTTTTAATGTTCTTGAACAACGACTTCAGAGAATCAGTTTCACTTTCACATTTCAACGTAGGCACTCGTTGTCACGTCAAACAAAGTAAGGAGGAATATTTTATGTTATTTTAGTTCAGATAACGAAGTATGAAAGTCATAATTGATAAAATATCGGTTATTTATTATTTTCCATTAGATATAGGTACTTCTTATTTTCCATATAAATTTATAAGTACGAGTTGATGAAATTTTCAATGAACTTAGTATCGAACAAAACATGGTGCATGATTTTCACGGTAATCCAAATATTGTCAAAAGGTTACAAAAACACTGAAAAATTATATATACCAATTCTGAAAGATACGGGGATTCTATGCTTCGTTGTGCTGTTTGGAGCGAAGAATATAATTATATCCTAAAAACATGACGGCGAGGAAGAAATCGCAGATTTTACATTAATTCACCTGACTGACTGACATTCATTGGTTCTTCCACTCATTTTACGTTGAATTTCACAAAAAATGATTACGAAATATCATTTGTACGTAGCCTACGTAACAAATTATCCAAAATATGGATTTTTGATAATTTTTACCTCAAGTTTTTCGTTTAACTAAGAATATAAAAAAACCTACCCTAAGTTGGAGAATCGTAAAATTTGAAATAAAATTTCCAAGTTTTTTTGGAAAAGGGAGGGAAGGGTTGGTAGTTTTTTTTTTTGTTTTTAATAAAACGATGTGACTTCTTTGGTCCAAAAATGAAATTGACGAAACACATACCTAACCTTAATATCTCAACTTGTAGATATGCTCTAGGGCGGATAAAAGGCGGCACGATGAGGTACTCGCCCCTCCAGCTTGGCTGAAAAACCGAATCACGAATGAAAAGAAAAAAAGGAGATAGAGAAAATAACGGCCGGAAAAATTATTGTAAAATTTTTCGGCTCGTTCCCACCCTGATTTCAATCCAGCGTACGCCCTTGGATGTTATATTGCTTCTAGATACCTCACATTATCTTGAGAATATAGAAACAGCAACTAACGGTCTTTGTAAAAGTGAAGTACACGAAACAAGCTGAAAATGTTGTTCGTAAGAATGCGAATCGTTCTGTTTCTTTTACTTTCTCTCTATTTCTCTTTCTTTTTCACTATCTCTCTCTCACTCACTCGTACTCTCTCAAATCTTATCAAATTTTAACTCAATTCGTGGTAAACGTGAAAAATTGCCAACAAGTTTCGTTTTTATCGATATTTGTTTTTAAATTGTAAACGACAAGGATGATTTTTTAACGTTGCCTCAATGACGAATGTAAAGAATTTCTAAATCTCAATTGAAAATAGAATAAATTGAGAAGTGATGGTGTCGGATGATACGATGTTTCAATAAATCAACCGAATATCTTGACGTCCCAGCAGTCGAGCAAACGTGAATTTCATTTCAAGTGGGGTTTGTGTTCGGATGAAAATAATATTAAGTGGTTATGCCTAAAATAAAGAATCAAATAAGTACCTACTAACATTTTTCAACATCTGATTAAACGTGCAATGTAATGAAAACGCTTTGGCCAGCACGTGTTAGTGGTGAAAAGTAATAAGTAGTTAAAAATATACGTAGATCTAAATTTTTACGAACGCCATTTTATTTGGGTTTTCGATCGAATTTCACTCAACGTACGACCTTTGTAGGCACCTACCTACTTAGGTACTAGATTTATTGCTACTCCTTAGTGTACGCAGACCTCCAAAGGCATAGGTACCTGAGAAAGTGCGAAAAAAATTATTTTACCCCCACAATTTTTGAACAGGCTTAATTATTGTTAGGTGTAAGTAGATTTCGTAGAATCTACCTATAGATATTTACAGTATAATAATTATAGAATATGACAAAATATATCAACTATCTGGAAGAAAGGCATTTCTTTACGGAACCGAGGCAAAATTAAGCTTTCCGTATCTCGATCAAGTTCGTAAATGTGCGGAATCCGTCTAAGAGTTTCAAAACTGAAGCTGTTTGAATTTAAAGTTTGTAGAAAATGGGAGCATGCGTATTTTTTTATGCATTGGGGCAAAATTTGGCGGGTGGATATTTTGGGTTCATGTTTCAGTCAAGTTCGGAGGCTGTTTGAATTTAAAATTTGTAGAAAATGGAGGTAGACGTATTTCTTTATGGATCGAGGAAAAATGTGGCATGCGAGTATTTTGAGTCCATGTTTCAGTCAGGTTCGAAAATTGGCCAAATCCACTCATTAGTTTTAAAATAGTAGATATTTGAAATTGATATTTGAAGACAGTGAAAGCAGGCAGGCGTAATTGTTTATGAATTCGGATAAAATTTGACATGTATATATTTTGAGTCTATATCTCATTTAAGTTCAACAATAGGCCAAATCCGCCTATTAGATTTTGAATAACAGCTGTGGGACAATACTTGTATGAGGTTTTAGCGGCTCGCACCCCTTGACAATAGTCACCACCCAAAGGCTGGCATATATTCGTTTCTATGACATAAAACCATTAAACACACGAAGGTACATTTGTATGTTCATAACTGTACATACATATAGGTAAGATACATTATACAGGCTGTGATCAGTTACCTGATAAGGATCTTGGTGATGTCACCAAATGCGCTACGACATTTCTTATCACCTTACAGAGGCAAGAAACGACGTAAACTATGACATAATACCATAAGTATATGTACGTATGTGTGTCTGTGTGCGTGTGCCAAATTCAGTATATAAGCTCACAAAACTGGCTACAAAATTGCCAGTGTTTGCCTTGGATTTGGCTCTCTCGTACTTTCATGTACAAAGTGGCAGAACATGTAAAGCTGTAGTTTACTTTCTATGTGTGAATATCTTTCACAACAAGGTATTCCACAACAGCTATTTGAAGGTTTAATAAATATAACCAACATTCACAAGCCTCCAGTATATCACATATTGCGTTGAAGTAAAATTTGGTGGAAACTTTTTTGGTAGTAAAATTTATGAGTCATATTTCGTATTCTAGTTTTTTCTCACCTTTCAGTAAAATTGTAAAAACAGAGAACAGCCATTTATTTTTAACATCCTGCAGAGACACCTAAGTAGTAGGGTTGATAGATTTTTACTACGTACTCAGAGAAGGTTCCCAAACATTTTCCAGAAACAAAACATTTCTCAGAAATTTTTTAATTTTCCCAATAGTTTTTCATGTAATTCTCTTATCGTAACTGCATACAAAATGGAATGAATCTTACCTATTTAAAAGTTTTAGAAAAGCATTGCGAAAACAATAAGAAATGATATTTGAAACAAGAAAAACAATGAAGGACGAATAGTGTTATTAAGAAAAAAAATTCATAAATAGAAGTAGATTATTTTATTTTTATTATTTTTTAAAAATTCGTCATGGATTCAAGGCACCCACGTGCGCACACCCATGAATTTCTGCCCAAGAATACCTTATGTAGTGACTTACCCACTTCGGAGCCACATACACGTTCAACAATGTCTAATGTTGGTCCACACATTGGGTCGTCGATGCAGACTTGCTTGGCAATTATACAGTTTAACGTCACAATTCCCGAATCATTAACTTCTTGATAAACTGCAAAGAAGAAAAAAACATAAGTAAAGGATACGTTACTACAAAGCTCTATATTCATTTAACATTCAAATAAAATTCGATGTTTTATACCTTCAGGTCGGAGTTGACATAAAAATAATTTTTTTTTTTTATATTTGCAAATAAAATTAAGTATTAATACCAACAAATACGTTTATTCCAGCTCAATTTTTTTTTACGAAGTCAACTGAAGAAAATTTATGCTGCGTTATTCATGGTTTTTACGAATACAAGTATATTATATTCCAATAAAAAAAAAAAAAGTTTTTAACTTCGAAAAAAAGAAAAGAATATGAAAAAATATTGAAGATACGAGATAAAGGTAATCTGGATTACTGATTCGAAATAATTCATCGTCTTGTAGCTTTTTGTAAATAAAAAATAAAAAAACTTCAATTGATTTTTACCTAAAGTTTGGAAAACTGCGGACAAAAGAATTAGGTATAATTTTTGAAACTTTTGCGTCGGAAAACGAATGAAAATTTAACTAAGTACCTACGTCATACGGTAATCTAATCGAAATTTGTTTTCATTACGAATTAATCAAAAGATTAAACATTCATCGTGGAATAATTTGAGCGACTGTCAATTCACAATATAGTATGGTGGAACAAGGATATAATGGTCCGAAGTTGGGACAGCGGATCCAATACGAAGAAATTTCAATAGAAATTTTTTTTTCACCGTCAAAAAATGGGTAGGCTACATTTTTTATTAAATTCAAAGAAGGAAAGAAGAAAAAAGAAAGAAAGATGAAAAAAAGGGTGCGATTTTTCCACTACGAATACGTAATATGTGTAAGTCTTTTGGGTATTGGATGGAGGATGGATACGTCAATTCTCATTGTGTCTAACGTTCCTCGTTTCTGGTATTTCTAGATCAAATATTTAAACTGGAACAATTTCAGTTTTCCTGTCTTTTCTTGCCTTTTTTTCTTTCTTTCTTTTTCTCATTTTTATTTGAAGAAAACTCTATAATGTGACTAGTTTTTTTTTTTTTTTTTTTTCTATTCTTTTACATTGATTTTTGTTGCTTTTTTTTTTCTTTTTTTTTTTCAACTTACAAACTGAATCAATATTCACAAAAGCAAAATCTGATGGCATTTTGTTTGTACTTAATTTGTTGAAAAAACAAAGGTGATTTTTATTATTTCATTATACAGAGATGGGTAATCTATGTACCAGCGGTATCAAATGTATGGTTTAAAATAATCTGAAACTCCATATGCGAAGCATTTAAAGGCTGGTTTTAAGGAGGATTTTAGGTATAATTCCCTCGGCGCAAAAAAAAGAAAAAAAAGAAATCAATTTAAAACAAAATTATTCGGATTTTGAAATAAAATTTTAACTTCATGAAATATGTAAAAAATTGTTAGCCCCTACCATAAAAATTCATGAATATTATAAAATGTGATTCTTTCCCCCTCCTCTCCCAAAAAAATTTCCTAAAACCGGAACTGATTAACTTTATCATGCAGCAAAATGAACGAGGCTGTCATCAGATGAATTCGACCGTCATTTTAGGAACTTTACGTGAATATTATATTTTTAATTGTAAATTTAAAACATAAATTAATTTATTTATTAATATGGTAATGAATACAAAAATTAATTCATGAAAGATGAATTTGGCTGAAACTTTGGAATACCTAACATAATTTAGAACTTGCTTATCAAGAGAAGTCGAGGATACAAGTTCCCAAAAATAGTGGTTTTTGTGTGTGGAATACCTTGTCGTGAGAGATATTCACACTAGAAGGTCTTCAACAGTATTTGCGTGTTTGGCCACTTCATACGATTAAGTATGGGAGAGCCAAATCCTCGGCGAACACTGGCGATTTTTGAGCCGGTTCTGAGAGTTTATATACCGGATTTGGTACACGCACACAGACACACATGCATACGTATGTATACGTAATTTATTCATGCGTTACGTCGTTTCTTGTCTCCGTTGAGATGATAAGAAACGACGCAGTGCGTTTGGTACCGAGTCGTGACATTACCGAGATCGTTATCAGGTAATTGATCTCAACTTGTACGATGTATCTTACCTGTATGTACGTACAGGTACGAACATACAAACACACCAGTGTAAGTTGGTTTAACGTCATAGAGACAATTATTGCCAGCCTTTGGGCGGCGACTGTCGTCGAGGGGTGCGAGCCCCTATAACCTCATACGAGTAATGTCCCCACAGCTACTCCCCCCCAGTTTTCTTGCCGCGAAAATGATAAGTCGTGTGCCTGGGAGGACTTATCGAGTCTACTGTCTCTGGTCTCGTTCCCACTTAGCAAGGGCTGAGCCTACTGCGGCCCCGACACACTCATACGATTGCTTTTGTGCATCGAGTCGGGCCTGGTAGGGTCCCTGCTCGTGTGTCCCCTTCTTCTAGGCGGCCGTTGTTGTGGGGCCAGACGGTTGTAAGGTCGGGAATGGTAGGACAGACAGGGATCAGTGAGTGTTAATGGCCATGGCCTTCGATACATCGGGGAGTTCGAATTCCCCGATGGCTTGTAGGTCAGGCTTGCGGCGGGGGGAGGACATGGTTTGTGTACCTCATCCGCCGGGAGTTGTTGTTGTCTCGTCTCCAATCTTGCCAGGGCTGAGGACTCCGGAGGTGGGTTCTCCACTCCCGGTGTCTTCTCCGGCGATTTCGGGGGCGAGATCAACGCGGGAAGGGGTGTGGACATCATGTTCATAATGTCCACAGCCGACGTCGGTGTCCATCAGCAGTTCATTTTCGATTCGTTCGATTTCCGTTTCGTGTTCCAACTGTTCCTTCGTCTTTACAGGCTTAGGCACAGGTGGAGCTACGAATTGGAATTCCGGTTTCGAGAATGAGGTGTTAGTTGGGGACGACATAAGGAAGGAAAACAAGGTATATAAGAAAAAAGAAAGAAAAATTTGAAAGACAATTTTGGCGTGTTTAGTTCGACAGTCGAAAGGTGAGTGAAAAAACTTTGCGAGAATATTTTCGATCGCAGCTTTATTCCAAGTTGTTATCTTGTTTCAGACATGTTTGGAGGGGATAGTGCATTAAATATTCTTTAGTTGAAAAGTTTTCCGGTTCAATTTGGTTAAGTACAAGCAGAGTTAAGCGTGTTTGAATTTTTGTACTTTGAATTTTGTATTTCACAAAGGAATGCACTCTTCGTTTGTGACGTCACGATCTATTGACTATTTTGTTATCGGTATTGTTTGTCAATAGAAACACGTTGCAATGTTTTTCTTCCGTATTGCACGTGGATTTGTTTATTCGTGTCGTATTTTTATTGTACGCACTTTTTCTCTGCTTATCTGAAGAATTTCTTTTGTTACGAATATTCCCAGATTCTCGTACGTCTTTTTGTGCGGGTTTGTATTTTCCACTGCGGATATTAACTTTCGTGAATATTTTTTATTTTCTCCGTGCTAGTCTTTCGGATTTTCGAGATGGAATTTGGTTTTTTCGCTTTCTGCTGCCAAGGGGCCTGCCTCTTTTTCGTGGGCACAAGGGGGCCGACGGATCGTATTGTATTTTAGTGATCTCGTCATTGAACTTCACCGTTTTCTTTATTTTTGTTTTTTCTTCTGGTGATTTTTGTGATTTTCACCTTTTTCGGCTGGGTTGTCCTCAACTTTTCGTGGTTGTATTGTCTCGGACTTTTCAGTCTGTTTTTCTTCTATTGTTTCCTTGAGTGTCATCTTCCTTATTGCTCTTTGGAGCATTTTCTTGTCGTCGTTTATAAGGTACGCAGGTTTCAATCTGTCAATTGAAATCGTTTTTTGTTCGCCTGCGATTAGTATCACGAAATTCTTGTCATCTCGTGATACAACCTTATAGGGACCGGCGTATGGTTTCTCCAACGAAGATCTTATTTTTTTGTCTCTGACAAACACATGAGATGTTGTGGCCAAGTGTTTGGAGACATAAATCTTTGGTTGGCCATGACGAGCTGCCTGTTTCAAAAAACTGCTAGCGTCAGTCCGTATGTTTTGGACGAGCGTTTTGGGGCTAATTTCTTTCAAATGGGTAAAAAAGTCCCCTGGTAGGCGTAGCTCTTCGCCGAGCGCTAACTGCGCTGCAGAGTGACCCGTGTCCGTTTAAAGAGCAGATCGAAGGCCCAAGAGGATGGTTGGTAGTATGTCAACCCATCTCTTGGTGTCGCAAGCCATAATGGAGGCTTTCAAAGCTCTGTGCCATCGCTCAACTTTTCCGTTTGCTTGAGGATGGTAAGCTGTGGTGTGATTGTGTTGTACACCAAGCTTCTTAGACAGCTCTTGAAAGAGCGAGCTTTCGAATTGACGACCCTGGTCCGTGATGATGACTTCAGGTACGCCATAGCGGGCAATCCAGGTGTCGTATAACCTGGCAGCTACCGTAGGAGCTGTCATCTCATGGAGAGGAACTGCCTCTGGCCATCGAGTTGCTCTATCGATCATCGTCAACAGGTATCTGTGTCCTTGGGATGGGGGTAATGGACCCACCAAGTCTATGTGTATTGTTTTGAACCGCTCCGTTTGTTTAAAAGATTTGAGAGGCGACCGAGTATGTCTTCCTACTTTGGACTCTTGGCAATTCAGGCAACTGCGAGCCCATTTGTTGCAGTCGGACTTCATCCTAGGCCAAACAAATCTTGATGATACTAGTCCAGCAGTGCATCTTGGTCCAGGGTGCGATAGATTGTGCACACTACTGAATGCCAATTTGCGATACTTTGTCGGCAGGAATGGCTTATTCTTGCCTGTACTAATGTCGCATGTGAGTAAAACATTAGTACCAGGGATTTTCCTTTGTCTCAATTTGAGAGCTGTGTCATCGTTCGACAACAGTTCTTGCAATTCTGCATCCCTTAACTGTTCTTTAGCTATTTCAGCGTAAGGTAATTGAGACGGTGCCGAGATAGCTTCGATCCTACTAAGAGCATCAGCTGGAGTGTTGAGTTCTCCACTTATATACTGGATGTCCGTAGTCAACTGTCCTATGTAGTCCAATTGTCGAGCTCTTCTCGGGGAAGCTGGTTCTGTCTTTTGCGTGAAGGCATGTGTTAGGGGTTTATGATCTGTATACACAGTGAAACATCTACCCTCTAATTGGTGCCTGAAATGCTTCAACGCAGCGAATATTCCCAGTAACTCCCTGTCGTATGTGCTGTAGTTCTTCTCGGTTTTTGATAGCTTTCTGGAGAAGAAAGCGAGCGGTAACTTCTTGTCATTGTCCTTTTGGTACAGTGTTGCACCAATAGCAAAGTCGGATGCATCAGTTGCGACACATAACGGCAGACTTTCGTCTGGGTGAGCTAGTAGAGTTGCATTTGCCAGTGTTTCTTTTATGTTTTCGAAGGCTTTTTCAGCTTCTTCAGTCCAGTCGAGTGGAGTTTTATCTTTCTTCTTGTTTGTTTTTATTAATGCAAACAGCTTACTTTGTTCGGCTGCAGCATTTTTAATGCAACGTCTGTAGAAATTCACCATCCCCAAGAAGCGTCTGAGTTCTGCTACGTTGGAGGGTTTCGGGAATTTCAATATGGGCTCTACCTTGGTCTTCAGAGGGGAAATGCCTTCGGTCGAGACTTGATAGCCAAGAAAGTCAATCCAGGATTGTTTGTATAAACTTTTTCCAACATTGATAGTAAGTCCAGCAGTGTGTAT
Source organism: Ericerus pela (assembly GCA_011428145.1). NCBI lineage: Eukaryota > Metazoa > Arthropoda > Insecta > Hemiptera > Coccidae > Ericerus > Ericerus pela. The sequence goes on from WOFM01000478.1 coordinate 1,973,161, forward strand.
ATGTTGTACGATGGTTCTTACATTCTTCTCATGCTGTTGCTCACCGCCTTCTGAGCAAATGCATATGTCATCCAAATATGCATAAGCAAACGGCAAATCCATAAACAGTCCATTGATGAATCTTTGGAAAGTTTGTGCTGAATTACGGAGTCCAAATGGCATTCAAAGGTATTTGAATAACCCAAAGGGGGTTATGACCGCTGTCTTTGGGATGTCCTGTTCAGTCATTGGAATTTGGTGGAATGCCCAGTTGATGTCGATTTTTGTGAACATCGTTTTACCCTTCATATTCGCATTGAAGTCCATTATGTTTGGGACTGGATAGCGATCAGGAACTGTTTTGGCATTTAAGGCCCTGTAGTCTCCAACGATTCGCCACTCTCCACTGGCTTTTTTGGTCATGTGGATCGGGGAACTCCATGAACTTTTTGAGGGGCGGCATATGCCTTCTCCTATTATGCGATCATAGTATTCCCGTGCTGCTTTGAGTTTATCAGGCAGTAACCTGCGGGCTCTAGCATGGCAAGGCGGTCCTTTAGTTTCTATATAATGAACGGTATCATGTTTATAGGTCGGATGCCTGCGAATTGATGGTTGAGTAACTCCAGGATAGTCTGACAGAATCCGTAGGAATTGTTCGTCGACTTTCGTGCAACTGGATATATTGGTGTCCAGTTGGTACGCTAGCGTTTTTCCTTCCACCCATAGACCAGTATTGTTTTCTATGATTTTTCCATTTTTGAGGTCGATGACCAGGCCGTAGTGCGCAAGAAAATCTGCGCCCAGGATCGGAGTTGGAACGTCCGCAATTGTGAAGGACCACGTCATGTCTCTTCGCAAACCAATGTTTACTTTGCTGGATTCTATTCCGTAAGCTGGAAGGTTTTGACCATTCACAGTTCGGAGGTAGTATTTCGGAGGAAATGCCTTTTGGTTTTTATTTACTGGCAAAATACTCAAGTCAGCGCCTGAGTCGATTAGGTAACGTCTCCTGTTTGTCCTGTCCTTGATGAACAGGCGGCGTGAATACTTTTTCGAGGGATCTTCAGCCGTATAGACGACCCCTCTTTCTAGTTTGACGTCTTACCGTATGATTTACCCCACCACTGGCATCTGTTGTTGCACTTGGTGGCCTCTGTGCCAAACCAATTGTGAAAGAAGCAGGATTTATCGTCCCAGTTTTGAGACCGGGGTTTGGGGGACGATGTTCTTCTAAGGGGAGTTGTACTCTGACCCCTGGTAGAATTGCTCTTTCGGTCTCTAGACCTTGATTTCCTATCGTTATTTCTGTTGTTGCTCCTGCTTTTCGAGCGGTTATTGCTTCTACCATTTCTCGGGCTGTTATTATTATTCTTTTTCTTTATTTCACTAGTCAGCTGAGCTATCTGGGCTCTAAGCTGAGCTAGTTCCCCGGTCTCTGTCGATACTGCACTGATCGAGGATGCTGATCTCGAGTGTTCTAGTGCACTATCGGCACTCTTTGCTAGGAAGTCTAGGTCCTCGGAGTTGTTGATTACCGTGGTACCTATAGCTGCTGGACACTGCACAACATGTTGGGGTAGTTGTTTACAGAACTGGTTTCCAATAACTGACGGTGACACTATATTATTGGCCTTCTGTCTTAATTTGGCCATTAAGGTGGAGGGTTTGTCATCTCCAATCTTCATTCCACCCATAACATCATCTATGATTTGGTTCTGTGTTTTACCAAACACATTTCTAATCTTTTTGCAGAACCAACTGTATTTGTCTGCTTCCGCCGGAGGGCATTCCATGATATCCGGAATGCGGCGTATTATTTCTGCGGGAATGCCGCTACAAATGTGTGAGTATTTTTGGTCGTTTTGCAAATTCTCTGTTTTAAAACGGCCTTCGAGGAGAGTTAACCATAATTCCACTTCATTTGGTAGAAACTCCGGAATCTCAATCCTCCGTCTTTGGATCACAGGGTTCTGCAATGTCTGCATCTGCAACAGTTGTAGCAGCTGTGCGAGTACTTTGGGGGTCAGCTGTGGCTGACCACTTCCACCTGCGCCTGGTTGATTTGATGATGGGTTTGTGTTTCCATTGGGCATTATTGTGTGCTGAACCTCTCTAATGGTATTTTCTGCAAAGAGTCCACCAGACGCCGTCGGTTGTCGGTCTGGGGTTGAAGGGTCGGAGTCTTGGCTCAAAAGACGACCACTTCTGAGGGTGCGAGCTGTCGTCTCGTTCGGATTGACTACAGCTCCCAAACGCAAGGCTTCTTGCCTCCGGATTCGTTTTTGTTTTTCCGGAGTCTCAAAGACTTCAGAGTCTCTGGTCGAAGCTGGAGGAGTTGGAGGATGAGGGCAACTTTGTTCCTCCAGGTATACTTCTCTTGGTTCCCTTCCGGCAAATATATTTGGAAGGGGGGGTTTAATTTCCCACTTTCAAAGTCAGACCTCTGCTTCGACAGCCAAAGGTGTCTAGGTCTTGCAAAAAAATTTGTATTACATGCGAGTAACTCGCCAGCGCACCGCGCCTCTTTTTAGAAATAGCGCAACGCGCCTCCAGACACCCACGACGTAGCCAAAAAATCACGTCGGGGTCACCACTGTGGAATACCTTGTCATGAGAGATATTTACACTAGAAGGTCTTCAACAGTATTTGCGTGTTCGGCCACTTCATACGATTAAGTATGGGAGAGCCAAATCCTCGGCAAACACTGGCGATTTTTGAGCCGGTTCTGAGAGTTTATATACCGGATTTGGTACACGCACACAGACACACATGCATACGTATGTATACATAATTTATTCATGCGTTACGTCGTTTCTTGTCTCCGTTGAGATGATAAGAAACGACGCAGTGCGTTTGGTACCGAGTCGTGACATTACCGAGATTGTTATCAGGTAATTGATCTCAACTCGTACGATGTATCTTACCTGTACGTACGTACAGGTACGAACATACAAACGCACCAGTGTAAGTTGGTTTAACGTCATAGAGACGATTATTGCTAGCCTTTGGGCGGCAACTGTCATCGAGGGGTGCGAGCCCCTATAACCTCATACGAGTAATGTCCCCACATTGTGATATAGGGGCCTAAGTATGAGAAGATCAAAAACTAATATGGGTACCTAATTACTTATCATATTTCAAGCGTTGATTTATTATTTATTTATTTTATTTATCTCAACTGAGTAGAGTACCCTTTACATAAATGTGGTAGGAGAGACATGTATTTTGTACAATAAAAGCATAGGCACATGGTGTCAGAAATTATTACTTTTAAATTAAAAACTTTTCTAAAAATAACAAAAATATGGCCATATGCGATAATAATCAACAATAAATTGATAAGATTGAAATTCGTATTTATTTTTATATAATTCTGACCGGAGTAATATTTTTTTTTCAGTTGTACAATACTAATTTTGCCGAGTCATAACTACGATAAAATTTTTGTTTGGTTATTAATAGTTTTAATCGAAGAAACATTTTTGCTTTGGTCAATTAGTATTGACCAAAGCGATTAGGAATAAATAGTATTGACTGGTTAAAATTAGTTTTGACTAAAATCGGGTTTTGACGGTAACAATTAAATTCATAATGAAAAAAAACTGCAAAAAACTATTTTAAAAAGAATAAAAAATTCTTACGTAAGTAGGTATGCAATAATCTTGGTCATTGAAAATGTATTAAGATCAGTAAAATAATATTGGTCCTGGGATTTACAGATTTTTCGTACTAAATCATTAATCATCGGGTAAACCTGATTTTAGTATAGGTACCTATGGTGTAGCTTGTGGGAATTAATTTGAACATTTTTTTTTTCACTGTTTCAATTGTTTTCTTTTATTATTCATTTTTATGGTTACCATACGTCTGATAGCAAAGGTTTTTACTGCTTACTATACATAAATTTGGACCACCATCTCTTAGTTCCATCTGAAACTTTTTTCTTTATTTGTTTTCTTGCCTTGTCACTTCTGTTTTTGATGCCATTCTCTTTACATGGCTGATTTTATTTTCTATCATAAAATTTTTTGTGATTCCTTACCTACCTACTTGTTTTCCTATAAAATGGAATCAATTACTCTAAATTTTGTCTTTTCTTGAAAGTTCTTTTAATTGAATCACGGTCCAAGGTTCATGATTTCTGCTTTACAAAGTATATCAGCACCTCCGATTTCAATTTCTTCGTGTCCTCGTGCGCAATCAGTTGAATTTTTTCTTAAACTAACATTTTTTTTGGTTCAAATTTTGTAATACATCTTGACTGCTCATTGTTTTCTCGAATGAATTTATTTAATATAATAATTATGTTCCTGTGGAATACCTTGTTGTGAGAAAGTATTCTCACCAGAAGGTAAATTCAACAGAATTTAAGCGTCTTCATCCAATTCATACATAAGTATGGGTAAGCCAAAACTAAGGCGAACACTGGTGATTTTAGAGCTGGTTCTGAGAGTTTATATACAGGAATTGGCACAGACACACTTATGTACATATATATATGTAGGTGTGTAGTAGAAATCACGTCATTTCTTATTCATTGCTGAAGGAACTGATAAGAAATGACATAATGCGTTCGTGTACCAGTCCGAGACATTACCAAGATTTTTATCTATCGTTTTGTCATCGGCCGAACATTGCATCTTACTTGCCTGTGTGTGCAAGTAAGAGCAAACGAACAAACAGTGTATTTTATATACTGTTGAATACAATACGCCTGATAAAGAATGGTGTGTGTACGAGATCTATAGTCCCCACAGTTCCCTAATATGTGTTAATTCTTTCTTTGAGTTTTTCTAGTGTAAGTAATGTGTGTGAGGTAAATATTCGTGCACTCGGTCACGTTCCTTCTATTCTATTACCTCAAATAGGAAACAAAGTGTGTGTCCAAAAAAACCTGCTCTCTTTTGATTAAGGCTCGTCATACATTTTGGCTAAGCTAAAGTTTAAATGTTGCTCAGCCATTGTGGTTCACGCATCACAACTGATTACAGCTGCAGAAAAATTTGCAACTTTCCAAAATAAGAAAGTGAACAAAATCAAATGTAGCTAAGCTACGTTTTTAAATTTGTCTCAACTTCACGAAGTTTAGCAACGATGCTGAATATAAAAAACGTTGTACATCATACTGATAGTAGTACCTATGTAAATCATTAATACTAAGCATTGTTTTAAACGTAGCTTAGTTGAGTTGCCTGATAGGCTTAACTATTGGCATTTTACTTTAGAACTGTGTGTGCATTTTTAATGGACTTTTGCACACTATATTATGTATGAATGTTGCTACTTTTGAAATTATGAATTATGAGGATTATATTTTAAACGTTATAACGTAACAATTTTGGGTTTTAATCTAATTTTTGGTCCATTTAACTGTAAACCCTGTATTTTGTATCAATGTCAGTTGCTACTTCTGTCTGTCTGTCTGTCTCTCTCTATCACTATGTCTCTCTCTCTGTCTCTGTCTCTGTCCCTCTGTTTCTCTTTCTCTCAGTCTGTCTGTCTATCTGTCTCTCTAACATAACGTAACATATTATTATAATGTAAGTACCGTACCAAGTATTTTACAGTAAATTTAGTTGACTTGGAAAACATGCAGATGCGCACTGTCCACCAACAGACTTATTTTCTATCCATTCTTTGGTGAATAATAATACTATGTCAAACATAATTTAAGTAACTTAGTGATAATTTGTGAGGTTCAAATTTATGACAAAATTTACTTCAATGCGAATGACCAACAAATCGCATTTTGTTCATCCAAGAAAAGTGACAGTCATCATATGTCCAAAAACTGTTCAAATAATGTTAAACGCAGTGTTTGTCAATTTGTCCAAATGGAGGTTTCTCTTTACTTTATACGTTACATTATAACCCTTGCTTTATAGACATTGATGAAACATCTCATCTGATCTGAAGCATGGCCTCCAAAATATGAGTGAATGTGTGACAAACCCATCAGGCAACTTTTGGTTTTCACTATAATACATTAATTTCTTTTGTCATAATAATATAAAATAAAGGTATTGGGTACATATAGAATGTCCTGAAATTAAACAGCATAACTTCTATGATCGTGACGCATCCGTCTTACAATAGCCCTGTTTTTCTTTTTTATACATTTTTATATTTTTTTCCTTCTAAAAAATTAATATACTACCCCTGTTACTTTCTACAGACTGTTCATACTTTTATCACTCTTTTCTCATCTTCCTTACAGACTATCATCTACAGAAACACGAATATTCACATTTCTATACAATTCTCCTTGTTTCTTCTTTCTTCCCATGGTTTTTCCTTAACATTTCATCTTCCTTCATACTATGTTTTATTTCTCCTACTAAATTCGTCTGTCCGTGGAATAGTATCTTGATTTAATATATATATATACATTTTTTATAACCTGTTTTTACCTACCCCTACTTAATCTGTTGTATTTCAAATCATTTTCTCTCTTATTGAGAACTCTCCAAATGTAGTGCTTCACTGCACAGTTCGTTTTTTTCCATTGAAGAAGTAACTTGTAAAATGATAATGTCTAAACATATATTATTAAACATGATTAGTAATTTTATCATGTATTGAGTTTTCTTCTTTGGGCAAATGAGTTAATTTTAGTGGTGTTTCTTTGTGTTTTCAATCAAGAATGTCAACCGAGTAAGTAAATTCCATGGAGATCGAAAAACAAATGGTTTATAGACATAAAAATTTTTGTCTATGCATGGTATAAATTCGAGTCCAAGGACACCTGGCAGGCTATCCAGTCGGTCAATGGTAATTCTGTGGCCATTGTCCCTTGTGTATGAGTATTCCAAAGTCCATGGTTTTTGTGTTTTAAAAAAGACAGCTGGTTCAAAGCATTTTGTAGGGACTGAAAGGGGATTGTTGTAGAGGTTCCCACTGGCATACCACAATTGATTTACAGGATGAAAGAATAAAAAAGTTTGTACTGTAAGATGCTGAAAAATGATCTCGTTTTTTGTTATACTCAGCCTCCTTCAACACCTCAACTGAATAACTGATTATGAAAATGATTTCTTTTAACATCCATACAGCTTGTATAAAAATATGTGAATTATGTGTCTTCTAATAAATAGGTATGTAACGACCATAAGTTGAGACCTACCGAACTAGTTGAGGCCATTTTGCCAAGTCGAGGCTTGAGATCGGACCTCATTTCTTGAAAATACATGTATTTTAAATGGGTGAGTAAATTAAATTAAAAACCAAATAACTTCACTCATTAACTTTGGAGCTTTCTCTACCCTCAACTATAACATTGAAAACATTTTTTTGACAAGGCTGTATTCCTCCAAATATCCTCCATCTATTAATACCAGTTTCGACAAGATCAGTCGTTAAAAGTACATTTAAGGGTGACAAAAAATGACAAAAAACTATGAAATTTTGAGTAAAGAAACCCTGGTTGACGGCAGTAAAAAATTCGTTTTCCAGAAAGCTAAACATAGGTAAACGTACTTATTTCAAATCAATAATTCCAGTGAGTAAGTAAAACATAAAAAAGTGAAGGGCATTGAATATAAAATTTGAAACCCGAAAATCGCACAGACCATCTTTCTCTCTTCCCATTCTAGTAGTTTATAAAATTCAAAAAATATAAATTGTTCACCTCAATATTTTTTTTTTTTTTTTTAAAAACAGAGACGAAAAAACGAAAAAATATTTCACAAAAAATTCACTTCCATTCTGTAATTGAAAAACTTTTCAGTTTGTCATACGAAACTTTATTTTAAATTTGCGTGATCTTCTCGAGTGAAATGAAAATTTGAAATTAATTTTCAGTATTTTTCCTAAACCAAGGCTTATTTCTCATAGCTCGGTTTCTAAGTCTATTTGAATTAATATTTCCTCATTTTTCCAGTAAGAAATTAACGTTGTCGAAAATAATTTAAAAGAAAAAGACGAATCCAGCATAAGTACATTGACAAATATTAGCTGTAATATTCAAATTTATATTTCATTTTTCCAGAAGCTCCAGATTTTTGTTTTCCCATCAGAACAATGAACACTGAAGTAATTAAGAGCTCAGATATATAATTTAAATAATAATTGAAGTCAATTAATGTTTCGAAGAATGATTATATTTTTCTCTACTTCGGGTAAACGCGGGTTGTTTTTAGAAATATAGTTTATACATTTATTTTTAAAGGTATAATAACTTATGTAATGTCTTTATGGAATCAATTTGAAAGAGCTGTGATTTTTTTTTTACAATTTAAGAAAAATAAATAAGACATATTTTCATTCGATACAATCCGGAAAATATTTCTAGCTTAATTCAGAAAAGTGTGGAATTAGTTTTACGAGAAGGCTGTTCTATGTGTGTGGGTCGAGCTCGAAAAGTGTCGGGACATATCAAATCCTCCTTTGCTTACACCTTCTACACTTAAGAATACTTCTTGCCTTACATCATCGTAAAATGTAAGTATGAATGTTATGAAATCGTTACGTCGCTTCAGGCGATAACACTGATTACCCATCTTACCACCATTCGATCTAATCTCTTCATGACTTCACTCATACGATGGAACATTACCTGCTTGAGTTTAATCGTTTTATTCGTCTCGTTTATTACACATCTGCGACACTTACACAATTTATGAATTTCACAACCGGACATTTATGAAAAGAACATTTATCTTCGAGAAGTACGAATTTTTATACCCGACTTGATAGGAAAGTTCTGATGAAAGGTTCTAATTATCTATAGTAGTGATGGGCAAAATTGTTCATTTGTGGAACCTGGTTCACCTGCTCCTGGTTTTTTAATCTGCTCCCAGCTCCGAAACTGCTTGGATCATATTTTAAATTAAAATCATTGAACTAAGAATGAGTGTAACCCTAACCTTGTTGGATTGAGCAGTATCTGTCATTAATATTCATGTTATGAAGGAGTAGTATTTCTTATTCGCTTCAATGCAATCAAAGTTATCAAAAGAAATTAAGTGAGAATAGAAACATCGAGGTACCTATATAATATGTCGAAAAAGATTCCATAAAAATTTAGCTTAATTTGTACGTTTTGTTTTAAAAATATTGCTGAAATTCCATCATTGTCCATTTCATGTAATGAAAAATATCAAGAAAAATTATAAGCGGAAGTTTTAATTGCAGAATGCTGAAATTTTTATGAGATATTGTAGTATGTCAGCCAAAATTCTGTTCAGATTGAGTGATTAAAATGATAAGGATTCAATCTAATTGAGGAGTTGGCGGGATTTCAGCAATATTTCGAAAACGAAATGTGCCATTGAGCCGAAATTTTCATAGAATTTTAAACCAACATACCTACTATAACAACTCATAAAAATTTTAGCTCACAACGTCCAACATTTTTCTCGTGAATCCTCTCGTTATCTTATGTCAGTGGCAAATGTTATGAACTGAACTCAATTTAGCTGTTGGTAACAAAAACCAGCGTCAGAAAAAACTGAGAAAAAATTTTTTTGGACTTTGGAGCGTCGGAGATGAAAGGCGAAGGGAGTAGACTTTATCACATCGGAGTCGTTTTAGGAACCAGCTCTCTTAAAAAACCTGATTCTTCGAACCAAACTGCTCCGAAGCAGCTCATCCCTAATCTATATAGCATGATTTGGTTTGTGTCACATGCTCTGTAGGTCATCATTTCTTGTTTTCATAAAGAAATTACTTTGAAGATATCAATTTTTTGAACAAACTTTTGAATTGAACTTAGTTCTCGCTCATGACAGAAATGTTCGACTTACGAGCAGCACTTATCTGCCATTGCTATATTCGCTCGAAAATGAAATTAACTGACAAATTCTTAATATGCAATCCTATTATCTCTGCTCAGAACTCAACCATAAGACTTCAAATGGAACGCAAGTAAGATAGTACACTGGAAGCTGACAGTTGGAAGAAGTGCAACTACGGTACAGTTTTAAATATTTAACATAATATGTTCTCCAACAAAACTAACACTAGCTGTAAAACTTTTTTACGAGCTTCAAGTTCTTAAATATTTGCATTGGTATTCGTATCCTACACGAGACAATGCGACATGTTTTGTTTATTCTGAAAAGTTGTTATTTTACTTTTACCCAGGTAGATACGTTTGTCAAATTCTACTAAGACAAGGTATCTCTGTTCGTATTTTTCGTAATTTAGAAGCCAATTACTTTACCGACTTGCTGTAATAGCCCAGAAATACTTGATGATACTTACCTAGTCGTTATGAAATTACTTACATTGAATTTAGCTTCCCGGTTGGTAAAAATAAATAAACTTTGTGAGATGAAATATCTCATTTTTATAAACTTTTATTCTATTCACTACTATGATTTTAAAATATACCAATACTATAGCCAACTTTTCGCAACGAAATAATGTTTATGTCGCATGAAGCTAAAACCAAAAAAAAAACAAAAAATAAAAACTTAATTGTCAAAAATTTGTATTTAACCACAGATATCTAAACTATGTATATCCTATATACCTAATTTGCCTGTTTTCTGCCACCTTTGTTTCCCCTTACCACACGGCACCAAAGTGAACAAAAGCTGTTGGCACTTTACACACACAAGTGTACCCACTTATATCACACTTATGCATACTAATCTAATGATTGATTACAAAATGCGTCATTGAAAATTACATGAAATTCATTTTTTTGCTCTGTAACAATAATTAATTCTAATTAAAACTCGAAAACTGCTGTACAATAATGTGTAGGACAAACGTTTTGCGCCAGATTTGCCAAAATATCATTGAGTTATTTGTCATATTCTTATAGGTCTATGATGGGACAAGAATTTTATTCATTTTTTCATGTAATATTGAATGTTTACATCTACCATCAAAAGTATGCGTGAAGATGCCAAAAATCAACAATTATTCCTCCAAAAAATTGGATAAAAAAATGCAACAGGTATGGGGGTTTGAACACGGCACATCCAGCTGTTCTACGCCATCCCTTAACCTATTACGACACTAGCAACTTTCCAAATCTTCGGTATTCAACGCCCTATAAACCACAATTGTAAGAAACATATAATATAACAAATAGTAAAGCCCTGTTCACAATACAAAAAATAACGCTTAAAACAATAAAAATTGGATACTATTCTTCAAAAAAACACGGCCTAATGAATTGAACGATGTGAGTGTTAACGGAATAGCATCCCATTTTTAACGTTTCAAGTGTTATTTTTTGTATTTTGAACAGGGCTTAATGATATTTTGTCAAAAGCTGGCGTCCGATACTTGTTGCATAGGTACCTATAATATTTTCCTATTAGTGTTGAAATATGGTGCAAATATTCCCTTTCAAGTGTGGCAATATAAGTATCAAAACACAGAATTTTGTTTGATATTTCATTTATGAAAGCCGTATGTGTACCAAACTAACAATTTTCAAGAAATAATTATAATATTTAAACAAAAAGAAAACTTAACTTTTACTACGGTAGGTATTTATTAGTCAAAAATATAATATAAGTATGCATAAAAATATAAAAAATTAAAAACAGTAAATTACACACCAAGGTTAAATATCTCTGCTGCGCATCAATCTCTGTAAGTTTGTATTTTCAAAAAGTGTCAAATTTTGTAATAGCTGTCATTTGAAAACCAATTGACCAATTTTGCTCAAATTCGATATCAAACCAGACCTTAATAGTCTCCAACTGTCGTAATAATTTCAAGCCAAAATTTTTAAATTTATGGAGTTATTATGATGATAATATGGTGGGTTTGCAACACTTTGACACCCCCATCCTCCAAAACTAGCAGATGAATTTCAAAAATGTTAACACAAGTAGCACATTAAGGTCCCAACCCCAGGTGCCGCCATTTCACTAAATGCAATAATTAGGAAAATACACTAAAAATGAGCATTTACATGTGTGGAGGTTTGTAAAATGAGCGCAGCGAGTGAGCAATACTCGAAGTCATGTAAACTCACTTTTGAACCTTGTCGAGAAATATATTTTATATAATAAATAATCAGAAAGCGATTATACGATACTTACAATTCTATCAAATGATGAGTTTTGAAGAAAACAAAAACTAGAACAAAATATTAACCTCCATATGGTGGCAGATTTATCGTTTCATTCACAAAAAGTAATCTCTACTTCTTTGTAAAGTGAAGGTGCCTCCATGCAAAAATAGCAGACCCGTATATAGTTGGTAAGTGGTATCACCCCTTGGCAGCTCTCTTTATCTTCTGGCAAAATTTTCAGTTAATTTTATTAATTTTAGAAAAAGGGAAGAAGCACATTAACAATGTTTTTAATTTTTAATAAAAATTTTCTATCAAAAAAATTTTATTTTGCAATATTTCTAATTTATAAGAAATTTTTTCCTTCCTGGTCTACAGTTTGCTCCCTTGGGATTTTACTCTGGCTACGGGCCTGAAATAGATGCTTTACGTTTTTACATGGATGCGCATTCACTTTGCATCGAGGTTACATTCATCAATGATAAGAGCTAATTTTCACTCCCAAAATACCAGCATAAACATTGCCTTTTTGATCATGTATTATACAGAAACATTTTCGCAACACATACAGCAAAATACACAGTTAAATTTTTCTTTTCAGTGTCCAAAGTATGGAACTTCCTATACCTGAAAGAAAAAGGCCAATGGCTCCTTCTATGAAAGTGCTTGACTTCTCTTATCTACCAAACAGACGCCTTCTCTAATTGCGCATGCGCATGTATTGCGAAAAATAGCTTTTTCAACGATCAGACACAATGTGAGCGACCTTGCCGCTAACACTAGCACTAGGTTGCGGCTCATATTGCAAACATTGCAACTCGCTAATGATCACAATTTTTGAACGCCCATAGCAAAATGCACTATTTTATAATGCCTTTCTGAAAAATAAACTTTCGGACTTTTTAAGCGTGCAAAAAAGGCGAATTTCTTCACGGTGCAAAAAAGAAATAATTTGCGTATTCGCGCTTTCAAATTATTCACGTTTTTGCACATCTGTCTAGGCGACGGATGCCCACTTTTGATTTTGCCTAATTTACACACGACGTTTTGCACGTTGTACTAATTGTACTTTTTACTCATCTCTCATTCGTGCAAAAAAGTGAGATAGTTTTTTCCCTCTATGTTTCCCTCTTTGTTTGTCTCTTCATATATTCTTTTTTGGGTTGGTAGGTATCATAAAAAATAGGTAAGAACCTCCAAAATTAGTAATTACTACGCGAGTGTGAACTGCAATCGTCACTTAAAATCCAAAAAATTAGCCAAATATCCCCACAGATACGCTAAAAAAGTTGAAACAGGGTCGCACATAGTGTTTCCTCCCCTAAAAAAAGAAAAAAAAGGAGGCACGGTTAAGTAAATGAATGTTCTAGAGTAAAAATTTTTTTTCATTTTCCGCTCGCAAAATAATTTATTGTTTTATAAATTCGTACAACCCCCTCCGGAGGTACGCAATATGAAAACGTCTTACGGGACCTGCTTTGGTTCAGTTTTATGTTCGCTTTTCATTGGGTTAGGAATGTAGGTGCCCTTAGAACCTCTACCATAAGCTCTTTCATTAGCTATCTTGACGCCTCTCCAATAAACCATTTTCTGTAATACGTTTCCTTATTTCTTCTACATCGCAGAGTATATTCATTCATCTTTCGTAGTCTATGACGATTTCCTTGATTTTCGGAGTAACATTGTTTATTTTACCTTCAATAAACAGCTTGTAAGTTGTCAGCTGCAAAAATATTTCTGTCTCGGATAATCCTAGTTCTCCACATATTCGTATTAGTGGAATACGTTTTTCAAAAAGGTCACCAGGAAAGTAGGGGGATTTCAGATTCATATTAATAATTTGCGAGGCCTGCTCATTTCAGAGACGTATATTTTTTCGAACATGATCGTTGTTATACTACGCTGATGAACTAATTTTGAGGTTTGTAAAATTTCTACAGATGCACCCACGTAGCTTCCCAGGCGATTACGCAAGCTGAACACTATTTGGTTGAGGTGCCATTATGGTCGTATACAATGAAAAAAGATTCAACGTCATGTAGAGACGCTGACTCGAAAATTAGCCCATAACGAACAGTTCGTTCAATTAAAATTTTCAAGATCGAGGCTGAATTTCAACCGAATAGGGATAATAATAATTTTTCCAGGCACCAAGAGCGTTGAGAGAAACGTCATTTTTACCAGTATAGTCTTCTGCATTCGCAATGAGGTGACGATTTTTCGAATAGCAATTTTGAAGAATGTTTCCGTTTCCCACTCATTGTTTGTTCAAAGAAATTTCGTATTCTATTTTTTCTTCACGTGTATGTGCGCAAAGCTGCACGAAACTTTTTATAAATTGACGCCACGGCGAGGCCTTTACGAAAATTCAAACATCTTAGTATAAAAAATTCACGAAAGAAACTTTAGTAGGGCGAAAAATTCGTTTTCCTTAAAGCGATTTGGCATTCCGATTTGTTATCAAAATAAATCACATCGCTCTTTCTTTATGTTCTTCCATTGGATGAAAGACGAAGAAAAGGATGAGGAAGAAAACGATTTAATGGCCTTTATCGAGATGGCACATTTTACAATTGTCACTGTATTCGTTCATCTAATCGTTTACAGCGCGGTTGTCTTACGAACATTTGGTATCTTCGATTGTGCAAACAATTTTCAGCATGATGTCACTTTGAGGGGGGGGGCGGTGAAACGACAAGAAAACCTAATTTGCTTTAATTTTTATACTTTTTTTTTTTGTTTTGTTTACGTATGTTTTGATTTAATTTCGAGTGTAACTAAGAGAAATTTCAAATTTGATTAACTTTTGAAAAACTCCGTTAGGTACCTATATTCCATACTACAAAAAGTAGAACTAACAATTTGTGGGGTTGTATTTATGAAAATCATATACATACGAGATTAGCACCGGAAAAATTATATTTATAGAGTAATATTCTAAATGGTAAAGTTGAATGTTCTCGAGTGAGAGGAAAAATTATTTTAAAAACCAAGTGGGAATCCGAGTGTTTGAAAACCGAGTGTATGTCCATTGAAATGAAAAGAAAACCACATTACCTTGTCATTTGTCCGAGTGCAAGCCCAAATGCCCGAGTGAAGAAATCAATCCATATTATATAAAAAAATAATGTATTGAAAATAAAAATGCGGACAAGACAAAAAATAAGAGCTGCATTAAAGACATACAGACATTTGTTGACTGATCTGGCAAGAAAGAGTTTACAGTGAAGGTAAGAATTTCGCTAGTCAATTAACAAAAAAAGGAAGGGGGGAAAAAAACCAGTTAGAATTGTACCGAGGCACAGGCTAACACTTATTATTAAAAACCACCGAGGAAAAACACAAGGTGGTGAAATAAAGGGTAAGTATTAAAAATCTAGAAGAGAGAGAGAGAGAAAGTTTAAAGATGTTGTAAGGAAAACGGTTCGACATGAACAACATAGGCTGTAGCTGTTAGCCTAACCAAGGCGCTTACAGCACACTTAATTATTAGTAGATAATTTTATTTGTTTTATTTTTGTTTATTACTACGAGGAGTGCGTTCAAGGGCGAGAAAAATTTAGGGGATTTATTTTATACATTTTTATTTTTACCATGACAGGCCGAACCCGTTAATTTTTATCTAAGTCGGAGGTACGTAGCCCTTGGATGGCAAAGTTATGTATGTTTGAACCTATGGAAATCTTTGGTTAGTACCTAACAAACACATCTGTCAAGCAAAGCTGACATCGCAGGCGGCTAGTAAATTAAATAAAATAGGTAATTTATGCGCTTGATGAAAAATTTAGTAAAATAATTTTTCATGGATTCTATAGTTTTCTTTCTATTTTGTTCGAAAAGTTTTTCACTCAAATGCAAATTAAGCGATATAAGTGTGAGGAATGATTTTGCGTTGCCATTTTAACCGCCAATGGTGGGGAAGCCGAAGTCCTTTGCAATGGAAACATTCGATGGTTGTTTTAAGGATTGTAAAGCTGATGAATATAATAAAATTCAGCTCTTTTCCCTTTTTAAGGCATTTTTTAAGCTAACATGATAAAGTTTAGGAAGAAATTTTATTATTAATTTCAACTATT
The DNA here is from genome assembly GCA_011428145.1 of Ericerus pela. Lineage (NCBI taxonomy): Eukaryota > Metazoa > Arthropoda > Insecta > Hemiptera > Coccidae > Ericerus > Ericerus pela. The sequence goes on from WOFM01000478.1 coordinate 1,989,200, forward strand.
TATAAAATGTATGTAATTTCTTTTCAATACAACTTGATAAATAAACACAAAGTTCATCTTATTTTTGGAGTCAAAAAAAAAAAAGAAAAAAGAAAACAGAGTACATAAATAAAACATTTTAGTGCTAACCCAAGAGTCTAATTCAGGTTTACACCGAAATCCCATCAATTAGATGCAGACGATTTCCAGGAAACCAGCTCGAAATTTAAACGTTACGTACATTTTGGAATGAAATCACATAACATTAAACTAAGTACTACAGAACGATACCGCAGTAAAGTTTCTTTCACTTTTTTTTTTCTTCTTTTTCAGCTTTAAAAATAATTAAAGTCGATCTACAATAGCGTAGTACGGCCATTTTATTTACGAAGTGAAGATACATTACCCAAAAGGGGTAAAGTCGTTATATCCTACGCAATTATAAAGAAGAACTTAACCAATTATTTCGTGAAAACATTCAATGGTGGAAATTTTTTTCTTTTTCTGGTAGCATAGCTACATATTACATACTACAGCATGTACAGTGTACTACCAACTTCTTTCCATGTCGAATACGAATTCGATGAAAGAAAAAGAAAGGAAGAAAAAAAACTCTATCCCAGCAATACTTCACTAGAAAACTCAGTTTGCCAATTTTCATTAATAATTTAAAAAATTTTAAAAATATAAAATATAAAAAAAATACCAAAAACCTGAAAATATTATAGAGGTTATAGATCGAATGTTCACGATTATTGTACAAAATAATAAAGATGCTGACAAAGTTACATTTCAGAAGTGTGTAATTGTAGAAAATAATACATATAAAGTACTGAGTATGAACGTATGAAGAGTATGAAGTTGTGCGGAGACAAACTAATGAGTGACAAAACAGGTAACAATGTAGTCGCGAGTACAAGTGAAAAATATATATTATATGTAATGTCCAGTATTTGCAGGAGTGCGAGGGGAAGAGGATTGATGATCACAACACCCTCCTACAATCCTTTGAACCAAGCACAACTGCAAGAAATTAAAGGTTATTGGTATTACAATTATGGTTTCAAAAGGTGGTAACATTGTTACAGTAAAATAAATAATCAAAAGTAAATAAACGCAAAATTGATAAAAATTGAAAAATAAAAAATGTAAAAAACGGTAGAAGTGCATAAAGTGGTAACTAAAATGGAAAAAATATTGAAAAATAAGATAAGTACATATATTAGTCACGATTAACTTTGTATATGCATGATAAGTTATTAATTATACATGTATTTTATGTTTCAGATTAGTGAAATAAAGGAAGAAATGAGATCAATGAATGTAAATAACAGGTTACAATCAGGTAAATATATAGTATTATTGTAATAAAATGATCAAAAATGAGCTATTAATGAAATTAAATTTGTTGTTTCAGGTGGTGAATCAATTTTCCGATTCGGCAGGAATAATATATTGTTATTAATTTTTCGTTTATAAAATAATTTAATGGTAGTAAATTGTTAATGATTAGATTGGACACATCACAAATCTCATATTTTATACACAATGTGCATGTAGTATGCACTTGATTTGGAATGCGTCCATCATATTTTGATTTGTATTATGTTTCATTATTGGTGCTTAAATGATTCTAAAATGTGTAATTTTCAACCAATTGTCACAAAATTTGTTACAGACATTGAATAAATTATATTCCACCATTCGACAAAATTTTGTTTTTACAATTTAATAGTTCATGCATAAAAGTGATTTGAAAAAATCTTGAATTATTGCTAAGAAAAGAATATAAAGAATCAAAGAAGCGGATTAGAAGTATGCTTACTTTTATTTAATATTTTAAGCAAATTTTAAATTCACTAGGTATTACTTGTTTTTGTTCGTTACCTGAAAATAATTTTTTTTCCTCCACAGCAAGTTCGGTGTTTTTTTAGCGTATAATTTAAGATTCTTCATGTACTCATAACGATGCAGCATAATTTAAGCCTAGCATATTTTCATTCAAGAACACTATGAAGGAAAAAGAGTGATAAAATGCAAGGTTTTTCCATTGAAAATATGAAATATTGCAAATTTTTGTAATGGGGAGCAAATTTTTCTTAATTTTATGTTCGGATGCATCATTTATATGCTCAATAACTTGAATATGAAAACTGTACATAACCTATAAAAGCACAAAATAAATTTTGTATTTTTTAATGAGGAATACATTTTTATTTTCACTACAGGTAAAAACAAAATGAGGAGGTGGCGGGCAGAATCGTGGTGCAAATCTTGGTGTGAATTTAAGTGCAGAGGAGAGAAGAAAAAAATGTGTCTGCATGAATAGGTCTGTGCAGCCCATACTATTTTTTTTCTCCATTGTCCCTCTGCCTCCAACACCTTATATACAAATAAAGTATTAAATATAATAGAGGACGCTTGCCCGTCTATATGCTGCTACAAAAATTGGAACAACTTTTGAAGAGCTGTTTCCATCCTTTTGGTACCAAATTCAAATTTGTTGGCCCGTACATTCAGGCGCATTAACAACGATAAGAATTTTTTTTCTTCAAATAAGTGAATTAATGAACGAATAAATGTAACTGACATTTCATAAACCACATCAAACAAAATTTTGTAGATTAAAATGAGACTGAAATTGTACCGATCCTTTTAGGAGTGGGGATACTTCATCTCCAAAGCGGTGCAATTTTTCGTCTCAAATGCACTTAATACTCCGTGCATATACCTATCTTCTTATATATAAAAGCCACTCTGTGTATATTTGAGTCTGACTTCAAATCATTTTTTTCTTTATAATATCGTATCAAGTCATCTGGTTAATTGATAATTCCCACACATATTTATGTAGGTTTGTGTTAATTATTGCTGCCTTGCAGCATTCGCAGGCCAGCAGCATAGCCACTACATCACGAGATTTGGTTGAAGGATAGAGGCTAGTTTACGCTTATATGTTTCCCATTTGAAAAAATATTTATTTATCTCAATTTTTTCGGTATTTTCCTTGGTTTTTAAGGAGAATGTTGTAAAAAATAGTGTGTGACACACGTGTATCACAAATAACTATTATGTGAGAACAAAACTGAAATTTCACATCATTATATAACGATTGAGTGACGCATCATGGTAGAAACAGTTTCTCCCATTTTCTTAACAAAAGAGAAAAACTGATTTGTTGCACTTTGCGCCAAATCGCATTGATTATTTGTCTGGTGCTGTAATCATCACACCTCTACTTTTGTAACAATCAACTTCTTCACCCGGGTGTCACTCAATATTTTCTTTGATTCCCATCCGAAAATGTTGTGGTTCTACGAAGATGGAAAAACATAGGTATACGAAGTTATACGAAGTTTTTTATGGTTGCGAGAGATGGAGGCATAGTGGTGCAGAAAGTAAAGGAATCAGGAGTGCGCATGCGCGGCCCAGACTATGACGCAAAAAGTGAATAACTTAGCGAGGGCCCCTATGCCATTTCAAATCCACCGCATTTTGCCTACTACAGACGCACAAAAACATTTACATTTTAGGTCGGGTAGCAGCTGTTATAATAATTACTATTTTTAATTTCATTGAAAATATGTCTCCAATCGAATATTCTGTAGACACTTGTCACAAAAATTTTATGTGCTACAAATGCTGTTTTAGAAAATATGCATGTCTCACACTAATTGTGAATTTTTTTGCACTCGCCATCTGCTCAAGCTGAAAAACTCATTTCGTAGTGGAACTGCCAACTTTTCGCTTTTAAAACACAATTTACTTAATCCTCAACATATTTTTCAGAAATTAAATGCATAAAAACCTAAGTACAGTGAATTTAACTTCTAGTGTCGTATGAACCAATCATCACCTAATTCCCAAGAAGAAAATAATTGTGATTATATTGGCTTTCAGCTTTTGCAAAGACTTTCTCTATCTATAACTGTTTCGTCCTGCAAATGAGGAAGTGTTTTCGAACTACTCTTCAATAAAAATACCTTTAACTCCCTAAAAGATTTTCGAGCGTTATATCTTTTTATTTTTTTCAGACTATAAAGAAAAAAAATTTTTTCGTTTCTCTCTTGTCTCATTCATAAATAATTTTTTTTTGTTTTCATCATTTCAAATTTTTACAATACAATCAATAATCAAGAGCCAAAGTACGTGAAAAATTGATTATATTAGTAGAATAAGTAAGACTAGGTATATATTAAAAAAAAAAAAGTTGGAAGAGGTACAAAAAAACAAAAAATAACCTAATTGACTCGTTGTCGAAAGAAACTTTTGTAAAACAACACTTGAAAATATTATTCGTCGTTACTTAAAATTTGGCGAAATCGAGAAAAAATCATTTTAACGAACGAGTTTAGAAAAATTGAAAAATAATGACTCATTTTCAAAATTTGAATGAAAAAACATCAGTAATAATTTCGCAAATAACGAAAAAACTCGCTCTCTTTCTCCATCAAAATTAATTTACTCAACCTCGCTATTCACGCAGAATAATGGTGATTTTTATAGCAAATAACTCACGGCTTGTTGGCAGGTTTTCACAGTTCAGTCATCGTTTGGAACTTTTCTTACTATTTTGTTGGTAGACTTGAACCATCTAAGTTTGAAGTACCCCATTCGAAACCAGAATTAGATATGCTTTGGATAGTGAATTAAAATTCATTTGATGAATTAAACGATATTTTCTCTCGGAGAGATAGTTTCAAGGTTTCGAAGAAGGGTTGGGCTAAATATAGTCGATTTTCTATAACGCAGTACCTATTTTACAACGTGTAATCTTCATCTACTGGTTAAAGTAATTACCTCTTGAATGCAATTTGCGAAAGCATTCATGTTGAAAATTGGTCTAAAACATATTTTCGAGGAATTGAAAATCGAAATTTTTCATCTCCTTATTTCTCGATTAGACTCTATCCTTCCATTTAAAGCCGTGCATAATATGCGGATGGAGGATTGGCTACGAGGAGATCTTAATTAATGAAAGATTGTAGAAATTTATCTTCCTATTATCTCTAATTGGAGAAAATGAAAAAAATACAGTCTGCTTTTTTTTAAATTAAAGAAAATTTTGGGATGATGATTTTTGATTTTAAACTTGATACCGTGGAACACTTATTTTCCAGGCCATGGTGAGAGAGTTTTTCATTTCACACTTATCAAAATTTTTAGCTTGTTTTCTATATATATATAAAAAAAAACAAACAAGATAAATTAAATTTTTAAATGAAACTGAAGAATACTTTTAGTCCTGAGAAAGGATTCACACTGAAGGTAGCCTACAGTTTCTTGCATGTTCATCTACTTCATATAGTTAAGTATAGGGGAGCCAAACCCCTGGAAAACTCTTACGATTTGATAGTGTGCAACAAGAGTTTATATACCCTGGCTCTGTACACGCACACAAGTACACATAAGTTAATTATTTGCGCGATACTTTATGGTTGCTATGACAACGGATAAAGTATGGCACGTGCACTGATAACCAGTTTGTCACATCATTCCAAGAGAGATCTCTTGATTAGTCACGGTCTGGGAGTTTTAACGTACTTGCAAAGTTGGTGGCGACTGTTTTCGAGGGGTCCAAGCCCCTAATACCTCATACGAAATGACTCCCATAAAAATTTGACTGGGAGTCACATAATTTTCTCATTTCACTTAAAAATAATTATGACCAATGTGTTCAATATTCCAAAAAAGTGCTGCACTTGATGTTTCTATGTTTTAAAAGTTAGTTTCCAGTTCTTGCTGGATACAGGCATGTCAGATGTACCGCTATTCTTTCATAAGAAAACATTTTACATTGAAAAAACCCAAAACTACGTACATTCTGGCATCTCTGGTTGGATATCACTTTATGAAATGGAAAAACTCAAAAAATTTGTTTCAAATATAACAATACCTAATTATATTGATAAGAATGGTATAAGTATGTACCTACATGATAAAAATTCACTGATATCTTTGGAAAAAACTTTTTATAACAATTAACTTACTAACCGAATACAGATAGGAAATTTTGCTCTTTTGGAGAAGAAAATTGTTTTTTTTTTTAGTGAGACTTTGAAAATTCTAACTGTTTTTTCGGAGAACTATTGTGCAGCACTTTTCTAAATCGAGCAACCGATTTTAGAAAGACAGATGATAGGCCTAGTACCATACTTTTTTTTATTTCGAACACAGGCCTACCATAATGAAATAAAAAAATCAAGATATTTTCATGATGATTTTTAAAAACACGCTTATTTATGCAGCAGAAATTTCTGCATAACATCTGTTAGACATAATACCATACAGGCTCACAAACATAATATTTGGAAATAGAGCTAGTCGAGGGAGTGCTGGAATTTTTAATTTATTTCACCGCATCAGTCAAGTATAAACCACTAACTAATAAGAGAGGACGCATGAAACAAAAAGTGATGGACTAATTTTAAGACGAAATATCCCCACATCTACTCAGCCATACAGTTTTCAGTCTCATTTTATCTACGAAATTTCAGTTTTTTATGGTTTTTGAATTATTAATTATATTAATTTATTCATTTAATTCAGCTATTAAAAAATAATTTCTGATTATTGTTAACTGGTTCTAATTTGGAAAATTTGAATTTGGTACATAGGAGTGGGGACATAGTTACAAAAGTGGCACCTCTTCTTGTAACGGTATGCAGATGGGTTTACATCCTCTATTATATTTATTACTTACTTTGTAGCTTAGTCACACAAAAGGGGGCTTTGTGTTTAGTGGGAGGGTAAATGAGGCTGAGTTTTTTGTTTTTAGGTAAAATGAATTGATGCCAGTGGTGTTCCAAAGAAAATTCGGAACTCCGATTTCTTTTAAAAGTGATTAAAAAATTTTAGGAGGAAACCGTATGAAATATTTTTTTAGGTGTTATTTGTATTCTTGAACATTCATAATACTTAATATGATTTGTCTTTTTTTTTAAAAAGTTCTTGAGAGTACACGGCATTCATCGTGTCCCAGGTGAAGGCGTCTACATTCAGTCAAAGAAGATTTTTTTTTTTTTACATTATCAAAGGTTATAATAGGTGTTTTTAGGGTGGTATTATATGTAGTTATGTTTAAATCAACAATTTTTCCAATTACTCTGTGTCTCAGTGCTACAGACCTGGACTGTCACCTCAGTAACCTGTGTTCAAATCATTATGACATTACTGAAAATTTTATTTTTTTGTAATTTTATTTTTTCATTATTATTGTTTTGTTTTGTTTTTAAATTGTATTTATCAGTGGATTTGCCAGATTGTTTATTATATAGATAAAAAAAATTCTGCAAATACCAGAAGTCTTTATTTTATTCTCTCGGGTCCTTTTTATCTGTCATCCGTTTAAGGATGAAACTGGAAACACCCAAAAAAACATACTTTTTGTCTAATCACAGACACTTGTATAACAAGTTCAGAACACCTCTGAGTGCTACCTACATTTTTAGGTGCAAAGATAAAAAGAAATCTTAATATGATTTTAGAGAGGCTAAGGAGGTCATGACCTCCACTGGAGTCCTGTTCTGTTGAATTTTCCCATTTTTATGGATTTCTTGCGCCATAATTGCGCCAATTTAGAGAAATCAGAATGAACGAATTGACATTTTCTAACAAATTGTATCCTTGATGAATTTGTACCAATGGTGAATCAGCAGTAGAGCAGAATGAATCAATAATTTGCATCGCATGGAGCTGAGGTTTTCAAACTGTGGTATGCATACCACTAGTGGTAAGCTGGTGTTTGCTAGGTGGTACGCAAAGTGAGATGAAATTCGGACATCGTGAGAGGGGAATTCTTGTGTAATTATTGTTTAAATTTTAATAATTTTGAAAATGACAATAATCTGACAAATATCTAAAAAAATAGCTGACGAAATCTGTAGTGGTAACTACGCCAAATTTCTTGAAGAAGATAAGCTGGTACCTCCAAAAAAGGTTGAGAACCCCTGGTATAGAGTATAACTTCAATTGTTCTATTTCTAATTCACATAAATACAAGGCAGAGTAAAGCTTTCATACAGTTTTGCAAAATTACTAAAAATGTATGTTTGTATTGGCATCAGTTTTTGCCATGAGAATCTGTAGGTTATCTTATTTAAACCAAACAAAAAAAGAATTGTGGGGACATCATTCGTATGAGGTATTAGGGGCTCGCAGCCCTCGACGACAGTCGCCGCCCAAAGGCTCGCAATAATCGTTTACATGATGTAAAACATTAACACACTGGTGCGTTTGAAAGTTCGTACCTGCATGTATGTACAGGTATGATACATTGCACAAGCCGAGATCAATTACTTGATAACAATTTTGGTGATGTCACAGCCCGGTACCAAACGCGCTACGTTGTTTCTTATCACCTCAATGGAGACAAGAAATGACGTAACGTATGACATAATTAGGTACATATACATATGTATGTGTGTCTGTGTGCGTGTGCCAAATTTGGTATATAAACTCTTAAAACTGGCTACAAAATTGCCAGTGTTTGCCAAGGATTTGGCTCTCCCGTACTTTAAAGTACAAAGTGGCAGAACATGCAAACTCTGTTGAAGACCTTCTTGTGTGAATATCTCTCATGACAAGGTATTCCACAAGAAACATGTGGGATACAGCTTTCCCCATAACCATAACAAATACATAATAATTTAAATTTAATTTCAAAAAATAATAATTTCATCAAAAAAATAATTCAAACACTGTGAGCGTCCTTGGCACGTAAACTCAATGTAATTTCTCCCTCCATTTTTATTTTCAACTCTTTTCAGTTTTTTTTTTCTTTTTAATTAAACTGTTTCCCTCCTATACAACTGACAATAGCTCTCCCCATTTGTGGTGGTAGTAGTTAAGATAAATACCTGGTATGTATTATTACCCTGATCAATAACTTCCCCTTCCATTTTGTTTTCACAGAGCAGCATCACAAAAACTTTCAATTGTACAATTTTTCGCTGCTCCGTTCATCCAATATTTTGTGGTTGAACTGTGATGGTTGTAATTTTTTTGTCTGTCAAACTTTTAACTTTTCAATACACCATATATTTTCTTATCATGGATTAATTTTTACCGCGGATGGCTAATTTGGGTTGGTAAATTCAATTTTTGTTGCACGGTTTAAAACGGTTCAAAGAAAAGCCTGGCTAGTTGTGCAGGTCTAAACTAAAACTCACATCTTCACTGAATTCTATTGGTGGAGATGCTCTCGGTTAATTAACTGAGTGTTATTTTTGGAGAAACTTATGTTGGTTTGTTTTGGGATGGGTTCTGCCACCGAGGGTTGCATATTACAATCGCAATTTAAATTAGTTTAGCAATCGAAAATTGGTTTTCTCTAATCAAATAATTTTTTTTTTCTCTTTGAAAGAGCCCTTTCTTATCGGCGTACCTGTGTCACCAGAACCAACTGACTGACTGGCCGTTTTCAACAATACAGGTATTCAATTTGATTAAATTGTATCACGTTTCTTTCGAGTGTGTACCTACGTTTGAATCCATCCCTGAAACTGGAGTAAATTCCCCTCCCCACATTGGTTTTCTCCACTTCTGAAGAAATTTATTTTTATTACACTATTAGAGTTTTAAGAACATCTATAAATAAAACTTTTATTCTTTTTTCTGCATCTCTGCATCCCTTTCTTACTTAGTGTTTTCGAAAATCTTCCTTTCCTTGACTCGTAAAAAGTCATTACCAGTTTCTTCACGTTACCAAAATTCAAATTTATTTTCTCTTTTCGAAATTCAAATTCATCGGATGAAAACGCAGGTAGTAGAGTGTAGGTACTCCTGCATATTACCAACGCGATTGAGTCCGCAAAATTGAAAATATTTTTTCACAAAATTCCGTTGCTGAAGGAGGTACTAAAAATGATTTACTCAGCCAGGTGGTCATTAAATTAGGACACAGGTTCCTACTCGAGCAATTTAGGTAGATACAAAATAATGCGAAGATACAATTTCAACTCTGTTGAATAAAATACGAGTGTTTTGTAGAAATTTATGATTTGCCGAGGAAAGCGAATGGAAAATTTAGCGTATAATTTTACATTGTGTTCACTTGGGTGCTGTAGTTTAATCGAATTGGATTATACGTTTTTCACGAAAAAAAAACAAAAAAAAAAAAACAGAAAACACAAACAAACGTCAAAATTAATAACGAACGGTTCAGTTGGAATTGATTTTATTAGTTACAACTTTAATCAAAAACAGAGATCACCATATAGCATAATCAGAGCATTTTTGAATCGGCAAGGAAGTAAATAAAAAGGAGGAGAAAATAGATTTACAAAATTTGAAAAACTTTTAAAAATTTCAAATTCGAATCCGGAAAAATAAATTTCTCCTTTTTTACTCAGTTTGTTTGCAAACGAGGAATTAAAGTTTATTGACTTCACCTAAGGGTTAGGGGTAGGGATGATGAAAATTCTCCGTTTCATGAGAAAAGAAAATGATTGGTACCATTTCCCCATCTAATTTAATTTTTTTTATGTAACTATATATATAATATATATAATGCCCAAAATAAAATTTTGTGTTCACAGTTTTGAAAAAACTACAGAATGGATTGAGCTGAAATTTTCACGAAAGATAGTTCTCCTATTGTGGCAGGTGAGAAAGAAGTTTGGTGCCTATCGATTAATTGGTTTCTGAGAAAAATGGAAAACAAAAAATCCTGGAAAAGTATGTTTTTTGGATTCTGAAAAAATAACGAAGGGAATTGAGCTGACATTTTCATGACAAATTATATTTATATAAGTGCAGGTTTGATAAAAAAGTGGTGCCTATTAGTTCAATAGTTTCTAAGAAAACTGGTGAAGAAAATTTTCTGGAAAAAATTTTGTGTTCATGATTTTGAGAAAACTACCAAACAGATACAGCTGAAGTTTTTACAATAAAAAGTCTTTATATGGGAGCAAATCTGAAAGAAGTTTGATGCTCATCGGTACAGTAGTTCGTAAGAAAACTGGAATAAAAAAATTCTTTGAAAATTCATTTTTCCAGGATTCTGAGAAACCGACTGAAGTAATTGAACTGAAACTTTCACGATAGATTATCCGTATGCAGGTGCAAGTTTGATAGAAATTTGGTGCCTAATTAACATAATAATAGGACATATTATTACACTAATAAATAACATTAGAATAATTTACTTATATATAATTATAGAAATAATAATTATTATAATCCAAACATACATTTTTTTTATACTAAACTTATTAAATTTTATAAACATAAATTAAATTTTTAATGAAAATAAATTGTATAAACTTAATTTTAATTAATTCACATTAGGAATTCTCTGATAAAACTGGAGATGACACATTCGGCCTATCTTATTTTATTTAAAAAATTCTGTTCACAAAAATACGAACATTTTCAAAATTTTTGGTCTTGAAATTTCATGAATATGTACCATCCACGGACATTCCCTTTTATCAAAACGTTTCTTTTGTCATTCTACGGTGCTTCACAAATCTTTATCTTACGTTTTTTCCCAGTTCCAAATTCTGTTCTATCACCTTCGACGTATTTTTCCTTTTTCACTTCCCTCCTATCTAACAAAAGTTTGTCCCTGGAATTAGACAATAAAATTCTATATGTATTGTAAATCAGTTTACCACCACTTTTTCTTTTAACTGACAGATAAATAATTTTGTATTCGAACTCCGTTTTTCTCTGTCAATCTTCAAACTTGCTTCAATTTTTGTGCTTGAGATGAAAACATGTTTTTCAGTTTAGTTTCTCGTATGTGTTTTTCTTTTTCCATAATAATAATACATGACATGTATTTTAATATAAAAATGTGTTGATTTTTTCTACTGGGCAATGGGAGAAATTTGGCGGTGTAATAAAATGGTCCACGGTTAATTGCTGATACGGTAAGTCCAATCATGGAATTAAATACAAGTGCGGTGAAAAAGGTATATTAAAATCGCCTATGCATGGCATAAATTCAAGTCCTAGGATACCTGGCAGAGCTTTCCAACAGGGCAGTGGTAATTCTGTGGCCACTGTCCTGTACAGGTGAGTTTACCAAAGTCCGTGATCTCGTGTAATTTTGAATTGTGAAATTTTGTAGGGACTGAAGGGAGGCCCCCCCTGGCATACCACAGAGAAGAAAAATTGTTGAAAAAACTTCCGTATTCACAATTTTGAGACAACTACGAAAATGATAGGGCTAAAATTTTCAAGAAATATATTCCTCATATGTGATTAGATATGATACGAGTTTGGTGCCCATCGGTTCAGTAGTTTTCGAGAAAACTAGAAAAATAAAAAGTTCTGGAAAATTTGTCTTTAGCTAAGTATAAAACATGGACAGATCTATATTTTGTTAAAGATATTGATAGCTGATAGAATTTCATATAAATTCGAAAGGAAAATTCATCGCCCTATCAAAACGATGTTTCCTAAAGATCTCCACCGAGAGTAGTGGCCATTGAAATGGATGAGAAAATATTTTTTCGCAACAAAACGGAATTTGATTTCACAGGAGAAATTTTTTTTTTCGAGTTGGTTAGCATAGGTAAGTCAAAGAAAAATTAAACAAAAGAAAATGAAATAAAAAAAGAACAAAATGTGTTATTATTTTAAAGATTTTCTGCTCTTTCGAAATTGTTTCGACTTAGTTGGCCACAAATTCTTTGCCACTTTACTGTAGGCAAATTATTTGATTCTTTTGATGTGATTTGTTAATTTTCCTTTTTTTTTAATTTTTTTTTTTTTTGAAGTTTGCTTTGTTTTCCAGAATTGCTATTCTATACCCTTACATCGTACCTCGAAGTCATAAAAAACCAAAGAGTATCAGACTTTAGTTGAAAATTTCATTTTCGCAATTTTTTTTCTTTTTTGTTTGAACTCGCCTATTATAATCGTTCTCATTCTCTTTGACGGGACCCATGAAAAAGATACGACAAAGAGCTGAAAGCCCATTAAAAATAGGGGGAAAAAAATCTTAAGAATGAAAGTAATATAAATTAACTTGGCACTCGTTCTTTGTGCGATGCTGAGGTGCGCAAATGCCAGATTGTTTAGTGTTTCAATGGCACATCACTTATAGTTACGTTTTTTTTTCTCCTACTGTTTGAAACAACAAACGTCAATTAATATTGAATTTTTCGACTGGTAGCGAAGCGAAAGAAAACAGTTTAGTTCGAATAAATATTATTCAACGTTCCAACGTTCAATAATGGATGAGAGGAAAAAATTGTCCACACAGCTAAATGACTTCTTTTTTTTTTTTTTTTTTTTTTTTGCACAAGCACATTGGATTTTTTCATTCGACAAAATTGGTACCAAGTTTTTTTTAATTTTTTTTTTTTAAACGAACTAGAGGTTGGGGGAAGCATAAACGTTCAAAATAAAAGAATAAAAGTCTCACCTTTAACCATCTGTTCTGCGAGACTGTGATAAATATTTAAAATTTGCCTCAAGTTAGTATTTTGAATAGGTACATATGTATCTTCTTCAAAGTTAATTTTATCGTAAAAACAACTTAATCAGTATTTAGGTGTTTTGTAGCCCTGTATGCCTACTCATTTTAACTATATGAAATAGTTATGATTCAATCAATTTTTACGTATAACTTAATTAACATTTAGGAAATTCCGATTGAAATCACATAGTTGCAGCAAGAAGTTAAAGTGATTAATAGCAATTATTAATGATTTGTTGATTAAATACTGGGTTTTGTATGCGGAATAAATTAAGTACCTATTTACCGGGAGTAATATTTACTGAATACTTGTATAGTAAATATTAAGACAATTTAAAGTAGTCTGTCATAAAGTCTTCCAAGTTGTAAGAATGGTACGTGTTTAAGCACGTTTATGCTTGTTAAGTTCACAAAAATGGAAAGAATCATGATTCTGGTCATTGGATTTGAAGAAAATCACGTACAGTATTCGGTAGTTCAAATAGTCTGTAACAATTCTTTTAGTTGAAAAAAAAAAAAAAAAAATTAAATATTTTCAAAACATCGACTAAATACTCTTACGATTAGTATTTACAGAAATTTATTCAGGATTTGCTGAAAATTCTTCAGTATTTATTGCTCAGTAAGTACAAGTAAAAGCTTATGTGCGTGAAATTAATTATTTATTTTTACCTGAGTAAGCTTAATACTGCTAGTGTTTACAATATTTTTATGGGTACGATCCAATTGTAAGAACGAACCGAAATTGTTCATTTTAATTTTTTAACTTCCCACTTTTTGAGGAATAAATTTCAAAAAACCGAGAAATTGAGGTTGAGGGAACTGATAAAAAAATATTTTAAAGAAAAAATCTTCTCCATATCTCATCACCTTCAACAAAATATTAAAGAGAACTTTTCAAAAATATTTCACTCCCACTCACCCTCTTAGTGGATGAATTAAATAATTGATTTTTAAGGAGTGATAGAGTGGGTTGGTTAATGTAATATTTTGGATCAAAAATCTCTTGGATATCTCATCGCATTATATACATAATTATTTGAAAAAATGTAAAAATACATTTCACCCATTTCACACTCTTAGGAGAAGAATTTTAAAAAATTCAGAAATTCTCTTTCAAAGAATGGATACGGAAATATTTTAGAATGAAAATCTTTCCTATATGTGCATGAATGTGGACCTTCTCCTTGTTTGGTCTTATTCAAATGGGAACTTTGTACCTATGGTGTGAGTGAAACTGAATAACCCTATATAGGATACATAGATTGAGAGCTCAATATCTTTTTAATAAGCTATTTTTTCGATTAAATTAATGTTAATTGAGATGGGTTACAGATACCCAAATGAAGAACCATTGAAAACAAAGCATATTTTCCAGTCTTTACGAAAGCCGAGGGAGTGATTAAATTTTTTTCGTTATAATCCTTCATTAATAATGATAATAAAAAACAATTGATGTCAATTATAATATAGATTACAAAATTTAAAATGCCTGCTCTATATTAAACTTTTGTTTTATGAAAAACTTACTAGATATTTATTCGTTTTTTCTGCATCGAAATCAATGCTAATTATAGTTAGCAAAATTTCAAGAGAAAGTGGTAAAGGGTGAGAAATTTTGTCGAGCTTTAAAATTCACCATTGACTAAGTTTACCGCAAGCTACATGGGTGTAAATTTTAACGAACGTTGCGGTGAATCGGATTTTCGAAAATTAAATGCATCGAAACGTTTGCACAGGTACAAAAGTCTGTTTCCAAGTGTGAAGAGATAATCAAATAAGAGACAAGCATTGGAAAATAAGTGAATAAATAAATTACGGCGTAATGCGTGCGAAGGCGCGCACACACACACACACACACATACTCATCAACAAGATGTAAAACTCGACAGTCTGAGGCTCATAGTCCCTACTCAGAGTTAGGATGTTTATGGCTTACACAACAAAAAAAGCTCTATTTGGGCAATTATACGTATATTTCAGGAATGGACGTTAAAAAAAATCTGGGTGATAGGCAATACTTTATACATACATGTAAAAGTGGTTGGAGAACGCTTTAGGTAATTGGCGTTGTGAAAAAAAATTAAATATTTTTAGTTCCGAAGTACCAATTTTATTAATACAAGTCGATGAAATTATGTTTATGACTTCTACTATTGCGGAGATAATTTATTAAATTAAGACATCAAATTGAAGATCAAAGTCTGACGAATAAAATAAGACAAAGAATATGGAGATGGGATGAGTAGGAGTTGAAATATCAGCCGAGAAAAGTAAAAACATAATAAAAATTTGTTTTATTTTCACACATTATTATAAATATTTGCTCGACTAAAAGTGTAAAAAACTTATCTTTTTTTTTTTTTTAATTGTGGAGCAAAAAATATTTCTTCAGATACGTCCTATGATTTAACTTCTTATCTCCCTTTTTTGTAAAATTATCACTTCATATAAGTGAATTTATTAAATTCATTTCTACTTGATTATTTTCTCACAGTAAAAGAACATATAGAATCTGTAACACCTGTATTTAAAAACTGCAGGAAATGCGTTAGGGTGACATTTCTGGAATACAGAAAAACTGTTCGGGCAAAAACCTATATTCTTGCTTACAGAATTACAGATTTTTTATAAATTGCTTCAGTAGGACTAGAGGTAATGCAAGCTTTTAGGAAACTGATAATGCACGTGTGGTAAAAAATTTTCATTTGTATTATTTGTGTTATCATAGATAAACAGTAAGGTTCAAAAAATTTAAAAAAACTGTTCAGACAACTCTTCAACAAATTTGTCTATAGGTATTGTTGCTGGAACCAAGTGCATGATCTCTGTGAATTCTGTGGTTCTGTATCTGCATGAACAGAGCTAGTAAAAAAATTAGAAAAAAATTAGTAAGATGTACTTCCATTTTGACCTAAGTGTATAAACATACATACACTATTGAAAAAAAAAAGTCCGATATTTTCTGTTTTATTTTCCACGTACCTAATGATAATAATAATAATAATAATAATAATAATAATAATAATAATAATAATAGTAATAATAATTGCTCGTCAAATATGCTATAATTTTTGGTGTCATTGAGTTTCTTTAGATCCGAAACAAACAACTATCCAGGTTTCAGTATGAAATAATTTGGTCATGAAATCATAATAGAATTTTTGTTTTTGAAAATTGGCTAAAAATCAATAAATAAATAAATAAATAAATGAAAGAACAAATCAATTCAATTTTTAGTGGTTTTAGGCCTAAAGCTCGCAGTAAAAGTTCGATATTAAACATAATCGACTTGAATATGAAAAGTTTATTATAAGCCAATTTATACTCCCATGTTAGGTATAGGTATATATACAGTATAAATATGTAGGCCTCGCCCCCGTTTTTAATAATATCGTTCCTTATCAGGTGTCAATGTGATGTATGAACGAAAAAATCGGACTACACGAAAATTTTTATTTTCCAAGACGTCGAAAAAAAAAAAAAAAAAAAAAAAAAAGACGAAGAGAAAAATGCGTTCCTCAAGAAAAATGTTCGCTGGTGAAAGAAAACTTTTTATGTACACAAGGGGTAGAGTTTTGACGAAGAGCAAAAATAAGGTAATGTCAGGGTGTGATCAGATGAAGGAGTAGAAAAATAGGATTTATTATGCCAGCGTGTCTATTAAAGCAAAAATATTTTCACATCTTACAAAGCCATCATTTTACATTACTTTTACATAACGGTATACGTTCAGTTAACCTTTTTCTTTTCATTTTTTTTCTTTTTATTTTTTTCACCCAATCTTCCTTCTTTTTTTAACACCAAACTATGATCCGTCCAACAAAATGTTAGTAAAAAGAAGAAAAATTCACTCATTGTGAAACCAGATCATACAAGCGTGTTTTGTGTAAATGGATAGAAATTCTTACCTAAGCCTTAAAAAAAAAATAGGTAGGTAAGGAAAAAAATAGTAAAATTATTTCGCACGTATAATTTTTACTCGACTGTAACATTCATAAAATTTCTTTTATTTTTTGGCAAACAGAAGACGTTATAAAAATTTTTGGATTACACCAAAAAAAAAAAAAAATGAGAGAAAGGATAGGAAAACAAAAAGTATAAGGAGAAGTTTTAATAAACGTGTTATTCTAGCAACGTGCAAACGTGCAAATAGTGATCATTTTTATGGGTAAAATTTTAGGCAAATATTTTAAAAAAAGCTTAGTGTAATTTTGAATTTTGAAATGATAAAATTTAGTAGATGCTAAGCATTTTGTTGGAGTTTTGATAAAAAAAAAAAAGCACATCAGTTTTCTATGTTGTATTATAAGTATAGGTAGTTTTTACCTGACTGGAGCTTCTGTTCTCCATAAAAAAAAGTATTTTTGATGTATTTATCTATTTCTTTAGGGAAAACCGAAGAAAAAAGAGGTAACTGCCGACAGGGACTCATTTCAAGGCATAATCTCTGCAAAAAAACGTTTCTATAGGATGGCAGTACTAATATGTGTGATTTATAATGGTGAAACACATTTTTAAAATTCTGAATTAATATTTTTTAATATTTATTTTATCAACAGTAATGTCAAAAAAATTTATTTTGAAAGAAAACCATTGCGTGAGAAAAGCCCATTTTTTGATAATTATCCCAATAAATACGTGTACTGTTCAAAAAATTGTCTTCTTTTTTGGAAAACTTTTGTACCTAATATCATTTTGGAAAGTTAAAGCATGACATTGAGTTTAATTTAAAATTATCACAGTATAAATCACTGCAATGAACACGTCTTTTACAATGAAATACCGTTTAACGGGTTCAAACAAATGAACTTTATACTAAAAATTGTTTCCAACAAACTCTTCGGGACTGGGGAGGGTTTCCGTAGGTTGTACCAGTTGCTAACTCGGTGTTTGTTGTAACCTGGTAAATTTTGTCAACATATAAACCAATTCTGTTCTTTTGAGACCATCAATTTCACACGTTTTAACCAGTATTTCGTTGTAGAAGGTGTTTGTTGCAGTGATTTCTACTTTAGTAGTCTCAAAAGGACGCCATTTTTTTTTGGAAAAAATAATGTTTTGTATATATATATATATATATATATATATAAAATTTACTTCAAGTGAAGTTGATAATAAAATAATTGATGAGGGCACAATAGTTTTAGGCAAACTATCATGATATTCTATTAAGGATGCTACGATGAACATATATTAGAAGAGATTTGTGAATTTTAATAAAATACAAATGCTTTAAAAAGAGAAAATAATTTTTTTAAATTTCTTTCAGTAAAATCTACTGGAATTAAAATGAAACGAAAAAGCATTAGTTTTAAAAAATGAAACCGACTTCAAAAAAACAAAAAAATAAAAAATTCACTATAAAGAGAAAAATAATTTTTTATAAATTTCTCCAGCAAGATCTAGGTCTAGGGACTGGTATTATTGAATTTGGCGCCCTTTTTCTTCACCATGTTGGCTTTATACGTCAATTCCTTCTAATTTTTTGACAAACCATTAATAATTTCAGTTCCTAGACCATAATATTTCTGGAAAAATTTTAAAATAATTATTTTTCATTTTTTAGTACTTTTTTTTTTTAAGTTATTTATTTTCCATAATACTTTTTCATTCCAGTTTACTTCGAGTCAATTTTATGGATGTTCCGTCGTATTTAGGCAGACGAATATATTCGCTAACCTAAATACTCTGCAACAATTAACGGTGAATATTTCTTCTAAATATTCACCGTTACCTCCGACTAATAACCCAATTAATAGAGCCAACAGTTATGTAGACGTACAGCTAAACAGCATAACTGTCAGCACTATTTGGGAATGTACAATAGGTACTTTTGCAAACATAAACATTTCTAGGCCCAAAAAGAAGTCACTTGGTAAATCGATTTACACCAATACTTCACTTGCCTTTCTAAAGAGTTTCTGACTAGTCTTACTATCTCCGAACTCTTTGTCTGTCGGTGTGCCTATACACCTCAAGTTAGTCGTCCACCCTATGGTGAGGTATGACACTATTAGGTCTAAGAATACTACGTAATAATTAAGTACGTGTATGCGCAAATAGCGAAGTAATTAAGTATAAGTATTTTATAGTGACGAAGTAATTACCGAAGAATATATTGTGACGTGTTCATATCGAATTAAATATTGTTTTGTTGAATCACGTACTTATCTTGTGTGTGTCTATTATAATCGGGATAACAGACACAACACTGGAGAAACTTAAAGAAATTATTTTTCTCTTTCAAGCATTTTCATTCTATCTTTCATTTTTTTTTTATTGAAAAATTTTTTAATGATTTTTTGTTTATATTATTAGCAAAAATATTATACCTGCTTTAAAACTAACATAGATAACTCAAAAACTATCTCATCTATTCGAGAACAAATTAAATGGAACCACCATGAAATAATCTTCTATAATTTATCAAAATCGGTGTCCAAATTACGCATTTATGTTGGAACAAACAAAAAAAACAACATATATATATACCGATCGAATGGATAACTTCCTTCTTTTTTTGAATTCTGTTAAAAATGTGTCATTTACTATGCTCTCCAAGGTTCTTTGAGCTACATAGACGTCTAGTGTTGTGGAAGAATGACGACTGTCATGTAAGAAGTATTTGTTCAATTGCTGAATAAAAATTATTAGTTCTTTTCCAGATTCTGATAAATTTTGTCGATAACTAAAGTTAATTAAACTCTAAAAATTCAGTAGCCTTCCTACCTAACTCAATAGATATAATTTTTTTTTTTTAAATTATTTTTCAAAGAAGAGAAGAGGTGTATCTGGTAGGTATATCAAGTTGTTTTTCCTTCCATCTCTTCGTCTCCATACTCTTTAAAAAAAAAAAAATTGTTTTAAGGTTGGAGTCATTAATTTTAGAGCAACGATTAGGTGTTCGATGTAAAATTTATGATGCAATGAATAGTAGGCCTTCATTTCAAGATGGAGGAAAAATGTGGCGAAATTTTCACGCCCCATTGATAAACGCGTACGGTTTCGTAAAAAAGTTTCGCCAAATCATTAAAAAGTATTAGTTAGACCTTAAAAGCTTTTAACGAGGTAAAATTAAACTTACTTTATGGACTTTTCCATAAAGTTAAATTAGGATAATGTGAAGATAAGTTATTTTGCAGTTGTTATTGCATCTACGTGAGTCAAGAAGTTTTCGAATATTTAAGGCGTTATTTATCGTCAGTTTATTTAGTCACTTTTTTCGTTTGATAATGAGAGCTACAAATTAATTTTGATGAGCCAATAAAATTACCAAATCTTTATCAACATCGAGTTAGAGGTTTCATTCGTCGATATAGCCTACAGGGAATCGTTAAATGATTCAACAGTCCAATTAAATTATTTATTTTTTGTGATTGCCAAACGTTAGAGCCGATAAAGAAGGAAAAAAAAAATTTTAAACATCCAAATAATCAAGTCGTTTAATAGATATTTGTTGAGAATTTAATGGATATTGACTGTCAGTAACTTCATCTTTTCGTCTGTACAAAATCTGGAGAAGTTGAATTCTAGTTGGTGCTATGTGATCAGCCCAGGAGAATTACTGATTTATGTGGTGTGCAAAAGTACCAATAAAAGTGCAACCACGTTGATAGCATGTCTTAAAAAGAAAATCAATGGACACAAGGTATACTCCAGAATGGGATGGATGAAATTAAAAGGGAATCGAGCGGTCGTAACACACCTCATAGGCACTTCACTTTGATAGGTTAATTAATAAGATTTACAACATTTTACCATTCACTAACTGGATTTATTGAAGAAAGAAACACGAAAAACTTCAGGGTGCAGAATATTAATATAATCAAAAGATAAATTGAGAAAATGAAAATTGATTTTTAAATTAATGACCAAACATTTGGTAGGGGAACCAACACTGACCAGCAGAAAGTAGGAATTATATCTCCAAACCATGTCACCGAAGGTAACAGCTTTGTTTGAGCGCTTGCAGTTTTCACAGTAATTTGTAAAATCTATAACAGAAATTACGGAAATGTGTTTGAGCACTTTTTCTGTATTTTACAGTTTTCAGAATCTGCATTTTGAATTACAGTCGTTTGGAAGGTATTGTAAAGATTACATATTTACAGTAGTGGCCAAACATTGAAGAAACTGAATCTTATCAAGCGTTATGGAAAGAATTTATAAAATTTCATAAAGATAATCAACGCGTTTATCAGTGAAATACAAATATCATGTTTTCATCTTCACAGAAAATCGTTTGAGCGCTTCTTTCAGTTTTTCTGGAATATGTGCAGAATATCGTTACAGTAAAAACTGTATTTACAATCAACTGAAAGCTCTCCAACAAAGTTAACATCAAGAATTTGAATAACAAAAGAAAAGAAACTTCATTTTAAGAATGGAATTATGGTTGAATTTCAAATTAGTAAAAGGAGGCCATGTTTAATTAGTACGTAAGAAAACAGAATTGCCAAAAAATGAGAAGCAAAGGACGAAATTAAGGAAAAGAAAAATTTTAAAATGTTACTGAGTCATCAGAATAGAAGTCTTTAGACACTAAAACCGTATGAATTCATTGTTATCAGGGTTAAAGGTGTTATCATAAATTAAGACTGAATTATCGTCATTAGACAACCACATACATACAATTTTAAAGCATTTTTCTCGTTTCATTATTGCATACAATTTTATTAAAAGCTTTTAACGCGAAGGGTACAGGTTTTCTACGTCCATTTGTCCGTTTTATTGTCTTCTTGATTAAAAATCTAATGGTCGAGAATCAAGCAAAATGGGTACAGAAATTAAAAAACAATAGCCAGACAAATTCGCAAATTAATTCGAAGGAAGCAGTTTAAAATGGTCGCCATTGTAAAGCCGTCTTTCAATTAATTTTACGCAGTTACTGTCACCTTAGTTCTATTTTTGGAAGAATGTTGTAAAAAGACGAAAATTTAATATTTTCGTTTTATAGTTATTAGATTTTTTTCTTTTTTTGGTTAAACCACATAATTTTTTTTCGTTGCTTACACTTTGTTTCCTGTTCTTTTCACTTCCTGGTGAGTGAAAAAGACGACGATTGTATTACTTCTGGGGGGGGGGGAGGATGATATCGTTCTGTACGTCATTGTTTGAAGTGGTTTTCGTTAGTAAATGGCTAAAAATACAAAAAATAAAAATAAAAAAACAAAAAACAATACCAATAAAACTCGTGGAAAAAGCACCAAAACACACTTCGAAATACCCGCACTGTAGATGGGTCAACAATCAATTTAGGGAATTTGTGCGATCAAGTTATACTCACCATATAATACACGATAGACGGCTGCAGCTATACGATGGTGTTCTACCATAAAAAATTACGTCGCCTGTACTCGTAATCGACAGCTCATTATCATGATGAAAAGTGACAGTGACGATCAATGTCAATTAAGTACAAAAATTTTCAACAAGGGTTAGCAAATTGCGTGATTTTAGAAAAAACAATCCTCTCTGCTTTTTAGGCCATTATCTCGTAGGCAAGTATACCACGTTGCTTCTCACATTACCTACTTGGCAGCATCATTTGTCTCTCAGCTCAATGAATTGGATGCGATATTTTCGTAATATGTATGGGAAATTTTTCGATTGTTTTAAGGAACCTGAGAAAAAATACTGTAACAACTATTTTTGAAAGGCTAAAGGTCAGCCTACACTACTCCATAGGTACACCAAAAAGGATTTACATTTGCCCAAAGAAGATTTAAACTTCGGAAATCTTACCCCAGCTGCAATTTAATTCACCCTATCTGATATAAATGGCTGGTTATAGCTCTTTTAATGAATTTTGATTGCACTAGGAGATCACACAATCAAAAATTCCCTACATTTTTCTGTAGCATGATATGATGAATTCTAAGATTATTCAGCATTTAACTTTTGCTCAGTTGAAGACTTTGCCGAAATTGTCACACTGCATGCAACTGTGTTTGAAAAAATTCTAACACAGAAGAAATAACACATTCTAAGATAATGAATTGACTGAATTATCTGAATTCTTGGCAAGATAGGTAGGCAAGTACTCTACTGATGGTAACTGCCACAGAATTCGCAGTCTTACAACTACACCTATGAAAAAAATCAATTCATGAACTTTTTTGTCACACAACTCTTTGTTCATTTTAGAACTAGCGGACGAATTTTTGAGTAATTCAAATACTTTTTCATTTTACAAAGCACATCATTCATTTATAACCAATAAAACAAAAATTTATTAAAAAAAGATGAAAAAGTGAAAAAAATGTTTAAGCTTTGGCATTTTATTTTTACATTTTATTGTGTTATGCCATAAACTAAGACCAAATATGTAGCGGATATAACTGACTAAAAATGATTGATAGACTCGAAACACTTTGAAAAAAATAACTGCACAAAGTATTGACTTCAAGTATACTAACTATTTGAAATACAAACTAATATAACATTGCGAACTCAAACGAATGAGCCCCTTAGCATATCATTGTTACTACAAAAGTGAAGATACATTATTAGGTAAATGTAAAATATTTTACTATATAGTACTGGACCAGTAAAGAACGATGATTTTTGATTAGACATGTCGGCGCTAAATAGGCAACCAGAGCGTACCTTTTCACCTACTTTGCTTTGTGTTTATGAATGCTGTCCTTGTGAATTTAAATCAGATGTATTCTAAATAGATGAACTCAAGCAAAACATCGAAAACACAAAGAAGGTACCCTGGGGTTGCCTACTTTTTTGCCGGAATGTCTGGACATTAAAAAATACATTGGTTTTACGGAGTTTTAATGGTCCACTACTATTATATAGTCAATCTGTGAAATGAATTGAGTGGATTAATATAATGCTGATCTGTGAGGACGTATACCAATGAGACTGATTGAAGATGACGTTAATGGTGATAGGCGAGTGAAGTAGTTCCTTCCAGGAATTGTAGAATATTATGCTGATGCAATAAATGACAATTAATATTCGTAATTAGAAGGAGATAATGTTGGATACGTGCAGTGACGTGAGTGGGAGTGAGATGGGTGATGAACGTATAATTTCACGTGCAGGTGGAATGCTGATCACCTGAAATTATACAGAGAAATGTATTATACACGACGTGAATGAATATGAATATGAATAGGAATATATCGTTACAAAATAACACTAGGCCCTATCAAAATTCATCATAATGGAAATGAATGTGATAAATGAATCAGAAAACCTCGTTCTGTAAAACTTTTTTTGGGAGTGTTTTTGGGGTGATTCTGAAGTTGAAACTCAGGTTGAAAAATTAACCAACTATTTGCGCAAGTTTTTGCCTCGGTATTATTTCGGTCGAAAGTATTTTAATGATATCTGAGTTACTCTAATTCGTTTCTTTTTATTTTTTTATTTTTTTAGGGGTATGTTTTTCTCATTGTCCTTATGACTGACCCCCGCATCGGATTATTGATATTAGGACCCACATTCCGGTTGCTAGGCGTACGAGAGGATTGTAAGGCACTCATAAATTACAACTCATAATTTTTCTCTTCGACGAACGAGAAAAGTAACGCTGTGAATTTTCCTGCTGGCTTTGTACATAAAAAAATAAAAAAATAAAATACTTTCATGTTCATCTTTTGTTGCCTCATTTCACGCATCGCTTCAGCTTAACAATACATTAGGCTCATTCTGCGTGTGTCCCATTAACGAAATTACGTGCACAGTCCCTTGAGAAGTTTTCATAGACCTAGTATAGGCCTTATACATCTTGGGTCTTGAGAAACGATACACATGTGTAGGTGGTATTTTAAATGCTAAATTTAATCAAACAATGAGAAAATTGAAGTAAAAATTATGCACACAGGTACTTGTGAGTGATAAAGTGGATTTTTTGAATCGTGCGTTCTAAAAGTATCTTTAAGGGAAGCAATTCAAAGGTTCATTGAAATGAAATTAATATATCAAAAGAAATAGAAAAATATCAAAATTTAAACTGGATTTTGATTGATGATTCCCACTCACAACGTAACATGAACTAAAAAATCTTTAATTTTCATAAGTACGATCAATTGTTTCTCTGGAAAAGCCCTATGAATATTTCCAAATTGTTTCCTCCACAAAAGAAGATGTAGGATAAGAATAATTTTATTTTCATTGAAATTATTTAAATTAAGAAAATGAAGTTCTTTGAAAATTTTGTTTAGCTTCTCATCCTCAAGAAAACGTGTCACATTCTGGTTGACAAATAATTACTCAATAGAGGAATGTACAATTTTTCAGTTCATCCCTATACAGTGGCGGATGCAGAACGTCATTTTGGAGGGGAAATGACAAAAGTTTTTGTGGAGTTTGGAGTTGAGCTTTTTTTTTTTTTTGCTGTTTTTTGCTCTCCATCACTAATTTTTACAGTTTTTATTTGAATTCTGCATTTTTTTTCTAATTTTTTCTTATTTCTTTTTTGGCATTTGAGGAGGGAAATTTCCCTATTTCCCCTCTGGACCCGCTACTGGCATTATATCACATGCACATTAGAAACATCCTGGAATCAGAATTTGAAAATTTTCCATCTTGCTGTTACAGTTTATTCCAAAATTTTAATGTTTTTCATATTCTTTACCACCCTATATCTAAGCCCCTAAAATTTATTGAAATTTTTTCGCTTCAAATTTCATGGAAGCGTATTATTTTTGGGTTGAAGTATTTTTATTATTTACCGCTTAGCTATCGAGCAAAATTGAAAAAACTAAAAATAGTCACACGTTCGTTCCTCTCTCTCCTGTAGGGGCACAAGCTATGGAGTTGAATCATTTTTATCACTAATTCGACATCACACTAAAATCGTATTTCAGTCGTAAGACCTTTAGTAATTATTAATTTCATTTTAACCCTATTTATATTCAAGTCTATTCAGGGCTATGAGGAATTTTTTCATTGCGTGGGACTTGGGAGAAGGCTATCTGGTCGTCAAGTCAACTTTTTCATGTCCAGATATTCAAAATACATAATAAGAAAAATATACCTTTTTAAAAATTAACCAAAAAGTTGTGTTAGTTATCGTTTTTTGCTTGAGTGATCAGATTGGAAAAGAAAAAAAAAGACGTGAGCCTACTCTATCAGAAAAATATAAAAAAATAAGCTTAAACTTTGTAAAGAAAACACCCTAAAGTCAGAAACTAAAAGCAGTCAAAGAAGAAAAGAAAGAAGAGAAGAAACAGAAGAAGAAAAATAAAATAAGAAAAGAAAAAGAAAGTTTAAAAAAAAAAAGGAAACGTTTACGGCCACATTTTTTGTTCGGACATATCGTCATTAATATTGACTTTGAGTTTACTTCTTATGCCTTTGAAGTGCCCTGCAATGTTTACAGTTATTTTAGGGCGTATTTTACGAGTTTCGAATTGTTATTATGGGTGCGAAATGGTCGGGTTCTGTTGGCTTTTCACTATTGATGCCTTTTTCTTCCCTTTTTAACCTTCATACGGTAATTTAATTTCAAAAAATGTTCGCCGTTTATTTTATTATATAGATTTTTCAGACGAAAAAGTGAACCATTTTTTTCTTCTCTACGAAGCTCTATGCCATTTAGCTGCTAAATGATGAAATTTGTGTGGTATGGTTGGAAAAATTTTTGCTCATCTTTGACCATATACCTAGTTAATATGATCTGGTTGTGGTAGTATTATACTCACTGATAGTGATAACAGAAATAAAAATCATTTGAAGTTTTTTTCAAATTTGTAGTATCTCAATGGGGGTGGCTTCATTCGAAAGGAATTTGCTCACGAGAGCATTAATATTGTTTACATTCAAATTCAAATTTTAACTAAAAATTCAATATAAAAGCAAAAATAAAGTTTTTCAGGTGTCCGGATAAGCTAGGTATCCGGAACTCAAGTGAGTACCCCCCCCAATTAAACCTACCAATCATAATCTTTGAAATCTATTTTCAAGTTATATTTATACTACCTCATTCTCACTTTTACTCATACCTCATGTCAACACCCACCCATTTTACTCCACGATTCAACCAATGATGTTTAATAATTTAATATATTATGGAAAGAAATTTTACAATACAAAAAACCATTGATTTAATATCAAAATATCTGATGTAACGCTTACCTCTTTAGATGTCTTGTAAAGTTAACAACCAAAACATACGAAATTATTTCTTCTTATCATTACCAGAACCAGCCTAATACGTATTTGCAGCAGATATACAAAGAAATCCAAAAATTCTTCAAAATGAATTCTCTTTACAGGAAACGACAGGTTTCAGCTCATCTAAAACTTTTTTGAATCAGTCTCTGATTTTTGAGAACTTAGAATTTGGAAGACAGGTTTCTGATTCGTCACACTTTGGTTTCGATAATGGTAATTATTTGTAGAATATTTCAGCTTTTAAAATTATCATCCAAAAATTATTTAAAGGTTTTAACACTTTGCCCTTTTTAACAAAAAATTTTAATTTGTAAAGGTTTCCAAATAATAAAAATTTTTAGCACTTTTAATGGAAATTTTTCGTACTTAATTTTAATAAAATATTTCATTAAAAATAATCTTTCCTATTGTTTTAAAGGA
Organism: Ericerus pela; assembly: GCA_011428145.1. Taxonomy (NCBI): domain Eukaryota; kingdom Metazoa; phylum Arthropoda; class Insecta; order Hemiptera; family Coccidae; genus Ericerus; species Ericerus pela. Next base: position 2,017,167 of record WOFM01000478.1, read on the forward strand.
AAGCCTTTGATAATTATTATTCGCTAGTACACTTACAAAAACTTTTAATTATTAAAAAATATGCCAGAATATTTTCGAATTTGATAGTGGACTACTTCATACCTCTATTATTGTGATTTTAAACAAAATCCAACAATTAGCCAAGGTCTGGGCAACTTTCTACTATTACTTATTAGAATACGTCCTTATAATAATATTTTAGACACTATGTGACTCTATTAAGAATAGCAAAAAAGTATCTAATAAAAGAGCCTGTATTCCAAAGATTATATAGGGATGAAAACACTTAATTAGAATTTTCTTTGAAGAGAAACTCATAAACTATAATGTACTGAAATAAGATGGACATAACAAAGAAAATCTTCTGAATGATTTTTGTTTCAATTTCGGCTAATTCCGGTATTTTTCTTTCTTTTTGGAGAGAGATAAGACTAAAATTTTATGATGATTTGAGAGAGATGAAAGATATTGGTGGAATTTCGTTGCAGATAGTAGGCAGCAATTGTGAGGCGAATAATTTCTTTTATTAGATTTGACCTATTTTAACCTAAAAGAGCTTCAAATTTACTGGATATCTTGCAGAGGAAATAATTTTTCTCTTATTATTTTAAATTTAAATTTCGAAAGATTTTATTCACGAATTCGAGAATCTTGTTGGATCTAATTTTTATGGGTGAAGAATTTTTCAAGATTCTTGGAAGGGAATAAAAATTTTTGTTTTGCAACAGAAGGTGAAAATTTTCATTTAATTTGGAGTAAAAAGGTTTAGTTTCCACAAATTTTTCTAATTCTAGAGAACCTAAGATTAGAGAGCATCCATCATGAAATTGTCAGGCATGAATAACTTCGTGTATTTATGGTATTTTATTTGTTCTTCATTTCGACCAATGTTTTCTCAATTAACAATTTTTTCACATTTCTCTTCAGTTGGCTAAAGTTATTATTTGCCAATCATTTTTCTATTTTTCTTAAAATTATCTGGATATTAATAAAAAAATTCTATATAATAAAATATATTAATATTGCTAATTGAAGAAGTGCAGAACTATCACTCATCAGGCTCGAACTTTTTTTTATCTTTAATCTTTTAGTTTTCTTTTGGATTTTTTTTATTTATATCATTTTTTGAAGATAGCTGGTTACCATCTAAATTTTGCTTTATGTCATTTATTTGTGACGTCTCTTAAATCATCTTATATGGTGAGTTTGTCTTTGTTCGCATTTCTTGAGAAATCCAATTTCTTTCTCCTTTTGCCATGTTTGGCACCTTCTCAATCTTCATTTTGAACTTCTTTATTTATTGTTGTTTGGTGGTACAGCAAAATCTGGATAAGTGAAATTTCGTTAAATAAAAAACCTCCCGAAGTGCAACAAAAATAAATCTAGTTCCCTTTACTTTCAACTAATTTCAGCGTAAATTCACGTCCACAAGCGAGGAACCAAACAAAACATATCAATGAATGAAAATAAATAGGATCTGGAATGGAGACAGCTACCTCTATAAATGAAATTCCTTTAACATTTAACTTCTTGAAATTTACATAGATAACTATAAAAACATGTGTAGTTTAATCTTTGTAAGTGAAAGTTAACACTAGAATGAAACAATTTTCGATCCTAATTTCATTCTTTTACTCTACAAATAAAAAACTTCGTTAACTTAAAATTATAATATCTTGACCTTTATATTTTATTCATGCGAATTAGCAATGGTGCATAAAAGGAAGGAACCCAGAATACAACTTTGCGTGTCGCGCCAAAATTGACCCCATATGTTGCGAGTATGCGAATGTAATCCGCAACATAAAATATACCTACTAAAATTTATAAGTCAAAAAATATAAAATAAGATGTAATCTATCTTCTGTAAGTTTAAGAAAAAAACAAAAACAATAATTGCTCTAAATAGAATATTTCATCCGTTCTCGTTGTCGTTTTTATTTCTCCTTTTTCATACAAATGGTGCTTTTTTTTTTTTTTTTTTTTTTACGAGCTATGAAGAGGATCTTTGCAGCATTTTTTACTCGGTTTATGTAGTTTGAGAAAAAAACAAAAAAAAAATGATTGAATAAAAATGTAACGAGTTAAAATTTTTTTCAGGTTTTCGGTTTGCATGTGATCAGTGTATTATAGTCATATTTTATATTTGAAATAGTTCCCGTTTCGAACAATGATTCATATTTTATTTTTTGTTTTGTTTTTGGAAAATAATCCGATCACGTAAACGTAGTTTGGTAGTTTATTTTTTTTTACATGGCTTATTTTTTTTTCTATTCGTACTACTTCAAACGAATATGTTCTTTTTATCCCCATTTTTTTTTTTTTGTTTTTTTGTTTCATCATATAGCGTAGAAAATTGCATTTTATTTCAAATTTTGAAACGAAAGAAAACCTTCATCTTGTCAAGACTATGTAGATGGGAAATATTACGTGAAGTTATATATATTGTAGTTACAGGCGTGGATTGAAAATAATTTTCAATTTCTATCTGTATTTTTCAAATTTTTCACAACTACCAAATTTGATAGGGAATAAATTTTTAGCCTATTTTTCGTCATCTTAAATTTTTTTAAATAAAATCCAGAAGAAAAAAAAAAAAGAAACAAAAGGCAGTTACTCGGAATAAAACTTATTATGCCTTTCACAAAGAAGAAAAATGACAGTAGAATGATATAAGTAAACCGCAAACAACGTTACTCGAAGAACAAAAATAAAAAAATAACATCTTTTCATTTTCGTATACCCTTCAGCTACCCATTAAAAACGACTAAAATTCAATTTTACGTCCAGTAATTTTGTATTTCTCTTACAACGCTACGAAACGAAGAAAAAAAGAACTATTTTACTCGTTTGTCCAGTAATTTTCCCGAAATTTTTGTGGAAATTTTCGATAGTTCGTTCACAAAGACAGAAAAAAAAAAGGAAGAAACTGCAATATCTAACTCACGTTACCAAATAGTTAGGAAAGAAAAAATAGAAGAAACTACGCCGAAATGATTGCAGTGGATCCGAAAAAGCTTTGTGTTTTCTGGACTTTTTTCGCTGAACTTACAAAGAATGGAATTTGAAAACGTAAAAAACAAGATAGGCTACGAGGAAACTTCGAATGGTGAAAATTGTTTGAACTTCGCAATCGCAAATAATTCTTCTGTTCGGGACCAAAAAAAAAAAAAAAAAAAGTGTGATTTATGATTTATAACTCTTCGAAAACAAAAGGTCGAAAATCAAAAAACTAATGAAAATGAAAATTGGTGCAAAGTATTAAAAAGTGACCTACATTTTAATGGAACATCCATTATCTAGATGTTTAAGGTAGGTAGGTATTATATTCATTTAGAAGAAAATCGCCATTTAAAAATAACCATAACTTATCTATTAATACTACGTCGTTTTATTGGAGAAACGTTTGTGTCAACTTACGAATTTTAGCTCTTTTTTCGTTCTTCACAAAAGCTGGTTTGGTAAATAATTAGGTACTTTTGCCACAGCTTATACGGTACTTTGAAGCTTTCGATTGTAGCTTTCGCCACAACTCACTGATGATGGATTTCAGTATAAATAGGTATACCTGCCCACTTTAATGACTGTAGCTTTGATAACTTATGTCAATGAAGCATGAAAAAAATATGAGACTTGGAGGTAAAACAGAGGAACCGAGAGAAGTGTGCGCGTAAAGTGAAAACTCGCGAGTGACTGGGTTTTGAAACGTACAGCATTGATAACGTGCTTAATTATTAATTAAACAGTATTAAAAATAAAAAAATAATTTTGTCGAAACTTCAGTACAGGACAAAATAGAGGCATGGGGGCTCTTGACCCACACACTATTACCCTAATTAAGTAGGCCTATTTTCGATTTGGAAATCAAATCTCGTCCATCTCCTCCGCTCCGATATCAAACGTATCCTCCAGAAGCTGCGATGAGTAAAATAACTTCGTAGCCAAAGGCCAATAAAATTCGACTATAATATGTATAGTACTCTGGACCAGTAAAAAAATATGATTTCTGTTTAGACATACCGGCGTTAAATAGGCAACCGCGGTGTACCAATGAACGTACTTTACTTTTACGTACGCTACCCTTGTGAATGGAACGGATGACCTTTATCGGTTGTATTCTAAATCAGTGAACCCAATCAAAACATCGAAAGTACACACCGTTTGGTAGGGGAAAGGAGGGCAAGTTGGCAAACTGCAGTTTTCTCTGGAACTACAGTAGATAGCGCTACCAAATTTCAGTATGTGATAGACCTTGCATGTTAGTGGACCATGACCGAGTGAGTTCTTATAAAAAGCCATTTAAAAATAATAATCGTCGAAAGTTTTTTTTTTTGAGGTGCTACTATAATATTTTGTATTTGTGGGGGTAAAGAATTAAAAATTTTGATTTGTAATTTCTTAATGTTTGATGGTATTATTCTAGAGAGGTGAGTATTCTCTAATTTAATGCAATTACCAGATCGCTAATGCAAACTTAAATTTTTAATGGCTTATTCGGAATAATTTCCGGTGGGAAGGCAAGTTGGCAAATTGTTATCGGTAAAATTTAAACTTTTATTTAAACTATATTTTTCCAAAAAAAATCGATATTATGAATAAAAAAAAGCCGAAAAGACCTACAGTCGGGATCAACTGAAGGATGCTTTAGAAGAGCAACAAAGAACAGGAGCTTCTATTAACGTATAGCAATTAAATATGAAATACCTGAAACCACT
>WOFM01000478.1:2024881-2109881 GCA_011428145.1 Ericerus pela
CAAGGCATAATCTCTGCAAAAAAACGTTCTATAGGATGGCAGTACTAATATGTGTGATTTATAATGGTGAAACACATTTTTAAAATTCTGAATTAATATTTTTTACTATTTATTTTATCAACAGTAATGTCAAAAAATTTATTTTGAAAGAAAACCATTGCGTGAGAAAAGCCCATTTTTGATAATTATCCCAATAAATACGTGTACTGTTCAAAAAATTGTCTTCTTTTTTGGAAAACTTTTGTACCTAATATCATTTTGGAAAGTTAAAGCATGACATTGAGTTTAATTTAAAATTATCACAGTATAAATCACTGCAATGAACACGTCTTTTACAATGAAATACCGTTTAACGGGTTCAAACAAATGAACTTTATACTAAAAATTGTTTCCAACAAACTCTTCGGGACTGGGGAGGGTTTCCGTAGGTTGTACCAGTTGCTAACTCGGTGTTTGTTGTAACCTGGTAAATTTTGTCAAAATAACCAATTCTGTTCTTTTGAGACCATCAATTTCACACGTTTTTAACCAGTATTTCGTTGTAGAAGGTGTTTGTTGCAGTGATTCTACTTAGTAGTCTCAAAAGGACGCCATTTTTTTTGGAAAAAATAATGTTTGTATATATATATATATAATATATATAATAAAATTACTTCAAGTGAAGTTGATAATAAAATAATTGATGAGGGCACAATAGTTTTAGGCAAACTATCATGATATTCTATTAAGGATGCTACGATGAACATATATTAGAAGAGATTTGTGAATTTTAATAAAATAAATGCTTTAAAAAGAGAAAATAATTTTTTTAAATTTCTTTCAGTAAAATCTACTGGAATTAAAATGAAACGAAAAAGCATTAGTTTTAAAAAATGAAACCGACTTCAAAAAAACAAAAAAATAAAAAATTCACTATAAAGAGAAAAATAATTTTTATAAATTTCTCCAGCAAGATCTAGGTCTAGGGACTGGTATTATTGATTTGGCGCCCTTTTTCTTCACCATGTTGGCTTTATACGTCAATTCCTTCTAATTTTTTGACAAACCATTAATAATTTCAGTTCCTAGACCATAATATTTCTGGAAAAATTTTAAATAATTATTTTTCATTTTTTAGTACTTTTTTTTTTTAAGTTATTTATTTTCCATAATACTTTTTCATTCCAGTTTACTTCGAGTCAATTTTATGGATGTTCCGTCGTATTTAGGCAGACGAATATATTCGCTAACCTAAATACTCTGCAACAATTAACGGTGAATATTTCTTCTAAATATTCACCGTTACCTCCGACTAATAACCCAATTAATAGAGCCAACAGTTATGTAGACGTACAGCTAAACAGCATAACTGTCAGCACTATTTGGGAATGTACAATAGGTACTTTTGCAAACATAAACATTTCTAGGCCCAAAAAGAAGTCACTTGGTAAATCGATTTACACCAATACTTCACTTGCCTTTCTAAAGAGTTTCTGACTAGTCTTACTATCTCCGAACTCTTTGTCTGTCGGTGTGCCTATACACCTCAAGTTAGTCGTCCACCCTATGGTGAGGTATGACACTTAGGTCTAAGAATACTACGTAATAATTAAGTACGTGTATGCGCAAATAGCGAAGTAATTAAGTATAAGTATTTTATAGTGACGAAGTAATTACCGAAGAATATATTGTGACGTGTTCATATCGAATTAAATATTGTTTTGTTGAATCACGTACTTATCTTGTGTGTGTCTATTATAATCGGGATAACAGACACAACACTGGAGAAACTTAAAGAAATTATTTTTCTCTTTCAAGCATTTTCATTCTATCTTTCATTTTTTTTTATTGAAAAATTTTTTAATGATTTTTTGTTTATATTATTAGCAAAAATATTATACCTGCTTTAAAACTAACATAGATAACTCAAAAACTATCTCATCTATTCGAGAACAAATTAAATGGAACCACCATGAAATAATCTTCTATAATTTATCAAAATCGGTGTCCAAATTACGCATTTATGTTGGAACAAACAAAAAAACAACATATATATATACCGATCGAATGGATAACTTCCTTCTTTTTTTGAATTCTGTTAAAATGTGTCATTTACTATGCTCTCCAAGGTTCTTTGAGCTACATAGACGTCTAGTGTGTGGAAGAATGACGACTGTCATGTAAGAAGTATTTGTTCAATTGCTGAATAAAAATTATTAGTTCTTTTCCAGATTCTGATAAATTTTGTCGATAACTAAAGTTAATTAAACTCTAAAAATTCAGTAGCCTTCCTACCTAACTCAATAGATATAATTTTTTTTTTTTAAATTATTTTTCAAAGAAGAGAAGAGGTGTATCTGGTAGGTATATCAAGTTGTTTTCCTTCCATCTCTTCGTCTCCATACTCTTTAAAAAAAAAAAAATTGTTTTAAGGTTGGAGTCATTAATTTTAGAGCAACGATTAGGTGTTCGATGTAAAATTTATGATGCAATGAATAGTAGGCCTCATTTCAAGATGGAGGAAAAATGTGGCGAAATTTTCACGCCCCATTGATAAACGCGTACGGTTTCGTAAAAAAGTTTCGCCAAATCATTAAAAAGTATTAGTTAGACCTTAAAAGCTTTTAACGAGGTAAAATTAAAACTTACTTTATGGACTTTTCCATAAAGTTAAATTAGGATAATGTGAAGATAAGTTATTTGCAGTTGTTATTGCATCTACGTGAGTCAAGAAGTTTTCGAATATTTAAGGCGTTATTTATCGGTCAGTTATTAGTCACTTTTTTCGTTTGATAATGAGAGCTACAATTAATTTTGATGAGCCAATAAAATTACCAAATCTTTATCAACATCGAGTTAGAGGTTTCATTCGTCGATATAGCTACAGGGATCGTTAAATGATTCAACAGTCCAATTAAATTATTTATTTTTGTGATTGCCAAACGTTAGAGCCGATAAAGAAGGAAAAAAAAATTTTAAACAATCCAAATAATCAAGTCGTTTAATAGATATTTGTTGAGAATTTAATGGATATTGACTGTCAGTAACTTCATCTTTTCGGCTGTACAAAATCTGGAGAAGTTGAATTCTAGTTGGTGCTATGTGATCAGCCCAGGAGAATTACTGATTTATGTGGTGTGCAAAAGTACCAATAAAAGTGCAACCACGTTGATAGCATGTCTTAAAAAGAAAATCTAAAGGTGCATGTTTTTGGACACAAGGTATACTCCAGAATGGGATGGATGAAATTAAAAGTGAATCGAGCGGTCGTAAAACACCTCATAGGCACTTCATTTTGATAGGTTAATTAATAAGATTTACAACATTTTACCATTCACTAACTGGATTTATTGAAGAAAGAAACACGAAAAACTTCAGGGTGCAGAATATTAATATAATCAAAAGATAAATTGAGAAAATGAAAATTGATTTTTAAATTAATGACCAAACATTTGGTAGGGGAACCAACACTGACCAGCAGAAAGTAGGAATTATATCTCCAAACCATGTCACCGAAGGTAACAGCTTTGTTTGAGCGCTTGCAGTTTTCACAGTAATTTGTAAAATCTATAACAGAAATTACGGAAATGTGTTTGAGCACTTTTTCTGTATTTTACAGTTTCAGAATCTGCATTTTGAATTACAGTCGTTTGGAAGGTATTGTAAAGATTACATATTTACAGTAGTGGCCAAACATTGAAGAAACTGAATCTTATCAAGCGTTATGGAAAGAATTTATAAAATTTCATAAAGATAATCAACGCGTTATCAGTGAAATACAAATATCATGTTTTCATCTTCACAGAAAATCGTTTGAGCGTTTCTTTCAGTTTTTCTGGAATATGTACAGAATATCGTTACAGTAAAAACTGTATTTACAATCAACTGAAAGCTCTCCAACAAAGTTAACATCAAGAATTTGAATAACAAAAGAAAAGAAACTTCATTTTAAGAATGGAATTATGGTTGAATTTCAAATTAGTAAAAGGATGCCATGTTTAATTAGTACGTAAGAAAACAGAATTGCCAAAAAATGAGAAGCAAAGGACGAAATTAAGGAAAAGAAAAATTTTAAAATGTTACTGAGTCATCAGAATAGAAGTCTTAGACACTAAAACCGTATGAATTCATTGTTATCAGGGTTAAAGGTGTTATCATAAATTAAGACTGAATTATCGTCATTAGACAACCACATACATACAATTTTAAAGCATTTTTTCTCGTTTCATTATGCATACAATTTTATTAAAAGCTTTTAAACGCGAAGGGTACAGGTTTTCTACGTCCATTTGTCCGTTTTATTGTCTTCTTGATTAAAAATCTAATGGTCGAGAATCAAGCAAAATGGGTACAGAAATTAAAAAACAATAGCCAGACAAATTCGCAAATTAATTCGAAGGAAGCAGTTTAAAATGGTCGCCATTGTAAAGCCGTCTTTCAATTAATTTTACGCAGTTACTGTCACCTTAGTTCTATTTTTGGAAGAATGTTGTAAAAAGACGAAAATTTAATATTTTCGTTTTATAGTTATTAGATTTTTTTCTTTTTTTGGTTAAACCACATAATTTTTTTTCGTTGCTTACACTTTGTTTCCTGTTCTTTTCACTTCCTGGTGAGTGAAAAAGACGACGATTGTATTACTTCTGGGGGGGGGGATGATATCGTTCTGTACGTCATTGTTTGAAGTGGTTTTCGTTAGTAAATGGCTAAAAATACAAAAAATAAAAATAAAAAAACAAAAAACAATACCAATAAAACTCGTGGAAAAAGCACCAAAACACACTTCGAAATACTCGCACTGTAGATGGGTCAACAATCAATTTAGGGAATTTGTGCGATCAAGTTATACTCACCATATAATACACGATAGACGGCTGCAGCTATACGATGGTGTTCTACCATAAAAAATTACGTCGCCTGTACTCGTAATCGACAGCTCATTATCATGATGAAAGTGACAGTGACGATCAATGTCAATTAAGTACAAAAATTTTCAACAAGGGTTAGCAAATTGCGTGATTTTAGAAAAAACAATCCTCTCTGCTTTTTAGGCCATTATCTCGTAGGCAAGTATACCACGTTGCTTCTCACATTACCTACTTGGCAGCATCATTTGTCTCTCAGCTCAATGAATTGGATGCGATATTTTCGTAATATGTATGGGAAATTTTTCGATTGTTTTAAGGAACCTGAGAAAAAATACTGTAACAACTATTTTTGAAAGGCTAAAGGTCAGCCTACACTACTCCATAGGTACACCAAAAAGGATTTACATTTGCCCAAAGAAGATTTAAACTTCGGAAATCTTACCCCAGCTGCAATTTAATTCACCCTATCTGATATAAATGGCTGGTTATAGCTCTTTTAATGAATTTTGATTGCACTAGGAGATCACACAATCAAAAATTCCCTACATTTTTCTGTAGCATGATATGATGAATTCTAAGATTATTCAGCATTTAACTTTTGCTCAGTTGAAGACTTTGCCGAAATTGTCACACTGCATGCAACTGTGTTTGAAAAAATTCTAACACAGAAGAAATAACACATTCTAAGATAATGAATTGACTGAATTATCTGAATTCTTGGCAAGATAGGTAGGCAAGTACTCTACTGATGGTAACTGCCACAGAATTCGCAGTCTTACAACTACACCTATGAAAAAAATCAATTCATGAACTTTTTTGTCACACAACTCTTTGTTCATTTAGAACTAGCGGACGAATTTTGAGTAATTCAAATACTTTTTCATTTTACAAAGCACATCATTCATTTATAACCAATAAAACAAAAATTTATTAAAAAAAGATGAAAAAGTGAAAAAAATGTTTAAGCTTTGGCATTTTATTTTTACATTTTATTGTGTTATGCCATAAACTAAGACCAAATATGTAGCGGATATAACTGACTAAAAATGATTGATAGACTCGAAACACTTTGAAAAAAATAACTGCACAAAGTATTGACTTCAAGTATACTAACTATTTGAAATACAAACTAATATAACATTGCGGACTCAAACGAATGAGCCCCTTAGCATATCATTGTTACTACAAAAGTGAAGATATATTATTTTTATATTTATTAGGTAAATGTAAAATATTTTACTATATAGTACTGGACCAGTAAAGAACGATGATTTTTGATTAGACATGTCGGCGCTAAATAGGCAACCAGAGCGTACCTTTTCACCTACTTTGCTTTGTGTTTATGAATGCTGTCCTTGTGAATTTAAATCAGATGTATTCTAAATAGATGAACTCAAGCAAAACATCGAAAACACAAAGAAGGTACCCTGGGGTTGCCTACTTTTTTGCCGGAATGTCTGGACATTAAAAAATACATTGGTTTACGGAGTTTTAATGGTCCACTACTATTATATAGTCAATCTGTGAAATGAATTGAGTGGATTAATATAATGCTGATCTGTGAGGACGTATACCAATGAGACTGATTGAAGATGACGTTAATGGTGATAGGCGAGTGAAGTAGTTCCTTCCAGGAATTGTAGAATATTATGCTGATGCAATAAATGACAATTAATATTCGTAATTAGAAGGAGATAATGTTGGATACGTGCAGTGACGTGAGTGGGAGTGAGATGGGTGATGAACGTATAATTTCACGTGCAGGTGGAATGCTGATCACCTGAAATTATACAGAGAAATGTATTATACACGACGTGAATGAATATGAATATGAATAGGAATATATCGTTACAAAATAACACTAGGCCCTATCAAAATTCATCATAATGGAAATGAATGTGATAAATGAATCAGAAAACCTCGTTCTGTAAAACTTTTTTTGGGAGTGTTTTTGGGGTGATTCTGAAGTTGAAACTCAGGTTGAAAAATTAACCAACTATTTGCGCAAGTTTTTGCCTCGGTATTATTTCGGTCGAAAGTATTTTAATGATATCTGAGTTACTCTAATTCGTTTCTTTTTATTTTTTTATTTTTTTAGGGGTATGTTTTTCTCATTGTCCTTATGACTGACCCCCGCATCGGATTATTGATATTAGGACCCACATTCCGGTTGCTAGGCGTACGAGAGGATTGTAAGGCACTCATAAATTACAACTCATAATTTTTCTCTTCGACGAACGAGAAAAGTAACGCTGTGAATTTTCCTGCTGGCTTTGTACATAAAAAAATAAAAAAATAAAATACTTTCATGTTCATCTTTTGTTGCCTCATTTCACGCATCGCTTCAGCTTAACAATACATTAGGCTCATTCTGCGTGTGTCCCATTAACGAAATTACGTGCACAGTCCCTTGAGAAGTTTTCATAGACCTAGTATAGGCCTTATACATCTTGGGTCTTGAGAAACGATACACATGTGTAGGTGGTATTTTAAATGCTAAATTTAATCAAACAATGAGAAAATTGAAGTAAAAATTATGCACACAGGTACTTGTGAGTGATAAAAGTGGATTTTTTGAATCGTGCGTTCTAAAAGTATCTTTAAGGGAAGCAATTCAAAGGTTCATTGAAATGAAATTAATATATCAAAAGAAATAGAAAAATATCAAAATTTAAACTGGATTTTGATTGATGATTCCCACTCACAACGTAACATGAACTAAAAAATCTTTAATTTTCATAAGTACGATCAATTGTTTCTCTGGAAAAGCCCTATGAATATTTCCAAATTGTTTCCTCCACAAAAGAAGATGTAGGATAAGAATAATTTTATTTTCATTGAAATTATTTAAATTAAGAAAATGAAGTTCTTTGAAAATTTTGTTTAGCTTCTCATCCTCAAGAAAACGTGTCACATTCTGGTTGACAAATAATTACTCAATAGAGGAATGTACAATTTTTCAGTTCATCCCTATACAGTGGCGGATGCAGAACGTCATTTTGGAGGGGGAAATGACAAAAGTTTTTGTGGAGTTTGGAGTTGAGCTTTTTTTTTTTTTTGCTGTTTTTTGCTCTCCATCACTAATTTTTACAGTTTTTATTTGAATTCTGCATTTTTTTTCTAATTTTTTCTTATTTCTTTTTTGGCATTTGAGGAGGGAAATTTCCCTATTTCCCCTCTGGACCCGCTACTGGCATTATATCACATGCACATTAGAAACATCCTGGAATCAGAATTTGAAAATTTTTCCATCTTGCTGTTACAGTTTATTCCAAAATTTTAATGTTTTTCATATTCTTTACCACCCTATATCTAAGCCCCTAAAATTTATTGAAATTTTTTCGCTTCAAATTTCATGGAAGCGTATTATTTTTGGGTTGAAGTATTTTTATTATTTACCGCTTAGCTATCGAGCAAAATTGAAAAAACTAAAAATAGTCACACGTTCGTTCCTCTCTCTCCTGTAGGGGCACAAGCTATGGAGTTGAATCATTTTTATCACTAATTCGACATCACACTAAAATCGTATTTCAGTCGTAAGACCTTTAGTAATTATTAATTTCATTTTAACCCTATTTATATTCAAGTCTATTCAGGGCTATGAGGAATTTTTTCATTGCGTGGGACTTGGGAGAAGGCTATCTGGTCGTCAAGTCAACTTTTTCATGTCCAGATATTCAAAATACATAATAAGAAAAATATACCTTTTTAAAAATTAACCAAAAAGTTGTGTTAGTTATCGTTTTTTGCTTGAGTGATCAGATTGGAAAAGAAAAAAAAAGACGTGAGCCTACTCTATCAGAAAAATATAAAAAAATAAGCTTAAACTTTGTAAAGAAAACACCCTAAAGTCAGAAACTAAAAGCAGTCAAAGAAGAAAAAGAAAGAAGAGAAGAAACAGAAGAAGAAAAATAAAATAAGAAAAGAAAAAGAAAGTTTAAAAAAAAAAAGGAAACGTTTACGGCCACATTTTTTGTTCGGACATATCGTCATTAATATTGACTTTGAGTTTACTTCTTATGCCTTTGAAGTGCCCTGCAATGTTTACAGTTATTTTAGGGCGTATTTTACGAGTTTCGAATTGTTATTATGGGTGCGAAATGGTCGGGTTCTGTTGGCTTTTCACTATTGATGCCTTTTTTCTTCCCTTTTTAACCTTCATACGGTAATTTAATTTCAAAAAATGTTCGCCGTTTATTTTATTATATAGATTTTTCAGACGAAAAAGTGAACCATTTTTTTTCTTCTCTACGAAGCTCTATGCCATTTAGCTGCTAAATGATGAAATTTGTGTGGTATGGTTGGAAAAATTTTTGCTCATCTTTGACAATATACCTAGTTAATATGATCTGGTTGTGGTAGTATTATACTCACTGATAGTGATAACAGAAATAAAAATCATTTGAAGTTTTTTTCAAATTTGTAGTATCTCAATGGGGGTGGCTTCATTCGAAAGGAATTTGCTCACGAGAGCATCAATATTGTTTACATTCAAATTCAAATTTTAACTAAAAATTCAATATAAAAGCAAAAATAAAGTTTTTCAGGTGTCCGGATAAGCTAGGTATCCGGAACTCAAGTGAGTACCCCCCCAATTAAACCTACCAATCATAATCTTTGAAATCTATTTTCAAGTTATATTTATACTACCTCATTCTCACTTTTACTCATACCTCATGTCAACACCCACCCATTTTACTCCACGATTCAACCAATGATGTTTAATAATTTAATATATTATGGAAAGAAATTTTACAATACAAAAAACCATTGATTTAATATCAAAATATCTGATGTAACGCTTACCTCTTTAGATGTCTTGTAAAGTTAACAACCAAAACATACGAAATTATTTCTTCTTATCATTACCAGAACCAGCCTTATACGTATTTGCAGCAGATATACAAAGAAATCCAAAAATTCTTCAAAATGAATTCTCTTTACAGGAAACGACAGGTTTCAGCTCATCTAAAACTTTTTTGAATCAGTCTCTGATTTTTGAGAACTTAGAATTTGGAAGACAGGTTTCTGATTCGTCACACTTTGGTTTCGATAATGGTAATTTTTGTAGAATATTTCAGCTTTTAAAATTATCATCCAATAATTATTTAAAGGTTTTAACACTTTGCCCTTTTTAACAAAAAATTTTAATTTGTAAAGGTTTCCAAATAATAAAAATTTTTAGCACTTTTAATGGAAATTTTTCGTACTTAATTTTAATAAAATATTTCATTAAAAATAATCTTTCCTATTGTTTTAAAGGAAAGCCTTTGATAATTATTATTCGCTAGTACACTTACAAAAACTTTTAATTATTAAAAAATATGCCAGAATATTTTCGAATTTGATAGTGGACTACTTCATATCTCTATTATTGTGATTTTAAACAAAATCCAACAATTAGCCAAGGTCTGGGCAACTTTCTACTATTACTTATTAGAATACGTCCTTATAATAATATTTTAGACACTATGTGACTCTATTAAGAATAGCAAAAAAGTATCTAATAAAAGAGCCTGTATTCCAAAGATTATATAGGGATGAAAACACTTAGTATGTGCCTCAAACTATTAGAAACGGGGCATCGATTAGTCTCGATTGTTTTAATTAGGGGACTGAATTTCACAATTTTCTTTTGAAGAGAAACTCATAAACTACAATGTACTGAAATAAGATGGACATAACCAAAGAAAATCTTCTTGAATGAATTTTTGTTTCAATTTCGGCTAATTCCGGTATTTTTCTTTCTTTTTTGGAGAGAGATAAGACTAAAATTTTATGATGATTTGAGAGAGATGAAAGATATTGGTGGAATTTCGTTGCAGATATTAGGCAGCAATTGTGAGGCGAATAATTTCTTTATTAGATTTGACCTATTTTAACCTAAAAGAGCTTCAAATTTACTGGATATCTTGCAGAGGAAATAATTTTTCTCTTATTATTTTAAATTTAAATTTCGAAAGATTTTATTCACGAATTCGAGAATCTTCTTGGATCTAATTTTTATGGGTGAAGAATTTTTCAAGATTCTTGGAAGGGAATTAAAAATTTTTGGTTTTGCAACAGAAGGTGAAAAATTTTTCATTTAATTTTGGAGTAAAAAGGTTTAGTTTCCACAAATTTTTCTAATTCTAGAGAACCTAAGATTAGAGAGCATCCATCATGAAATTGTCAGGCATGAATAACTTCGTGTATTTATGGTATTTTATTTGTTCTTCATTTCGACCAATGTTTTCTCAATTAACAATTTTTTCACATTTCTCTTCAGTTGGCTAAAGTTATTATTTGCCAATCATTTTTCTATTTTTCTTAAAATTATCTGGATATTAATAAAAAAATTCTATATAATAAAATATATTAATATTGCTAATTGAGAAGTGCAGAACTATCACTCATCAGGCTCGAACTTTTTTTTATCTTTAATCTTTTAGTTTTCTTTTGGATTTTTTTTATTTATATCATTTTTTGAAGATAGCTGGTTACCATCTAAATTTTGCTTTATGTCATTTATTTGTGACGTCTCTTAAATCATCTTATATGGTGAGTTTGTCTTTGTTCGCATTTCTTGAGAAATCCAATTTCTTTCTCCTTTTGCCATGTTTGGCACCTCTCAATCTTCATTTTTGAACTTCTTTATTTATTGTTGTTTGGTGGTACAGCAAAATCTGGATAAGTGAAATTTCGTTAAATAAAAAACCTCCCGAAGTGCAACAAAAATAAATCTAGTTCCCTTTACTTTCAACTAATTTTCAGCGTAAATTCACGTCCACAAGCGAGGAACCAAACAAAACATATCAATGAATGAAAATAAATTAGGATCTGGAATGGAGACAGCTACCTCTATAAATGAAATTCCTTTAACATTTAACTTCTTGAAATTTACATAGATAACTATAAAAACATGTGTAGTTTAATCTTTGTAAGTGAAAGTTAACACTAGAATGGAACAATTTTCGATCCTAATTTCATTCTTTTACCTCTACAAATAAAAAACTTCGTTAACTTAAAATTATAATATCTTGACCTTTATATTTTATTCATGCGAATTAGCAATGGTGCATAAAAGGAAGGAACCCAGAATACAACTTTGCGTGTCGCGCCAAAATTGACCCCATATGTTGCGAGTATGCGAACGTAATCCGCAACATAAAATATACCTACTAAAATTTATAAGTCAAAAAATATAAAATAAGATGTAATCTATCTTCTGTAAGTTTAAGTAAAAAAACAAAAACAATAATTGCTCTAAATAGAATATTTCATCCGTTCTCGTTGTCGTTTTTATTTTCTCCTTTTTCATACAAATGGTGCTTTTTTTTTTTTTTTTTTTTTTACGAGCTATGAAGAGGATCTTTGCAGCATTTTTTACTCGGTTTATGTAGTTTGAGAAAAAAACAAAAAAAAAAAAATGATTGAATAAAAATGTAACGAGTTAAAATTTTTTTCAGGTTTTCGGTTTGCATGTGATCAGTGTATTATAGTCATATTTTATATTTGAAATAGTTCCCGTTTCGAACAATGATTCATATTTTATTTTTTGTTTTGTTTTTGGAAAATAATCCGATCACGTAAACGTAGTTTGGTAGTTTATTTTTTTTTACATGGCTTATTTTTTTTTCTATTCGTACTACTTCAAACGAATATGTTCTTTTTATCCCCATTTTTTTTTTTTTTGTTTTTTTGTTTCATCATATAGCGTAGAAAATTGCATTTTATTTCAAATTTTGAAACGAAAGAAAACCTTCATCTTGTCAAGACTATGTAGATGGGAAATATTACGTGAAGTTATAATATATTGTAGTTACAGGCGTGGATTGAAAATAATTTTCAATTTCTATCTGTATTTTTCAAATTTTTCACAACTACCAAATTTGATAGGGAATAAATTTTTAGCCTATTTTTCGTCATCTTAAATTTTTTTAAATAAAATCCAGAAGAAAAAAAAAAAAGAAACAAAAGGCAGTTACTCGGAATAAAACTTATTATGCCTTTCACAAAGAAGAAAAATGACAGTAGAATGATATAAGTAAACCGCAAACAACGTTACTCGAAGAACAAAAATAAAAAAATAACATCTTTTCATTTTCGTATACCCTTCAGCTACCCATTAAAAACGACTAAAATTCAATTTTACGTCCAGTAATTTTGTATTTCTCTTACAACGCTACGAAACGAAGAAAAAAAAGAACTATTTTACTCGTTTGTCCAGTAATTTTCCCGAAATTTTTGTGGAAATTTTCGATAGTTCGTTCACAAAGACAGAAAAAAAAAAGGAAGAAACTGCAATATCTAACTCACGTTACCAAATAGTTAGGAAAGAAAAAATAGAAGAAACTACGCCGAAATGATTGCAGTGGATCCGAAAAAGCTTTGTGTTTTCTGGACTTTTTTCGCTGAACTTACAAAGAATGGAATTTGAAAACGTAAAAAACAAGATAGGCTACGAGGAAACTTCGAATGGTGAAAATTGTTTGAACTTCGCAATCGCAAATAATTCTTCTGTTCGGAGGACCAAAAAAAAAAGAAAAAAAAAGTGTGATTTATGATTTATAACTCTTCGAAAACAAAAGGTCGAAAATCAAAAAACTAATGAAAATGAAAATTGGTGCAAAGTATTAAAAAGTGACCTACATTTTAATGGAACATCCATTATCTAGATGTTTAAGGTAGGTAGGTATTATATTCATTTAGAAGAAAATCGCCATTTAAAAAATAACCATAACTTATCTAATATTAATGAATACGTCGTTTTATTGGAGAAACGTTTGTGTCAACTTACGAATTTTAGCTCTTTTTTCGTTCTTCACAAAAGCTGGTTTGGTAAATAATTAGGTACTTTTGCCACAGCTTATACGGTACTTTGAAGCTTTCGATTGTAGCTTTCGCCACAACTCACTGATGATGGATTTCAGTATAAATAGGTATACCTGCCCACTTTAATGACTGTAGCTTTGATAACTTATGTCAATGAAGCATGAAAAAAATATGAGACTTGGAGGTAAAACAGAGGAACCGAGAGAAGTGTGCGCGTAAAGTGAAAACTCGCGAGTGACTGGGTTTTGAAACGTACAGCATTGATAACGTGCTTAATTATTAATTAAACAGTATTAAAAATAAAAAAATAATTTTGTCGAAACTTCAGTACAGGACAAAAATAGAGGCATGGGGGCTCTTGACCCACACACTATTACCCTAATTAAGTAGGCCTATTTTCGATTTGGAAATCAAATCTCGTCCATCTCCTCCGCTCCGATATCAAACGTATCCTCCAGAAGCTGCGATGAGTAAAATAACTTCGTAGCCAAAGGCCAATAAAATTCGACTATATAATATGTATAGTACTCTGGACCAGTAAAAAAATATGATTTCTGTTTAGACATACCGGCGTTAAATAGGCAACCGCGGTGTACCAAATGACGTACTTTACTTTTACGTACGCTACCCTTGTGAATGGAACGGATGACCTTTATCGGTTGTATTCTAAATCAGTGAACCCAATCAAAACATCGAAAGTACACACCGTTTGGTAGGGGAAAGGAGGGCAAGTTGGCAAACTGCAGTTTTCTCTGGAACTACAGTAGATAGCGCTACCAAATTTCAGTATGTGATAGACCTTGCATGTTAGTGGACCATGACCGAGTGAGTTCTTATAAAAAGCCATTTAAAAATAATAATCGTCGAAAGTTTTTTTTTTTGAGGTGCTACTATAATATTTTGTATTTGTGGGGTAAAGAATTAAAAATTTTGATTTGTAATTTCTTAATGTTTGATGGTATTATTCTAGAGAGGTGAGTATTCTCTATAATTTAATGCAATTACCAGATCGCTACATGCAAACTTAAATTTTTAATGGCTTATTCGGAATAATTTCCGGTGGGAAGGCAAGTTGGCAAATTGTTATCGGTAAAATTTAAACTTTTATTTAAACTATATTTTTCCAAAAAATCGATATTATGAATAAAAAAAAGCCGAAAAAGACCTACAGTCGGGATCAACTGAAGGATGCTTTAGAAGAGCAACAAAGAACAGGAGCTTCTATTAACAGTATAGCAATTAAATATGAAATACCTGAAACCACTCTCAGAAGATTCAAAGATAAATCAGTGGAAATAAGCTGAAATTTAATTAAGGTTGACATCTATTAATGTAGAAAAGTGTTATTTGAATAAAGAAAATGTGAAATCTTTGCATTCTATACGTATTTTAATAGAAAAATTTCCATTTGCCAACTTGCCCTCAGGCATTTGCCAACTTACCCGACTTTGGCGAATTTGACCTACTGCAGAAATTGTCAAAAATCTCTCATTAATTATCAATATAAAAATCGAATTCTGGGCCAAAATGTATTCAAAACTTCAAACTAACTTTTACTGCAAAACGCAGTGCTCTAACTATGTTACAGCCTGTGTTATAAAATGTTGAAGCTTACATTCGCTAACTTGCCCTCCTTTCCCGTACATGCTGGTCAATGTCTTTAAAATCTCCATTGGTCGGCCAAGTTCCTTGGCGCAAATCGGTTTTGCGCTGTGCGACGTCGTCGGTTCCAATTCTGTCGGACACATTTCTGAAGGTGCAAAAAATTTGTTTAAATATAATCAAATACAGACTTTAAAGACTGTGCATGCTGGTTGCCTACTTTTATGCCGTCAGATCTTCACAACATAAAGTACCTTAGGATTATGAAACTTTACTGGTCCAATACTATGCAGTCAAAGTCAACGAATGAACGAAAAAATAATAATATTATAACTGAGTATAAGTAGGTACAGTATGTACGTAATTATTTTTCGATCAGTGGCTATCAGTTGATTTTAAGTGGTATTCTATTTTTTAATTTCATTACGAAGATTGATAAATGAAATTAAGTGGATTGTTTTAAAAGATCCATTCTAAAAAGTGGTATAATAGCAGGTTTTTGAGTAGGTTTTCTGCGAAAATCTACTTATTAACTTCGTTCACCAAGAAGGACTAGGGGGTGGGGGGTTAGTGTATTTTTCGTTTCATGATGCAAGGAAACTTTGCTACCGAAACCTCAAATTTATACCATTGACCAATTGGGTCAAGATGCGTCTATATACCTAATTTCGAACAATGACCAGTTATTATACGCAACATTATCAATAAAAGTTAGCCAATGTAGGTATATATTAAACAAATTGAAAATGTTTAATAGATGGGGGATTAACTAAGGTAGATTACTTTTTTTTTTTTTTTTAAGTGTAACTACATTTACTTAAGGTACAGTGGAAGGTTAAATGGTTAGATGAGTTTTTTTTAATGATAAATATCTCTTGATTGAAATTTAATGATAAAATTAATTATAATAAAATATCTGGAGCTCAAAAACTTCCTTGTCTATTTTATTCCTTTCTATCTTTTCTTACTCGTGTGACTGCATCGTCAAAGGATATTATTTGGCCCGATTCTGACATATTCCGCATGTCATGAGCTACGAGAAACGTACGCAAATGTCGACATAATTATGTTAAATTAGAGTTCACTACTGGAATTTAATCTGAAAACGCCTTTTACGAATTTCTCAGTCTTAAGAACAAAATATAAAATATTTAAATTTCGACACTTGCTTTGTACTTAAATAAGAGAGAAGAGAAAAATTTTTTCACTGACGCTCACGACGAGAAAAGAACTGAATATTATTCAACGTAGAAAGCTTTTCATAATTAAAAGTTGACATTTTTTTGAAAATTATTAACAGCCTGTTTTGCGTAGCAGAGAATCCTCCAAACATGTATGATTAAATTTGGTCAAATCTCCGGTCTGCCTCTATATATACATCTACTTTATAAGTATTAATATATAAAAGTGTTCAGTAAGCATGAGTGCGTGTATAATGGATAATGTTGAAAAAAAAAAAGAAGGTATTTAAATAATGTTTTTACTATTAAAAAGGTCGCTTCTCTCCTGTGAAAATGAGCTGCTTGTTATTATGATCAGCCCTCAATATCCTCAGCAGTACAGCAAAATGTGCACATTGTGCATGAACAAAAATGCATCATAATTTAAAGGACATCCGTTATGCATTTGTCTATGCTACCAAGTAATGGGGATAGTGCTGTTACTCATAAATAATGTGGTTTAAAGTCCGAGGGACTTACAAAAGAATGTGTTGCCTCTTGCTCAACCAGAAAACAACTGTGGGAAGCGTCTCTCGACTACCTCTAGATACCTTCACAGCGCATACGCATGCACCATTATCAGACTTCCTGCTCACCAGGTGGTATGCAATAGCTATATTTTTATTTGCATTATCATAGGTTATAATAGGTGTTTTTAGGGTGGTGTTGTAAGTAGTGATATTTAAATTGGTGAATCTGCAAGATTTTCTGTGGCTCCTTGCTAATGATCTAAACTGTTACCATGGCAACTTGTGTTTGAATCCTTATGGTAGGTAATAAAAATTTTTTTGTAATTTTATTTTTTCATTATTTTTTTTTTTTTTTCACGTTATATCTTTCAGAGTAAATTAGCCAGATTGATTATTATAAATATATATACACACACAAAAAGCCTAAAGGGACAGAAGTCTTATCTTTTTATTCTCTCGACTACTTTTTGTCTGTCATTTGTTAATGGACGCAACCGGAAACACCTGAAATAACATCCTCTTTCTTTGATCACTGACGCTTGTAATTGACTCGACTGCAATTCTCTACTGTACCATTGGTTCTCAGTCAATTCTTGAAATGAAACAAAAAATCCACTATCCTCCCACAAGCTTTCAAAATATTTTCTTGATAAAAGGTAAACCTTAAACGAGTTGTATCGCTGATATTCGACGAGCAAACGTGAACTTTTTCTTCAAATATTTGTCTGTCACCAGTAATACCTAATCAATAATTTTGTCTGAAACGTCAAAAGGAGAAACTAAGACAGTACTTACAGAAAAAGTGGTACTTGGAAATAGTATTTGAGTCGACTTATAACCAGTATAAACAATATTATAAAATACCGAACTCGTTTTATGTCTCTTTGAGCTGTATATTGCATTCGCACTTGGAATGGGAAAGTGCACTCCAAACAATTACATAGCTACGTATTATCAAGGTTACAAATACGCTATACAGTTTTTGGGAAGGGAGGAAAAAAAAGAAGAAAAGAAGGAAGAAAAGAAAAATAAAAAAAGGTTGAACTCGATGTTGTCTCGAAGGACATATTTGTACGCGGGATGTTTGGAAAACATAAAACGAGGAAAAGTTAAAAGCGATATTTTGGCGCGATTTTTTCTTTACTTTCCAACTTACATCGATAAAGCCACGAAAGGGAAGAAAGTAAAAAAAAAGATATGCTTCGAGGGTAGGTTAATCAGAAGAGGGAGAGGTTCGGGAGCAGGCGGGAGGAAACGTAGCGTCAAAAGTTCGACTGGCACTCTTTTCAATGTATCTTCCTATTTCCTTCAAAGATTTATTACGGTTTTGTAAATCGTTGAACAATGAATTGAATTTTGGAAAACTCGCTTTTTCAAAGATAAATCATAGAACGTAAAAAGGTAACTAATGTTAACAAATACGATATAAATATTGGAGAACTGAATGGTAAGTCATAAAAGACAATGGGAAGTTATGTAATCTATTTTAGAATTTTTATTTCAAAATGAGATTGGTACGTATTGTATAATTTAGAATCGACTATTTACTTTGAGTACGTATATTGCAACTATCAATAAAGCAGAATATTTTCGACTACATAGAAGCCTACTTTATTAATTGAAATTTATTTACAATCTCCACTCTTTTTCATTTAAAAGTAGAACCAACCAAGTGTCACAATAGATGAATAATTCTGTTCTGGTTTTAACGTTGGAAATGTTTAACCTGAAGTATATAGTGAAAAGATGTCATATGCATCGAAAAGTGAAAATAAAGTTTGCAACAAAAAGTGATAAAAATGTTGGCAACCCCACGAAAAAATTCCGTAGGTATCTATCCTTGTGGGGACTATACAAACGCGTACACACGTCATATTTATCAGTGCACTACACTTTAAATAAATTGTATGTTCGTTTGTTCCTACTTACATCAACATGTAAGTAAGATATAAAGTTCGGACCATGACTAATCAACAGAAAATGAACTGGTTGATGTCACAGACTAGTTGCAAATGCTTTACATCATTTTTTATCAGCATCAAATAAGAAACGACGCAATAAGATGACGTAATACTGTATGTATATATTACATATGTGTGTCTGTGTGCGTGTACAGAGCTGACTATATAAAGCCATAAAACTGACTACAAAATAACCAGTGTTTACCGAGGTCTTGACTCCCCCACACCTTGTGTATGATAAGTGGTCAACATGTAAAACTGCAGAAAACCTTCTGCTGTCATAATATCTTCCATTATGTAAGATATTCCAAATAAAATGGGCCAAATCCAAGAGATTCTTGAAATAGGTTAATAGGTACATGCAAATAGAAAATATTTTTAAGCCCCCATCACGTAATATAATAGGCCTAAATAAAGGGAAAGCAAAGTTCACAAAAAAATCAGGATTACGAAATATGTTCATGTCAGGATAATTTTTATATAACTAAATGAAAATTCTGCACAAAAATCATTTCCAATGTATCTTCGACTCATATTTTTTGTTAATCATAGTATGTAAGTATGTGTAAGTACCTATGTACTTAGTATGCAAAATATCCTTTTGAGTTTGTAACCATAAAACGAGATCAACCAAAAAGAAATCATTGAAAATCATAAAATTTTGACACCAAATGTGTCTCGTTTATGATTGGTGGGAAATTGAAATTTTTAAATTAACTTGTAATTGATGAATAAATTAGAAAAACGGGGGAGTTCTCAATGAGGATGAAAAGTTTTATAGACAATTTATATGATTTATAACCAGCCTATGATGCTTAAAGCCAATATTTTTACACTACCTGAGTAATGTTTCTTTTTATTTTTTGAGTTCTAAAAAACTAATTAGTCAGATTTTGAAGAGAAGAAACATCCACCAGCCCTGTTTCCATTAATTTGAAATTTAAATTAATTTATCAATTTGAAAATAATTTGCGTAAACCATTTTAATTACAACGAAAAATTAAATCAGTTAAATTTATTAAACACCTTTGGAACTTTACATGCAGTTTCACCATATTTTTCTCAAAATCAACCAATGTTGGGACCAACCATTAAATCAGTGATACACTTTCGAAAAAATTGAACACCATTTTTGTAGTGACAAAAGTGCCACCATTTTAAACTGCAAACATTTCGAAATTTCACTTCATGATAATAAATTAACGAGCATTTCGAAAATAACGCAGCATGATTTCACATCTTAAAATTGAACATTAATTTTATAATCTACATCAAGAATTAACTTACATACTCTGTTCACGCTACGAAGTGCGTGACGTCAGAATCACCTATAGACATGGTGGTCTGTTGGGGAGAGAGGAACTGGTATCAATGCACATCGTTATACAATGACAAGCCTCATTTTGTAGAGTAAACATACATCGTGTATGGAGCAGACAAGTGAGGATATGGTTTATGACGTCATGCACTTCTTAGCGTGAACAGAATATAGTAAGAAAGAAATGTTTTTGATGGAATATTTGTCGTAGGTAAAACAACTTCCAAATAAAGATTATTTTTTACCCTCAGAAACGAAATTCAAGAAGATAAAACAAAAATGTGATATATTTAACGAGAAATTCAAGTTTTTTTCTTTTTTCTTCTCTGTTTTCCAACTGGATCGTTTAAAGCAGGTTTTATTTACTCGTTAACAAATTAATAAAATTGAATCTTTTCAATGCTACATGCAAGGACGTTTCGTTTTTCAACGTAAACGACTCTTATTTTCCGAGAAATGAAAAAAAAAACAAAAAAAAAAAAAACAAAGAAATACCCTGCTGAAAGGAAAACGTGCTCTCGAGCTTCTCTCAAAGAAATACCATAGACACGTAACTACCAGATACTTCTCGTGTACAGCTTGTAGCATAATTGAACGCCGTTAATATTTACAACATTTTTATAAACCGTAGCCTATTCACTTTATAACGTCTCACAACAGTCAAATTATTTAAAAAATCAATGCTACGACTGTCATGCAGAATATTTGCATACCATTAAAATAATTTTTCATTTTCCAAAAAAAAAGAAAAAGTAAAGAAAAAGAAAAAAAGAGGAGCTTAAAAATCAATTTTTCAACGCTTTTACAGATTTTACTCGCCAAAAACAAGGTTTGTATGCCATTAGGTAACTTATATGGGTGTGAATTGGTTTAATTCGCATAAACCTATATTATACAATCGAATATTTCCGCTAGGCTCAACTTTGATGAGGTTAACGAAAGCCGAAATTCTCCTTTATTATGTACATATTAAACGAGAATAATTAATCGAATGCGATCCTCTCTCGCTCTTTCTCCGCCTCTCCGCGCATTGTTGTTGATAATATTCCTCGACGTACAGTACGAATTCCAAAATCAATTCTTACTTTTACGTTCGTATAAATTCTATACGCAACGCAGCGTAGAAAATGCTAATTAAACGTCGCTACAGCGTACTCTACATCACGTTTTTTTTTTATCAAAAACGATGATGCCTGCAGTAAATGTGGGGGTTGCAATCGAAAAAACCGTAAAAAGTCGAATAACTTCGAGGTTAAAGAAAATATTTTTGTCAAAAAAAAAAAAAAAAAAAAATTATTGTAACTAAAGTTTGTCGAATATTTTGAATATTTTCTTTTATTTATTTTTTCTTCGTGCGTTCTCAAGTAAATATTTGTCATCGACTTTTGTGTAGGTTTTCGAAGAAAGTCTACATATTAAAATTGATCTGGTATTGAGAGACCCCGGGTCGGTGATAAGTTTATTTTTCGTCTCATGACCCCAACAAACTTTTGGTAGTGTTCGCTGAAATTCGTATTTATACAGGGTGTCCTAGTTTCTCCTATCCCGCAAAAGTATGATAGAACTTGTCCCGACGAAAAAAAGTTCTCTTCACATAATTATGCGCTTGCTTCAAAACTAAACGAGTTGTAAGACAGTGAAAAAAGATGAAAGGCGAATTTCAAAGAAATCAAAAAAAAAAAAAAATTTGCACTCCATCATCTGAAAAAAAAAAGTTTGTAAAACAAATTGCATAGCACACGTTGAAAGGCAGTTCCACAAAAACATGTTTTCATGAAACTGCTTTTCAACGTGCACTATGCAACTTGTTTTATACATACACTTTTTTCTCAGATGATTAAGCGAAATTAATTTTGACTGTATCAAGAAGAATAACCAGGATTATTAAAAGTTTTTTTTGTTTTAATTTTTTTGAAATGTTTCGAAATTTTTCCTATGATTTTTTTTCACTGCCCTATAAGTCAGCCAATTTTGAAGAAGGAACATATTTTGTGAAGAAAACTTTTTTTTTTGTTTGAACGAAATCTATCATACCCTTTGGAGATAGGAAAAGAGACTGAGACACCCTGTATATACTGCATGAAGACACATTTCTTCGTAACGCGGTCCCGGTACTAATTTTCATCAAGTAGTTTTAAAACTTGGTACACTCATTTTAATTTTGATAAGGTCTATTTTTTTGTGGTCCAGATGGATCGAATGATGCGTCCGGTACAGCCTATTGTGGTGAATTGTTGGAGATCTAATGATTATAAAATACGCAATTTTCAAGCAATAGGCACGAAATTTGGTACCAACATGGAATATATTATTATGTTCGAACCTTCTGCAAATTTTTTTTTTATCGGCTCAACTGCTCATGCGTAGAAGTGATTTAAAAAAATCTTCTACTATTGTTGAGAAGCGTAGATGATTTCTGATGAAACAAAAAATCTGACTTGCCGTTATTCTATTTGTTATGCAGTCGTTTAATAACTTTCGTACGTATTTTATGATCTCTCGATACAATATTATGAATTTCCTTGACATTTCATTAAACGTCATTTTTACCCAGCATTCTTGCAAATACTTTTGATATTTTCATTTTTTAATTATCGTATTTATTCATTCATTCGGATATTTTTGTTTAATAATACCTGAATTTTCTCGCGTGGCTTGCTGCGCTACAGTTTTTTTCATTCTTTTTCGTTTCGGTTGTTTTTTTTTTTTTTTCGTCGTCGTATTCAAATTTTTGTTTTCCTACACTGATTCACATTGAATTTCTCATATGATATTTTTCTTTTTTCTGGTTACCTACTATACTTCAGCTCGAAACTTCAAAATGTAAATTCGGATGAGGAACAAATAAAAATGTGTGAGAAACAGGCTTATGAATGATAGATGAGACACAAGCCATAAATAGCGCCCTAAAACTGGCGCGATTGTTCAGTGTGCTAAATTATGAAGCCTGTGGCTGTCAAGGTCGGCCGTAAAATTTCCACGTGTAGAGGGGAATGATGGTGGCTCAGTATGTAAGTTCTACTAGTGCTTAAATGTTTTCTTGTTTCCTCATTAATTTTCCCCCTTCATCTAAATATCACTACAAAATATGTCTTTCATCAGTGACAGCATAACTTATGTTATGTGGGAATGGTTAAAAATATTGTAGGGGGTCTGAACTTTCTTCATACGAACTGGTAGTATCTGTTTTGTAAAAAAAAATAAAAAAATCTGTAAGTAACTATTTAAAATAATATAATATAGCCGAAATAAGTTTTATCTGTCACAAGAGCAACTTTTTTTATGTTGTAAAAAGTGTAACATATGCACGTAAATTATTCCTTCACGGATGTTTAAGTAAATTTTGTGTCAAAAATACCCATCTCCTTAAAGTGTAAAATATGTCAAAATATTCCTTAATCAATGTGAGTACCATAATTCAAGATTTTTAAAGCTAAATCCAAGAAAACCAAAATCACAGATCATAAATATTCAAAAATGTTGATGTTCGGTATTACAAATTAAATCATAGAAAAAAAATTGATTTTTTTTTTTTTTTTCACAAAACAATAATATGATAATCCAAGGTTATATAAACTACTTCGTTACTACATGATCAGTTTATTAGTGTGTGTTAGTGAGCGTGAAATAACTTCCGTAGAAAGAAAGGGCGTGACAGCGGAATGAAGGCCCAGGCATTTTTAATTTTTTATCGAATCAGTTTCTGCATGTTACATCGCACATATATACTAAATATACACTGATGGTAAAACCCTAAATACCTTGCAATACTCAACAGAACTTCGTAGAAATAGGTAATGTTCAATGTTTACGTTGCGCAACAACAAAATCTACTTCAAAATGCCAAAAAATTTTAAAAAATTTAGCAAATTATGAATTTTTATGACTTTTATTGTAAAATATGCCAATATATGCTAATGAAGTTGGGCTCAAATTGATCAGAATTTCATGAATTTTTTAAAGATATAGAACCGCCTGAAAAAATCTGTGCCTTGGTATTAGAACGACCAATACTGCTTTTTAGCCATTTTTAATTAGAAGCAAAGAGACTTGCTGAATATGTATTCTATATGATCTAAGAATGACCGAAGTCTCTACTCCTTGAAAAGTTCTCTTAATTCGAATCTTCATATTATAAGTGGTAACTACCACACACATTGGCGAGTATTCTCTCATTCATTGTCACTCAGCACTGTGGCCGGGTGAGTATGGTGTTATATTTTGGGTTGCAGTGGACCGATCAAGTTTAGGTATTTGGTCAGTACATGTTCGAATCCATGTACCACTTGAATATTGAAAGTGGTGACCTTGACATGATCCGAGAGGCAGCGTCATACTCTCTCTCAGACATGTTTGCTGTGAGATAGTTTGTCACCTCACCACCTGCAAAATGTGATGGTGCCGTAGGTGGTGTGTATCGGTAGAGTGAAGGTGAGTGGAGACATTTGCCACCTCTGTACACACCCCTACTAATCGGACAATAAACACTGTGCCTCCATCTGGTCGTATTACACTCAACTATATTAGAGGGGAGTGGTGGGGCAGCTACCTTACACATCAGCGAGTATTCATTCATTCACCATCACCCAGCACAATGACTGATTGAGTACGCTGTCGTATTTTTTATGGTGGAGAATGGATCGAGTTTAGTTATTTGGTTGGTACATGTTTGAATCAAAATACCACCAGAATACCTAAAATAACCCATGTCAAACACTGATGAAATATAACACAGACTAAAACAACCAATGTTTACATCGGTTATTTTTTATGTTAGTTTATAAATGAAACAATACTGATTTCCATCATGCAAGAACAACTAATGTCTCAAATGAATGAAAAATATATTTATATAATATATAGTGACAAAAACAACCAATGTCCAATGAATATAAGTTATTTTGGTTTTGAAAAATGAGAAGCATTTATGAGAAATCATTAGATGCATTTTTCTCAAAAATAGAAATTTATGACGTCGGTTATTTTAATACTAAGGCATAGTACGACAGAAATATGTAAAAACATTTAAAAAGTTGCTGTAAGTATTTTTACTGGTATGGCTCTGAGCTACATAAAATATACCATAATAGTATTTTACTCAACTAGTTAGCAAAATGAGTGATTGTCAACAAGTTGTGTAGTTGCAGCACAAGCCCCAGGCAAGTACTATAAGTGCAACCAGTTGATTATCATAAGTGGTTAACTGGTTGAGTACGATATTTTTTTTAAACTAATCCACCAAAAAGAAGTTACTACTTATTCAATTAAACAGGTAAACTTCATTCATGAATAGAATTTCAGATATAATTAAATATTATTGAGAAATGAACTTGGTTGTTTGTGTAAGCATCACCGTATAAAATGACCCTTTTTCATTATGACATTTTGCAACATGTGTATGTGTACATGGTGTTGTGAAGAAATAAACAACAAAGAGTTGAGAAAAAACTTATTTCTACACTATTTCTACACTTGGTGAAGAAATGAAAACCATATTTTCGATGTTCCACACTGCTTTGGAAATCTCGTATTTTACTAATCAAAATCAATTTAAAAGTAACCTCTTTTTGGTGTCTGAGTAGAGAAAAGTATTTTTCTCAACACTTCTCAATTCATGCACCAAAAAGTGGTTATTATTCAATCAATTTTGGTGTTTTTATTTGAACATCATTTTGTTGATTTTTTCGCAGTGCAATACATAAGTATACCAGTAGCAAAATGTCACTGAGAAAATAGATCATTTTACTTTGTGATACTTACAAACAACCATGTTAGCCTATATATAATTATTTAATTATTTTCTAAAATTTTGTTCACATATGAATGTTATCTATTCAATCGAAGAAATATTAACCCATTTTTGGGGGATTTGTTCAAAAAAACTTAACTAGTTAGCCACTTGTGAGAATTGCTAGTTGCAATTACCATACAGTGCCACAGGTAAGTGCTGCAACTGTGCAACTTATCAACAATCACCATTTTACCAACCATGTAGTTGAATAAAATATTATTTTTAAATAGTTTAAAATTTTGTCGACCAGGTGGATATTATGAGCTGCCAGTTCTTGCAATGAACAAATATTTACTTTTTACACCGTTTTGAAATGGGTTTCATTTTACACACTTCAGGTGCACAAAAAGTCTAATTTTCAGGCAGATACCTACTATAGAATAAAAGTTATTGGTGATTTACATGTGAAAAGTTGCTGATGGCTATGAGATTGATGATTGCAACACAAGGAAGCAAGAGTATCACTATAATAAACGTATAAGCCGTTAATTATTTCACAAAATTATTTCCAAGATATTATTTTGCCAAATATTCCGTCATATTCTATGTGCATGTCCCACTACCCACACAATCATACACAAATACGAAAAAAAAAATGTTCGTTGTCTCTCCGAAACAACGAATTTTACAGTGTTACCAGAAAAAATACCGGGCTAGCAAAAGCTAAAGCACCGCTCAAGGGCACTTCTGGTCATGTAAAATTATATAAGTAACAATCATCTATTTTGCACGTGTATCACACACTATTTTTTGTAATATTCACCCAAGAAAAGACTTGCAAAAAGGTAAATGTAGCGGGAAAAACGTAGCCAACATCTTACGCAACTCAGAGATGTATAAAATGTTGTGCCTAACGTAGGTGAAATCAAAAGTGCGCATGCGCAACTAAGATAGTTGGTTTAAAATGTAAATAAATCCCAATTGCGAATTCTTGATATTTTGCATAGTGAAGAATTTCACCTCTTTGCGTCCACATTGCACATTTGAAAATGTTTATTTTTCGAGTGGGAATTATAAAAATAGTACGTTATTATCAAAGTACCTATGCAGTACCAAAAATAGACTATTTCTTAATAAGTGTGAAGTTTGCATGAGTCGAAGGTGATAAGATGCAAACTTGACAGGAGTAAAGAATTGCCTTTTTTCGCCTGTTGGATATTATATAATATTGTCTGTGGCAAGTGCTGAGAATGCAGGATTTGAGAAATTTATTCTGAAAATCTGTACAATATAACTTGTTACAAAAACAGGTTAATCCATTTGGAAAAATGCGGGAATAAAACTTTGAAGACTGTTTGCTATACCAAGGTAGAACTTATATATATAAAA
Organism: Ericerus pela; assembly: GCA_011428145.1. Lineage (NCBI taxonomy): Eukaryota > Metazoa > Arthropoda > Insecta > Hemiptera > Coccidae > Ericerus > Ericerus pela. The sequence continues at coordinate 2,052,234 of WOFM01000478.1, forward strand.
AAAAAAAACTGTTGATTTTAAAACGAAAAGAGAAAAATCATTATTTTATTAGGTACCTATGTTTTTGTATACATGGGGGTATGTATTCTGCATAGATAGGTACAAACCGTGCATTCATATAATCCCGTTACGAGAATTTAATATCAATTAGTGTTACATTATTTACTTTTTAGTGGACCCTCTAACACTGTCGACGTTTGTAATTACTCGTATGTGGCATTTAGATGAAATAAAAATGATTACTTCCTTCACTTTCTCACTCGGTCTTTCTCTTTCGTTTCAGTTTCTTTTTCTAAATTCACAGACCTTCTCGGTCGATATACGGCGTAGAATCGTATTGAATCTTTTGCAAATCCGAACGTAGATTATTGCTGCCACAAGAGGGTTGGTTGTATTTAATTAACAACGCCATAATTTCAAAGCTGTGGTACGTTGTTAGCATTCTGGAACGACGGCGATGGCGACGACGACGACGTGTCATAATCCTCATATTTTACATGGGGTTAAAATTTTGTATAAGATTCATTTTGCAGATGGTTAAAATTAAGTCGAGCACTGTGGTGGAAAAAAAACAAAAAAAAAAACAATAAAAAAAAACAAAAAACAGTTAAAACAAAAATACAAAAAAGTGTGGCACGTGTGAGCGTAGAATTTCGTGTTTACTTCGCATTACTAATGAGCATATGATAGACGCGTTCTACTTGTGGAAAATATCTACGAACGTGTAATTGACTTTCGAATTTTTCCAACCTTGTTTTCCCTCCTACTTTTGTTTTCAAACTTTTCTTCTTTTTTCTTCATTTATCGTCGCTTTTTATTGACGTAAAATTTACTCAAACATACGCGTAGAAAGAAAAATAAATAAATAAAATCAGACCGAATTTATTGAGGCTCATTAATATAGAATGGATCAATGACCATTTGTTAACATGATGCATGCGAAAGTAATATGGCATATGATGAAGAAAGTTGATATTTCCACTCGTCACACTTACGTGCCTAATAAAAGCTATAAATTTCATGTTTAAAGCGAACATTGCGGATTTGGTGTAGTGGGGGCAAAAATTAATTGAAATATAGTCCATTATATAAAGTGGAATATAAACGTGTTCATTTTCATGTCGATTGAGCATGAAATAAATTGGCTAATTGTAATGGATTGGCGCCATTGGAATAATATAGTCTCAATTATATTCAAAAAATTGCTAGAGCACGCTTCAAATTAAATAAAATTAAAATATTTACTCTAGTTGATTAAATTTAAAAAATTTAGCTTCTTCTAGTACACAAATCAAGATTTCAGAATATTTCATATCGATCATTCAACGTTCCAGTCATCTCAAAATCTGAACACTCACCATTTTCACGTTGAATGATATTCTTTTTTTTTTTTATATATAAATTCTTTTCCTTCGTGTTAATTTTAAAATCATTGTAGAATATTCGTAGTTTGATTTACTATCAACTCATAAAACAAATTACAACTGATGTAAATAGGGTTCGGAAATGATGTCTTGACATTATTTTTTGATTTTCTTCTCTTTGGGAAAATTTATTCTTTTAATGTCCCAAGGGGCCAGAAACCTCAAAATCTTCTGTTTCTATTCTTTCCCCCAGTCTGAAATTTTAATTTTTTTGTTCCATCTTGATTTAAATTTTCATGTGTAAATTTGAATAATTTGTTCTTTTAGTTTTATTGCCTTATTGAAAATTTTGTTTAATTTATCTTTTTGTTGTTGTATGAAGTTGTATTTTAGCACTCTTTTTGTGGAATGCGACCCCAGGGAGCAGAATGAACACATACTTAAACCAACCCATTTCCCACAACACTGTGTTTAACAGAAAAAAGGCGTGAGTTTCGCTGGGGCTATATACTCATGAAGGATTGATGTGTAAACGTAATAGTGCAGCTGTAAACTTGCGCACTGCGCAACCACACAACCAAGATGTAACTCGTAGTAGTTACAATTGTAATTCTCCCCCACCATAGACCCAACGCTAGGATGTTTACACATCAAAAATCTGAGTATATTCACCAGCAATTAGGGGAATGCCAGTAAACCTAGTTCTAAATTGCGCAGCTAGCCAAAGTCCATTTAAACAACTTTAAACCATGCGTATAATTTTATAGAAGAAAAACCAAATTTAGTCGTGCAAGAATTCTGAGTGGGCATCCATTAAGAAGGAATCAACCTGAATTTACCTTGTAGTTATCTAAATATAGGCCTTTGAGTAAGAAATCAAGCCATTAAAACTAAACACATAGCATAATGGAAATACTAAAATTAACGCACAAAATTAATGATATGATTCTACTTCTACTAAGGTCAAATGCTGGTCAACGGGGCAGTAAAAAAAATTACATAGTGTAAGTGTTGAAACTGCTGCTCCATTGAGAAAAAAAAGAGAAGGGGAAGTCAAGTGGTTTACAAATACTGCGCTGAATGCAAGAACGATACTAAATAACTATTGCTTATTTTTCACTATCAGTTATATCCTATATAAACATACATAGATATAATTTTGTTAAGATAAGTAATTCTTAAGTCAATGTTGATACTCAAGTAGGTATCGTTCTTGCACACAGGCCTATAAGTGAGGTTTAATATATCAGAACTTATGGTTTATTCAGTTGTGTAAAATTGGTCTGATTTAAACTTTAACCAATTCCATTTTTTATTTTTTTATAATTAAATAGACGCAGCAATGATCATGTTTTCATTCTTTAAATTTAAATATAGTATATTATATTGGCTACAACAAATTCCAAGGGACTGTGAAATTTGTTTGTTGTACCTGGAGTTCGTTGTTACCAGTAGCTGCATTATAATGAACGGATTTCTGTAACCTGGTTGTAGTGGATATTTGGGCCTATAAAATAATGATGGTCACAAATTGATCAGTACCAATCATGAAAGATGTATTGTGACATCTGATTACCCATAGCCTTCCCTTCACATCACCACCGAACTACGATTGTTAATATACTTTATGATAGGGAACGGCTCACAAATTATAAGATTATAACAACGGCAAGCCACAGAAAAATACATCGAATTCAACCTGGAAATAAATTCCCGTTCTACGAGATAATAAGACACGTCAATCGATTACTATTATACAATGTGGTGACATGTATATTCTCAAATTTCAATCATCCGTGAACCAACAACTTATCTCTCGACTGTTCACGAATTTGGTTGAACTGTGAACAGTCAGTCTCGTTTTGTACGTGATGAAATCCGTTCGTCGTGAATACGAAATATTATTCACGACATACTGCAGCTTTTATTCCGACATCAAGTCAACTTTTTTCAAGTTGTTTTTACCAAAACTATACGAAATGTAAACACCATTAGCAAAAACTGTACAGTCCGTTACACCGTTTTTGATTCCAACAACGAATATACTTGGTTGGAATCTGTTGGTTCACCGGACATCGATGACCACAAGGCAATACAATTTTGTGATACTTGCACAACCAGATACTCTTATGCCATATTGTAAGTAACCTTTTTACTGTAATAAAAACGTGAATTGTACTAATGGGTCCGCCAACTTATATATTCTGTTTATTCGAAATTGCCCGACATACTTCGTAGGCCTTGGGGGCTTTCGCTGGTAGGCTGGTGGCCTAACTGTTTGAGCTGACATGTGGTCTCAACTCTACGCTTTCTCGAGACTCATTGATATACTTCAAATTGTGATATCAAGCCCCTATACTCGGGATGTACGTTTGTTTTTGGGCGTCACAACATACAAAGACATCATTTTTTGCATTTACTGGCAATTAAAATGCTATTGTGTACTGATAAAATCATACATGATAATTTTTAGAAGCACAAAAGTGACCGCTGGAAAAATATTTTGATTGCATTGAAAAAGTTGTTTGTGACCTATATGAAAGAAATTAAGACAACACAGGCGAATTAATTTGTTGTATTCAATTTTTTCGCCTTACCTTGGCACCTAAATCTGTTTGTTGTAGCCAATAGATTGTCGTAAGATTTGTTGCAGCTGATTTTCCTTAACATAGAAGTCAATGGAGTTCTGCCTGGACCAGGAATTTTGTGTGTTGTAGTCAGTTGTTTGTTGTAGTTGGTATTCGTTATAATGATTTATACTGTAATGAAATGTTTGGTTGTATCAAAATGTGTTAATTTAATTTTCAGGGTTTAAATTCTCATGTTTGCAGTCCTAAGATGTGAGAATATTTATTTCAGTTTTTAACTCGAAAAAAAAAAGTAAAGTTAGTACCAAGTAATTTCTCATATTATTTTTTAATTACGAATAATGCAACCATTCAAGTTTGATGCTGCAGTTGAACCAGCATTGCACTTATTTTCATAAAAACCTCGTTGTTTACTATTTTAAAAAATGTATAAAACTTTTAATTTCAAATTAACTCTTTCAATTTTCATTTTCAAAATTGTTTAAATAATTTGTCTTACAAGGGGGGATCCATACCTGAGAAGGAAATCTTTAAAAAAAATCCCAAATAGTGATTTTCAGGGAGCTCATAAAATAAAATAAAAATCTGAATTTACTCTTAGGTAGCAAAAAACAAAAAAATCCCCCTTGAGGAAATTCTGCGGCCGGCCCTGACTGATGTATGTTTTCTGAACATTATTTTTGACACGATTTTGTTGCCAAATTACTTCGCTGGACTGTTAGTGTATCGACTATTTTGTTGAATTTTGCAAACTATACTGATGAAAAAGTTTTTTCCATATCTGATATTATTAATCTATCATTTCTAGAGTAAAATTTGAATTTTGTGACAAGTACATGTATCTTTTATCGTCCAGAGTCACACGTGTTTTGTTACTATGTGACAGTGTTGGGACCTTGTCTATCATGAGCTGACAGCTATTGGCGGCGTGGTAGCTTAATTTCTTACTACCTTTAGTTTTTCCGAGTCGATTAGTGTAAGAACAAGCATTCTGATAAGGTATTTTTACAAATTCCACCAGACTTTAGAACCATATCAAATCTCAGTAGTTACCTTTTCAATAGACCCTTTCGTTTATCGGCGGAAACTTTCATATATCGTCTCTTCCAGAGTAACGGATTTACATGCTTTTCAAGGTTGTTCAAGAAAAAAAATAAAAAAACTTGACCAAAGTAAATTCGACTGAGTGCTAGCAGTGGATGTGCAGCCAAACCTTTTGTTTCTTTCATTCGGCTGTATGAAATTCTCGAGTTTCAACCCTACCTAAATATTTCAGACCATTTCGTTGCGAGCCAGCAAATCGATACGTAAAGAAACTTTTTGAAAGTTTCCAAAACGTTCCGACCATCCATGTTAGCGATTAACAATGATTTCGAATTTAACTGTTCAAAATCTCAAGTGTGTCATTAAGATTGTACGGTTAGCTGTTTGCAAAATCAACACTATTACGAAAAGGCGAATTACTTTGTCGTTTTACAAATTTCAAATACCCGCTTCACGATTCCCCGAACGACCTTATACAAATTATTAAGATATCAAATTAATAATGCTGAATGGTTTCAAACTGCTTTAATGTCTCTTTCGCATCGTGTTAGATTCCCAAAACAGTAAAAAAAAAAAAGGAAGAAAAACTAAAAGAAAAGGAAAAAAATTAAAATATTTCTGTTGATGCAGGAATATTTCAAAACAATTGGAAGGAGAGATACAGATTCGTTTACTTGCAATTTAAAAACATACTTAAGTTTCAATTTATTTTTCGAGTCGATTTTTGAGTAGGTTTTCTATAAAAATCAAATAATTAATTTCGTGCTCATGTAATGGCCCAGGGGTGGGGGCGAGTAAATTTTTCGTTTTATGATCTAAGGAAAATTTTGACACCATTTTTGAAAATTCATAATACGTATTCATATATTACTATGTATAACATATTATGTATGTATGTATGTACAATTCTTTTTAACACGGTACAAGACGCAATTTTCGTTTGATAGTCAGAAAATGTGAACCGAACATTAATACTAAATCAAGGACAAGACCATTCAAATTTTGCACTGATTGGTTTTATCGTACGTCTGGTAGATACCAGTATGTTTTATTTTTAGCAGTTTAATTGCTCTAAAATGAATAATTTTCAAGCAATGGTCACAAAACTTGAAACAGACATTTATTCCAAACTATTCTAACATTTTTTAAAATTTATTTTCGATTGGCGGCATAGTTCATGTCCTGGAGCTGTTGGGGGGCATTAATTATGTTTTCTATTGATCAATTTTTTTCTGAGTTAAGTATTGGTAATTTATTGTGATTTTTTATTTTTTTACCTTCGGATAATAGCTTTGAAAAATCCATTTTTCAAGCTCAATCAAGAGAAACTTTTCTTTTAGCCTAAAAAAAATCATAACACTATCAAAACTAAATTTTTTGTCCATCTCCACTGCTTGGTTAGAATACGACCCATCGGATTCATAGTTTTATTTGTGTAGTTTTTTATAATCTCCTGTTACCCCTGGTGTCTAGTAATTTTATTTTGTAAACAATACTTTTATACTCAATAATTTGCAACTGCCATATTATTTCTTTTCAAGATGACGGTGATTTTCAACCTTATCATGACTGACTAAGTGATGTTATTCGTGATTTGAATTATTTCACTATGAATAGCTCTATTCTTTTTGCCCAGTTGATATGAAAAATTGTGATAACTTCGTAACAGTTGTGAAATTTCGGAATTTTTTTGGCCGGAAGTTGTCACAACTTTTCACAACAAACACCTGAAAAGAACAGAGCTAGATATTATAATTCGTAATTGGATCGAATCTTTTTTTCTTTTATTGATTTTTGAATTGTGATTTGAATTTATTTTTCGCAGGATTTTTTTCAATTCCTGAATCATTTTGCTTATGACTTCGTGGATCTCATTTCCATTCTTCAACTCTCATAACGCTACAGCAGAGTTTCATTTGAGGAAGGTACCGATTGGGAGAGTTTTGGTATCTATCACTTCTTCTACTTCTTATAGATTTTATTTTCCAGTCTTCTAAGTTCAGGATGTTTTTCTGATTACCTTTGAAGGTTCAGGCACAAGCTAACCTCTACGAATGGGGCAGAAGTGTTTTAAAAAATTTTCAAATACTCAGTAGGTACGTAATTATGATTTGGTTATTTCAATACATGTCTTTGAAAACCTACTTTTTCTTGCGAAGTTTTGCTTCGCTGGAGTTTTTTTTTTCATCATTATTATATTTTTTTAAAGGGAAAACTGGCATAAGTTCAACATTCAGGGCCGATTACTTCGTTAAATATTTATAATTACGTGTTAACTGTGTCTGTTGAAAGGAAACACGAAGCATTTTCACCTTTGTAAACGATTTTTAAATTTACTATATACCCACGATTCGAGGAAATAGCCTATTGTTTGTTTCTCTTTCTCTTAAATTCTTATATTTTATTTGTTTATCAGAGCTTTTTGTTTTCCTTTTGATGAAAATATTACGTACCTAGGTACCTATTATATATTTACAGGAAAATGAAAAATAATGTCATTTAAAAGGGATAAGTTGATATAAATTTTTGACAAACGAGAAAGTAAACGATAGTTACTGTAGAATTACTGCGGGTAGTATTTTGAAAGTTTTCCATCTACAAAAAGAAAAAGATGATCGAAAATATGAAGTGCTGAGAAAAACTGGTCACTATGTCTCTTTATCATTACAAGGAGAAAACAAAGCCTGCATATTATTAAAAATAAAAATACCTTCCTCAATTCGTTACTACTGATAAAAATAAGCCTTTTGAAATTTCTCCTGTACGATCAACTGGAATTATTGAAGTCGGTGCTCCTCTCCTATATCACATAAGTTTTATTTGTCGTTTGTAACTGAATTTATTACGAAATATTTTAATTTCGCACCGACTTCAATGATATTCGAGTAGATTATGTTGGAGATATTTTACAAGAATTATTTTTCTTATTTTCTTTTTTTGATAAGTTGGTTTCATTTTTTTTTAGAAATTAACTAACTCTTTTATTTTCTGATTTGCCGTTTCATTTACTTTGGTCAACATTATTTTTTATTTGGAACCAACAGTTTTTTGAAAGTAAACCAACAACAATCTCATCGATTCTAGAAATCACTATAATAAACATACAGGATGTTATTCAAGAGTTAAAATTACAGCCAAGAAATTCACTCGCGAAATTAACAGCACATGCGCCACCCATACTTACGTGCACGCTTGCGTGCGCACACACACGCACACACACGCACACACACACACACACACACCACAAAAATTACAAACCACCATGTATTTATCTACGACAAAAGAAATGTGAAGTATGAACCAAAAAAATAATTACTGAAACAAGAAACAACGGACTGTGGAGAGAGAGAGAATAGAAAGAGAGATCAGAGACATAATGACAGAAGCAGATTAAAAATGTAGGTAGCCCTAGATCTGGGCAGGCACAAGTTATAGGCCGGCAAAAGTTTTGTGCCAGCAGAAGTCCTGTGCCGGCACAAGCCAAAGCGCCCTTCATAACTTCTTAATAATACAATGGGATTATCAGAAGATTAATTGTTATAATTTGAAAAAAAATTTGGAAAGTTAGAAAACAAATCAATAAGTTATATCAAATTCTCTTTAGGAAAATGTCTCGCCTCCCAAAAGGAGAATTCAGGTCAAAGTATAAAGGCTCATCTATTTATATATTTATCGATATATTAAATAGGCGAGCAATTTTCTTATAGTTACTCCTTTTTTTCCGAAACTACAGGACCATTTTTATTGATAGATGTTTCAATTGAAAGGATTTCAAGTTTAGATATGCAAAATCTAATTTAATAAAAAAAAAGGCTGAAAGAGGGGAAATAAGTCCAGAAAAAGTAAATAAATGAGTGGAAATAAGAGCAAAAAACGAAAAGGTCCTCGTTGATTAAAGATGTATACGCGATTCTTAGGTAAACAATGTTGTTTTTCGGTGAAATAACCAACAATTGTTTTCAGATAGAGGAGAAGGGAAAAGGGGAATTGAATTATTTTTAAAAACAAAAATGAGTGGAGGAGAAGAAAATAAAAGAAAAACCAGTAAAAGACCCCCACTGTCTGAGGATTCATTGGCAGGAAACTGATTCTTAAATGAACAATGTTTTGTTCAGTGATTTCATTGCACATTTTTTTAAGCATAGGGGGGAGGTGCAGAAACAAGGTAAAAAAAAAAAAGTTGGCCACCGATTGAATATTCATGTGTAAAAAACTTACTCTTCAATTAACATTGTTTTTCATTTTAAGTGATTTAGCTGAAAAGTTTGTTTAAGCACGGGAGAGAGAGAGGAAAGAAAAATTTAAAGGAGAGGTTGGAAGTGGAATCCTCATTCCAAATCATAAAAATGCTCCTTTATTTCTCCTGAGGTGAGAGCTACAACGTCTGACTATTTTTAATTTCATTCAATTTTCCTAAATACTTTATCGCTCTTAATGAAAGTAAATCAGCAAAAAGTTAATGTACCTAAATATATCGTTGAGTAAACAGTTTCTAAACAATTTTTTATTATTGTCACAAGGATTGACATAGTATGGTAATAAAGGATACATTTTTTAGATTCCTAAGGACGTGAATTATTTTCTTATTAAGAAGCTAAAAATGAATGTGAAAGACATAGAGATGGCTAAAGAAATTAGCTCACTAGTATGTCCTATCAGTATAATTATAGTCTGTATAGCTCTGTTCATCATATTTCGCATCTGTGCATACACGGTGTCTCCATTTATGGAAATATACCATCAGAAAAATGGTGAAAAAAATTATATACATTCACTTTCAGCTTGACAATAAGAAAATAATGCAGATTATTATGATTTTTCTATCACATTGTAACTCAGCTTCTATGATAGTTACTTTATGAAATCAATGTGTGAAAATAATTTTGTATCAAATTTTATACACATTACTACCTTTGAAGGAGGGATTTACGCCTCTTCAGTTACAAATCCTAGATGATCAAAATCATGTACATATGCATGTGATAGGTGGCAAAATATTATGCAGAAAGCACTTTGTGTATGTATGTACATTTATACATACCTATATGTATGTATATATCGAGTGACCCAAAAGTCGTGCAACCCAAACATTCAAATATAAAAATTTGAAAAAAAGAGATAGAGGGCTGAAATTTTGCACTCTTGTAGGAGCGGGTTAGTCGATTATTTATGCAAAATTTCAGCTATGTATCTATAGTAGTATAATTTTGAGTAATTTTTGATTTTTAATTTCAATTTTTGTATTTGTGGCAAAACAAACTTTAAAAAATTTTAAGTGGCCAAAGTTTTCCAAAAATTCTGAAACTTGCCACAATAATGAAGGATGATTACCAGATTAAGCAGGTAAAGTTTCACTTTCTTATATCAATGTTTTTTTTTAAAGAATTTTTCTAGTGATCTGTACGCATAAAAAACGAATCAAACAACTTTAAACTGCAAAAATTTTCAAAAAATTTTGAAACATGGGACAATGATAGGAAAATGGCTACTCAATTATGTGATTATGCAACTTTTTGTACGCACTGAATAAAAAATTGCATAACTGCTCATTGCAGGTGTTATTGAGAAAAAAACATTGACGTATGAAAAGTTGCATACCCACACAAATTTAAGGAAACTGTTATGACAAAATTCTGCCATAAAGTGAAGTACTGCACCAAAATGCGGATCAATGGAGAGGATGAAATAAAATTTTTGAAATTTAAAAATTTTTTTTATTTGTTTTAAAAGCATGATATAGACCTAAAAAAAGTTCTTTAAAAAACAAGGATGAAGGTACTGAAGTGAAACTTTACCCGTTTAATCAGGTAATCATTCTCTATTATTGTACCAAGTTTCAGAATTTTTTGAGAACTTTTACCATTAAAAATTTTTCAAAATTTATTTTTCTAACATGGAAAAATTATAAATAAAAATCAAAAATTCCTCAAAGTTAGATGATTACTGATACAGAGCTGAAATTTTGCATAAATAATTGAGTAACTGACTTCTGCAACTGTGCCAAGATTCAGCCTTATATCTCTTTTTTCAAAATTTTAACATTTGAAGGTTTGGGTTGCATGACTTTTGCGTCACCCGGTAGTTACACGCACTGCGCGCAATTTTGTTCTTGAATTTTCTCTCGCCGTTATCCAGTGATTAATTTGTTTTAGGTGAAATCTGATTGTAGAAATGAATTTTTTGTTAAAAAATAAAGGGGTCAACGCTGAAAATTTTTGTTTTCCCATCATTAGTTTTTAAAATAAATTAAAAAACGGCAAATGTCTCATTAACTTGCAGTTTTTTATGGCCAATTAGTGAAAAACTATTGGCGATAAAAAATTAATTTTATGATAGAACTCAAGAAAATTTTCTCCTCTTTTCAATACTATAAATTCCAAATTCGTAGCTTAAATAGAACCTGAGAAATCGTTGAGTGAGAGAAATGCAGTTTTTTTCAAAATCAGAATGTTGTGAATTTTGCAAAAAACACGGATAAATATACGAAAAGTTCGATTGAATTTTATAATACAGATTTTTTTTCGGAGATACTTACATTGTATGTCCTTAAATGATCGTGGAAAATTGAAATAACTAGCTATTGTAGTCTATCGTGATGAAAACACATGGTATGGGCGGTGAAGTATTTTTATCACTTATTGAAAGGCCCATCCAAACATATTTCAGCTGTTAGGCTTTTGTAACTATTCATTCAATTTCGAACAATTACACGTAAAGTTGCTCGATATCGATTAGCAGGTTGCTTCATAATTTTCTTATTAGACTGTTTATAATAATATCAACCAAATAATTACATCGTGAAAGTTGAGACAGTGTTTGAATCAGTAGAAGAGAATAAAAATAAAATGAATTAACCACAATCAGACAAAAAATGATAGAGTAGGTATATTCGAGCCGAACCAATTCTCCGAATAATTACGGTAGTCCGAAATCGTAACAAATCAGTTAATCGCGTGTCTTACAGCAATAAGACGAATACACATTCTATAAGATATCGCATATCTCCGCCTTCGTCTGTTAAAAAATTGTACATTCAAAATGAAAGGGTATTTTGCTACTTGATAAATCAGTAGTTATACCATAAAGATTAGTTCTATTAATAGCTATACTCGTAAATGTAATAGTCTCAGGAGTGTTTCCTTCATACAGAACCACCGTATTGACAATAAATGCCAAATTATAACTAAAAAATATAGACATTAAATTTGATAATTTTTTCTAGATAACTGACCGAAGGTCAAAATTAGTGGTTAGTCTTTAATAGCCTAAAAAGTGAGCCTAAATTATTTAAAAAGCAGAACAGATAACGTTTGAAAACGCGAAAGAATAACGAAAGCCAGCCGAAAAGAAAGCGAACTTCTTTTATTTCGTTTTCTAACGAACATTTTCAGCCACACTCGTATTTACGGCGAATCAGTTATGCAACTTTCGTTACACTCGTCGAAAAATTATTCTCATTGCTGTACGGCGTTTGCAAACTGGTAAACTGTGTCCGTTACAAATTCGTGTTTAATACGCGCGGTTGGAGGGGAGAAAAATAATTTTACTGGTATTCGAAATTCGCTGTTCCACTCCGACGATTTTCCTACTAAATTCTACTTCGATATTCGATTTTAATTTTGCTCTGGAGAATTTTGAAAACTTTTTACTTCGTCTCTTGCAAAAATAATTAAATGCAAATTAAAACGTTCGTATAGCCCCACTATATAGTATAACTTTGTGATCGAGAAAAGGGATGAGAAATTTTTGTCGATCATCCTTTCGTTCTGTCATTTTTTTCATTAATTGGTCGGCATATTATAATTTATTTTCATGGACTTGTTTTAACTATAAAAATTAATTATTGGAGTTTGCCTGACTTATTGGTTAGGTACTAAGCTTTACAGTCGAAGAGTATGGAGATTGAAACCGGCTGAAGTCAATTCTCGACCAAAAATGGCGGTGTGTTCGTTTTGGTTCTGTCTGGTGCTGAGTACATAATTGAAAAATTCATTCAGGTATATCTCTGACTACCGAATACCAACCGTACCACTGCTTTTCTTCGACATAAAATATATTCTCCAGACGCTAGGTTTAAATTACGTAATTGGCATATCTCAATATAAAATATAAAAAATAATCAATTGCCTCAAATGTGAAAGTACTGATTTTCTATTTACACCTCACTTTTATTCCTTGCTCAATTCAGGATGAGATGTTACAGGTATTGTAATTCCAGTAACCAGTCTGTCAGTAAGAGGAAACGAAAAAGAATTGCGTTGAATAGTTAATGTTTTCCAAAAAATAGATCCAACTTCAAATAAAAAAAAAAATAATAATAATAAAAGAAAAGAACTTTAGTCCCTATAAGCAAGTGGACTGAAACATTAAATGTGGTACACATTCTTATTTTTTCTGGATGTTAATATTGTATAATTTGTTGTTTCGTTGGAAACAACCAAATTCAATTTTTTTGTTAGTGTGCGTGTGTTGAATGCGATCAAAAATACACGCACACTAACGAATTTTTCCAACTTCTCTCGCTTCCATTCTATTTTTTTTCCGAAGTTTTCACGAAAACTTGCACCAAGGTTTGTGCCTATCTCATTCACGTACCTTTCAGTTTTTATCCCATACTAGTGAAAATATAAATGTGTACCACATTAAAAAAAAACCATAAAAAACACGCTAAAAAGATAGTAATGGTCCTTTCAAAATTTCTTCAACAAGATCTGGGTCGAAAGACTAGAATTATTGAAGTTGGCACGATTTTCCTTACTATGTAGGCTTTAAGCGTCAATTTCGTCGAATTTTATGACAAAACTTTTTAACGATCGTCGACTTCAATAATTTCATTTCCTAGACCTACATTTTTTCGGAGAAATTTTAAAAGGATTATTTCACTCTTTTTAGCACATTTTTTGTTGATTTGCGTTCTTAAGTCGGTTCTATTTTTTGAAAACAATTTTTAATTTACTATCTAATGCTTTTTATTCTGATTCCGGTAGATCTCTTTGAAAAAATTTGAAAAGAATTATGTTTTTCCTTTTATGGCATTTTTTGTTGTTTTTTATTTTTAAGTCGTTATATTTTTTGAAAAAAATGATGAATCATGCTTTTTTGTTTCATTTTAATTCTGGTAAATCTTATTTGTGAAATTTCAAAAGAATTATTTTTCTCTTTAGAGAACTTTTATTCTTTTTTTGTTGCTATTTTTCTTTTTTTTTAAAGTTGGTCAGATTTTTTTTTGTGGAAAAATTTTTTTCAATTAATTTTATTTTCTAGAATTAGAGGTAGTATTACTTTAAAACTAACAGTTTTTATTTCAAGGTAACTCAAAAACCATCTCATTGATTCCAAAAACAAAAATCAAATGAGACCACCATGGGATTTACCTTCTATTATTTGAAAAAAAAATTTCATCAAAATCGGTGTCCAGGTTCAAAAGTGGATAAAAAAGAACTCCAGCGCAGCAATACTTCGCTAAAAAACACATTTTGTCAATTTTCATTCATAATTCAAAACCAGAAAAAAATCTGAATTCCAATTACTTGAGAAAATTGTAAAAATATATCGATAGAAATCAATATTTATATCAATATAACGATATGTCATTGCTAGTTTCATGTAAAAAACTATCGATAGTTATCGATATCTTTAGCAAAAATATCAATCTTTTGATGTTAGATCGCTAAAAATTGATTTTCCTGGAATTTTTTGTTTTCCAGTTTTGTCAAAAACTACCAAACTGATGAGCACCATTTTTCTTTTCAAACTGCTCCCATATGATAAATACCTTTTGTGGGGACATTACTCATATGAGGTGCTAGGGGCTCGCACCCCTCGATGACAGTTGCCGCCCAAAGGCTGGCAATAATTGTCTGTATGACATTAAACAAATACACACTGGTGCGTTTGTATGTTCATACCTGTACGTACGTACAGGTAAGATACATTGCACAGGCCGAGATCAATTACCTGATAACAATCTTGGTGATGTCACAGCCCGGTACCAAACGCGCTGCGTCGTTTCTTATCACCTCAACAGAGGCAAGAAACAACGTAACATATGACATAATTACGTACATGTACGTATGCATGTGTGTCTGTATGCGTGTGCCAAATTCTGTATATAAACTCTCAGAACCGGCTCAAAAATAGCCAGTGTTCGCTGAGGATACTTAACCGTATGAAGTGGCAGAACACGCAAAATACTGTTGAAGACCTTCTAGTGTGAATGTCTCTCACGACAAGGTATTCCACACCTTTGTAAGAATTTCATTTAATCAGCTTCGTATTTTTCTTAAAACCATGAATACAAAATTTTTTCCAGAAATTTTCACAAACTAATAAACACAAAAATTCTCTCACACTTGCACTAATATAAGGAAAACTTATCGTAAAAATTTTAGCCCAATCTCTTTTGTCTTTTTTTCAGAATCCCAGAAAAACGACTTTTCCAGGACCATTTTGTTTTCCATATTTCTCATAAACTAATGATACTATATGCACCAAACTTCTTTCAAATTGACTCCAATATGGGTACTATCTCTTATGAAAATTTTAGCTCTACCTATTTTGTAGTTTTCTCGAAAATGAGAACACAAAACTTTAGGCGATACGTACATAATACAATACAATTATATACATTGAAAAAAACATGATACCAATCGTTCTCTTTTCTCATGAAACAGATAATGTTCATCATCCCAACCCTTATCCCTTTCGTGAGGTGAATTTTAATACCCTGTTTGCAAGTAAACTGGGTAAAAACATATGTACGAATCCAATGTATAGGCTCCTCCTTTTTTTTGAAGTCACATTTCACAGTGTAGCCTGTAGAATTCAATGATAACCTTGGATGTTTGATTAAACGTGTATTTTTGTTGCGAATAAATGATCGTAACATGAAAAATATGAAATATTTTTACTCTCAAAAATCTGAGTATGAGTTTGTAATATCCATCCATATTATAGAAACATTCACCGTTTACGCCAAAATGTAAGAAACCAGATTCTATCTTCATTTTATTCTAAATTTGTCCATACGAACGTATAAAATATTTTTTTATTTTCAAAATTAAATGGGCTGAATAGCTACAACGTCGCGTGCCGTGACTTTTTTTTTTACGTCTCCTTCAATTGTCTGGTTTTACCTACGTACGTACTTAGTACTTATTTATCCGATTCTAAAGACGTATTCACCTCAAAGAAAAAACGTTTGCGCAGCAAGTATTGCAAGAAAAAGTTGGTGCTCGAACAAGCGCGTTAAAATCATCAAAAGATATAATAAGGGCTAATAATTTAGTCGATTGCCACCTAAAATTGGTGGGATTAATTCACATTCACCGAATCAGAAAGGTTGAATGCAATATCGCGGATGCTTAAGGAAATATTCTCTTCCTTGATAGGACTCGCATAATTCATAAAGTTCGCAAACAAACAAACAGAAAGACCGATGGGCTTCGAAAAAAAGAAAATTTTTACAATTGAAAATTTTGCTAAGGGTAGGAAAAAAAGAACCCTCGTTATTTGCTATCTTGGAGCTGATTTACGAGGTTACCCTACAGTAAGCGCACGTGTTATGCGAAACTTGGATTCGTACCAAGCAAGAAATTTCACAATACACAGTCCATTACTATTCTTCAATTAATACGTCGAATTTTTTGGCAAATACACACAACACTCGCACCGAACAAAGAATCGATTTCTTGTCGACTTATCTATATAGCCTATTTCGTCGGCAAAGGGCACAGTTTTTAAGAAATTTTTGAAAAAAATAAAAAATAAAATAACATACTAAATAGCTCTATACATATATCAACGTGGTGGTGGTGGTGAGGAAAAAAAAACGTCGCTGGAAATATTCATTTGGCACGGCAAGGGCTTAATATTAATTTTAAATAAACTTTCTTCTGCTTCTCGTAACCCCTCCACTCTGCATCCCCACTTTTTTCCTTTATTTATTTTCCTCGCAGTAACTGCCGCGTTTCTTCGGCTGAATGATCTCGGTCGAATTAAATTGCTTTTATTTCGTTACAGAAATTAGTTTTTTTTCCACTTGGTATAAAAAATATGAAATAGAAAAAAAAATTGTCGACGTTTGATTATGAATTTATTTCGTTAATTACAAACGCTAGAGGAAAAAACGAAGAAAAAAAATTGTTTCATTTTTTTTTTAGCTTTTGCAAAAGCATATCCGCACAAAAATAAACAAATTTTTCTCCATGAATATTAAACTCGAAGTGATTTCCATAATGGATGAAATTTATATTTTCCGTTAGAAAACGGGAATAAAAAGTAAAAACCAAAACTTAACTAACATAACAATTAGAAAAAAAAAAAAAAAATCAATCTTAGTATGAAGAATTTAAGATTTTAAGCTTAATTAATAACAAATCTCAGTTTCCGGTGAGCAAAAAAATAATGCGAATGAAAAATAGGGGTTTATCATTTTGTTAACGAGTGAAAAAATAACGTTTTTCCCAGGAATAAAGTAGTTACTTTATCTTCCCAGGGAGAAAAGTAGGCTACAAAAATGTTTATACTTTAATACCATATAAATATATGGGTAGAATAATATTTTCAAGTGTGGCGGCCGCCACACTACGTCTGCACATATAAGTACATACTCCCTCGAACACCGTCAACCAACATTGTGGCCGAGTGAGTACGGTGCTGCCTTTGTGACGGTGAACGAGGGAGGTTTTAGGTGTTCAGCCGGTACAGGTTTGAATCCCCGTGCCGCCTGAACACCTAAAGTGGTGACCTCGACGTGATCCGAGGGATGGTTATTCACGCCATCTCTCGGACACTAGTTGAACCGACTGTAACTGTGGTGCGTCACACCGCCGTTTCTCTGCGTGACGGCGCTGGTGGGCGTATGTCACAGAGCAGTGATGGAGGGAAGGGCATCACCATGTTCCGGTGTACGTCCCTACCTAGGCGCCTCTGTATGGGAAGCCGTATTTACGCTCCACTATACTTGAGGGGAGTGGTGTGGCAGCCGCCACACTACGTCGGCACATATAAGTACATACTCCCTCGAACACCGTCACCCAACACTGAACGAGGGAGGTTTTAGGTGTTCAGCCGGTACGGGTTCGAATTATATGAGGTAAATTTCAGTTATTTTGGTTTTAGGCATATTATACACGGTCTTTGGTGAGAGGTCTACTAGGCACTACTAAGGAAAAATTCCTCTTACAAGTTTATTTACTTTTAAAACAGTTATGAGATTATAAATTGGAAAAAGATAGACTACCTGTCCTGCAACCATGAATGGAAAGTTGACTAACCACAGATATTTAGGTGTGAACAATTTTTTTTTTAGTGTTTTGTTATGATAATGCCTAATTTTACTTGTATCTAAGTCCTCAGCATCTCTTATTAAATTTTTTCTAAAATATTTCAAATATTGAATTCCAAATTTTCAAACTTACTAACTCAACAATTCTGTTAGTTTTAGAAATAAGGTATAAACTGAGATAAACTTTTTTTTTAATCAGGTCAGAATATACTTAGATCAGAAGTTTCAAATCTCTCCCTTTCAATTTTTTATTAAATTTATTATCACTACATTACAAATTTAAAATTTTCCAAAACCTAAAAAATAGAGAAACTTGTAGTAGTAAGGGGAATTTTTTTTAGTGATACCTGGTTATATTCAAATTTCAAGTCTGGCAGAGACCGTGTATATTAAAAGTAGACAAAATGAAATAGATTTACACTGAAAAAATTTTTTATATCATTACCTTATGTGGAATACCTTGTCGTGAGAGATATTTACATGTAGAAGGTAATCTACAGCTTTGTGTGTTCTGCCACTTCATACACAAATGTATGGGAGAGCCAAATCCAAGGCAAACACTGGCAATTTTGTAGCCAGTTTTGAGAGTTTATATACAGGATTTGGCACACACACACACATATACACATATGTACATATACATATGGTATTATGTCATACGTCACGTTGTTTTCTGCCTCTATGAGATGATAAGAAACGACGCAGTGTGTTTGGTATAGGTCTGTGATATCACCGAGATTGTTATCTGGTAATTTGTCATGATCCATATAATGTATCTTACCTGTATGTACGTACAGTTATGAACATACAAACATACATACAAGTTTTTGTTTAAAGTCTTAGAGAAAAAAATATGGCAGCCTTTCAGTGGCGACTGTTGTCAATGGGTAGAAGCCCCTGTACCTCATATGAGTATTGTCCCCACACCTTATTACGTCTATTTTTAGAATATAATATGACTAAAATCAAAATAAATGCAATTTATATCATGAAAAAATGGAATTTAACTTCAAAATACTATTCCACCCATGTATTTATATGGCGCCTACGCCCAATTCAAAGATGGTGGAAGTTGGCTTCACTTTTCTCCCTGAGTTCGATATCTAGTTATAGTAAAAAAATCTCCGGAACATATTGCATTATTTTCTGTTCATGGCGTATATATCATCATAACAGCTGGGTTTTCATGAAAATCATGAATGGAGCATGAGTGCGAATGACTAAGATTGTTAAAAAAAAAGATGAAAACGCCTTGTTCTTTTAATTCAAATATTTTTGCACGTTTAATTAATAAAGTATCCTACGCAACTTGGTAGTATCTAGTGAACAATATTATAAACTTATGTGGTTACCAAGCTTACCTAAGACTCGTGCTTGCAAACTACGCAATCGTTGATAATTTCTCACTTTCTTCTCATGTTGTGTAATATACCATTGAATTTTCTTGGAATTTGATAAAATTAGATATTTCAAATCACATCCTTAAAATAAATCACAACATATTACAAAACATAAGGGTTGCTTTTTTACGAAACACATAAATATGAAAATCACAGCATGAACAAGCAAAATGGATAAAATGATTTGCCAGGTAAAGGAAAATATAGGAGAAATCACAGAAAAAATTAACCGATAGCAGGAGAAGATCGGTTTCCGATAGGCAGAATAAATTGGGGCAACTTGGTTCACAAATCTGATGCTTGCTGTGAAGATATCAATAATATGGTGCCCGTGGTAAGAGGAAAAGAAGGAAAACACTGCGTAGTTGACGCAAGTAGCATACCTCAGCTATTAACACCAAACGTCGCAGCAATGTGAGAACAGGCTAAAAATGAAAAAACAGAATATTATGCCTCTATGATGAAAAATTAGCAAAGTCTCAACGAATGCAATGTTTGCAAGCACAAGTTGTTGGCGAGTTTGGTAAGTTTATAAATTGCTCATGCTAATCAAGTTGCATACGATATTTTTTGCAACATGTGTACAAAATACTACATTTTGGAGGCGCTTGTATTGCGTGATGAAAGTGGCCAATTTCAGAACTCTTACTTTCCTTGATCCTGGATTCCTTTTTTCCAACATCTATCAATAATGCGGACAATTATGTGTACCTTGGTGGTACATAAAGTGGACAATTTTTGAACAATGCACAATGTAAATTCTTCATGCCGTTGTTTTTTCCTTTATGCATCTTCTGCGAATTGTTTATTCATTAGCTATGAACATGCGTTACTTTATACACCACAAGAGATTTCTAAAAAAAAAAAACAAGAAAAAAAAACAGTTTCGTAGATATGATTCGAACACGGGTCTGAGCTGTGAATACATTCTTAAGTGTTGAATATAAGAGAGCGCAACAGCGCAATTTATTTTTACGGAGATAAAAATAGTATCTTAATTTTTAATTGGTCCAACTTTTTATTTTATTTTATTTTTCTAAAGAGGGATGTTACAAAAAATAGTGTGTGACTCATACGTATATAGTAGGTAATTTTTATACACTTGTATCACAAATAACAACTGACTAAGCGAATGAAAAATGGATATTTATCATCTTGTTTACCTGTGGAGAAACACCGTTTTAAATGCAACTTTATTGCTGAGAGTAAAGTACTCACTTTACCTCCCTAGGGAGAAAAGTATCACTTTTAGTTAATCATGTAGTATACATCGCCATATTAGCGGGTTTTCATAACAACCATGACTTGTGCCTGAATTCAAATGACTCAAGATTTTTAAAAGCAAAGGTGAAAACGCCGTTGTTCTTTTCAAATTCAAAAATTTTCGTTTTCTTAGTTAATAAAATATCGAACAGGACTTGTTCGGAATGAGCTTCCATATTGCGTAATATAATGTTTATTACTGCTTAACTTATTTTTTTGCGTACTTAATTTCTTTTTCTCACTCCCAATAGGTTGTTTAGCTTCTCCCACACTTTCTTATTTTCTTTTATTTTAAATAAAATTGATCCCATTACATTTTTTTGAAAATTTTCTCAACCATAACGGAATCTGACCTAGAAATCTGCAGATTCTATTGCCCCTGCCTCACATAGGTACATCATTCCGTACAATCGATGAAAAAAATACTGCACGCAACTCGGAGTGAGCAATTTATCAACTCGTACAATTACCGTATTCGCATTACCGTTCGTACATGAAATATTTCACTTGTTGAAAAATTGCTCACTTTTCTCCTCAGTTCAGTAATATACTACTTTGCAACGAGTGTAAAGAATGCTGTATTCGAGTCAGAGGCAATAAAACTTGCTTGTTGCTGGGTCAAATCCCTGTTATATCAGAAAGAATTTTTAAGAAAAAAAAATGGAATCAATTTATGATACAGAAAATAAGACATTTAAAGGTGTGGGGGAAACTGAGGAACTAATAGAGCGTGAGTGAAAAAAATAAAGATGTGACAAAAAGACATAAGGAGCGAGAAAAAAATTAAGGAGTGATGAAAGTAAGAGTTCCGAAACTGTTTCCTTTTATCACACCATGCAAACGTCGAAAATACAGAATTTTGTGCTCATATTGTACAAAAAATTATTTCAGTGAGGGGGAGGCTCTAACTACGCTGCCGAAGTGTCTATGATTCACATATTTACCACATTTCACGTTCGTGCTCATGATTTGCGGTTCCAGTAGTCAGTAAAATAATAATATTTGAGAAGTTCATCTCATAATAAATCAACAATTACGAGTGGAAACCTCGTTTTTAAAAACTAATGGCTTCGCTTCTCAAAACTTTTGGACAAAACCATATTTCTCCTCCGCAATATTTCACCCAGTGGCCTGTGTTTATGAAAAGTGCAATGAAGAAGTCATCGTTTCGATTTCTATAAATTTGGATCCGCAGTTGGATACTCCACATTATATCAGACTGACGCATGAGGCTACCACCCATTTTACAGATTCGTATTTTTTCTTTTTTCGCTAATTTTTAATAAAATAAAATTTCATTTGCAACTTTTACCGTGGTTTGTTCATGTTCATTTTTCACTCTTTTGCATTTTTCTTATCTCATCTCTGTCTCTCTCACGCATATCTTCTTTTCTTTTTTTATGTCATAGTCATTCACCTCGGATATCTCGATCATTTCTTCACTACATTCACAAACATTCAGAATTCTACATGATTTGTTCATGTTTCATCTCTTGGTTCTTTTCACTTCATTCTTCCATTTCTTATCTTCAAACCCGGTAGATGTATTCATCTCCTTCCTTTTTACATTTTTTCCGGCGAATTTTCTATAAGGTTCTCTATGTAATATTTTTTCTTATCTTTTTTTTCTTTTAAAAATCTCGGAGGGAAATTCTGACATTTTCTAGTTCAGTTCGTTTTCAAGTGCTCTGGGAGCAACATGTATTTTCTTTACCTTTCCTTGGTTTATTATATTTTGTATTTTTTTGGAAAAATGTGTTAATTCATTTAAAAGGCAATGGGCAATAATTCGGTGGTGTGGTTCCTGATTTGTACCTGAAGCAGAATGGAAGTATGTAAGTACATTTCCATGGATTTCCGAGGTATGCAGATGTAAAAATATAGTCGTTCCACGCTGACATCGGGTCCACGAATTCTGGTAGGCTGAGCCAGTCGGGGGGCAACATTTTGGAGTTGCCTCCCTTTGCAAATGAGATATGATTCGTGTTTTTCAGCCGTGGCCGTGGATTTTATAAAAAATAATAATGTGCAATCTGTTGGGTGGTGGGTCCTGAGTAGGCCCCCCTGGCATACCACAAGACTAATGCAAACGTTTTATTCCGCCATATTCTGATGTGCGAAATAAATCGTAATTTTGAATATTGATTAATGAAACCATACAAGATGCGGTATATGCGAGAAAAATGATGTTAGGTTTTTGGAAGATATGGAAGAGTGAAAATGAAAACCAAAACCATTACTTTCCATTATGAAGAACAGCGAATCGTCGCAATGAAATATACAAAAACAGCGAGTACGATAATCACGATTTGCTTTGTTTACACACCCGGCCACTAAATTAGGTATCTAAAGCTGCAATTGAAAATCGATGTGCTTGGTACTTGACTTTCATCAGTCCACTCGTAAGGGTTTCTAAAAAAAGTTTGAACGACTTTCGTAAGCTTTGGAACAAATTTAATACCTATGATTAATAATTTGCGCATCATTATTAGGTACCTACAGAATAAAAGTTTTCGCCGGTTTTCTGCTGTGTGGAGGAACGGAACTTTTTCTGCGAAGCGATATAATTTTACAGAAAAAACAATTTACAAGTGAAAACATCGAAGTTGAAATCTGTGGGTGCATCGCTGAAAATAGTCGTGGGAAAGAATGCGAAAAATTTGCCGAGGTTTTTGGTAGCAAACTATCGATTTATTTTCATTTGCGTCCGAAAGCGTCGACATTGACTATACTTTACAGAAATTGAAGCTTGTCAGGAGTGTCAGTCATTTAATTATACTCGACGAATGCGATGAAAACGTTTTCGCCTGCTGTTTGTCTTCAAATCAATGGAGAGCGTTCGGTTTTAACTTCATTTGCGAAACTTTTCACGATTGCTCAACATTGTTTTATGTTGTGTCCATTTTCGCGAAGCAATTAAAAACGAGATAGGTAGGTACCTAACTAAATATCGAATTATAATGGATTTGATGAATAAAAAATAAAATAAAAAACATAATAACTCGTTTCCAACAAACCACATAAAAACGAAACGAACACAAAATGTATGGTGGAGATTGTTTGGTTGAGTGAAAGGAGCAAACGAAGTCTATTCTAACTTGTCTGATTTTTCAGAAAGTACTGCTTCACAACCATCTAATTTGGCATTTTCTTTTTCATCCATTGCCAACCAGGGATGATAAGCTATCCAATATAGCTTAAACTTGTGGTTTTTATTTACGACCTTGAAAATATATCTTATGCTTATGGCTAATAGCTTATGAGGTGATTAGCTTAAGCGTGTGGATTATCACTTAAAATTATAGCTTATATTTATGGCTTAAAAATTTTTTTTTTAAATATGTCTTGAAACAACCTTGGTTCGCCTCAAGTGTTTCGTTTTCAGTTGTTTTCACTTCACAGTTCGTGGCATCGTAAATTTAAATTTTCAAATTTACGAAATGGAAAAACGAAAACTTACAAAATGCAGAATTTAAAAAAATTAAAAAACATAAAAAATATAAAAAATATCAATTCCGTAAGTCCGTCAAAGAGTATAGCTTAGACGACTTATAGCTTATGGTATACGTTTGGTTTAAACTTATGGCTGAATTCTCATGGCTTACGGCTTATGGCTGACTTATCTTATTTGTTGCCAACGCCAGCAGTGATCTATTTAAATAAGAGAATACCACTCCACAACAATAAATTCTTTATATTCTGAACTAATTCGAAAGAAAATTCAACTCCTTACTTCTTCGCACAGAATCTTTATTATGTAGAATCCTTAAAATCCGAATTCAAAACCTTAAACACCCTATATACACAAAACCACCTTGTACATACTAGCTAAACAAAATTTTTCTTAAAGATATACAATAAAAATCAGGATAATAAACAAAATGACAGGATTTATAATCCGACATAAATTATCACTTTTTCAAAAAATTAAATTCTGCATGCTATAAAAAATTACAAGGAGCTTAAGGAAATATAAAATTGATAAGGCTGCCGTTTTTATAAAACTACTATATAAAAAAAATTCTTATCAACAAATTCTTTTGCTCTCTGTATAACTTTATCAAATTTGTATGGAAACTGTTTAAGCCTACCGGCATCACATTCCACAAATTGTAAAAAGTCATCAAATTCATCAAAAGAGTGATTGATCTCCATTTTCCTTCATTTTTTCATTAGACTCACCCAACTCTGAAAACCAATCAGAAATCCTTTTGGAGGTGTTACCATCCTACTCTGGAAACTTTTGGGGGAGAAATCTTCTTAGAAACTCACCTATATAACCACATATAAATCATTTTTTCAACATTGATTGTGTGATTTTTGTGCAGTCTTTCAACATTAATTGTATTAGTTGTATAATTTTAATACAATTTTTCAACCTTAATTGTTAATTTGATTTTATCATTCTTCAAAGTTTTTCTGTTGATAGAAAATTTCAACAATAATATTTGGATTTTTGTTACTTTGAAATTTCTAATAAAGTAATTCCGCTGTTTCATTGAATTAATTTCTATAATTTATGTAAAATTCTAAACCGATTGCGACTGAAATTAAAAATATTACAATATTTTGTAATAATATGATGAAAACATCAAGATTCTGGTTTATCATTACGAAATAAGAAAATTGTTTACGCATCTTCACAACCAAATTCTCATCATGTATACCTGTTCCTGGCCTCCAGTCATTTGGATGAAACAGTCAAGTACTGAATATGCAAATCATATGGTCCCTGTGTTCCTAATAATCCTCCATTTTAGATTTTGAAACCATATTGTACTGATGGTTCACTAAATTCTTCCAATACTTTGTATATCGTCTACTCCAGAAATAGACGTCAATATTCAACTCAATATCTTGAGGTTCAAGAGTTAATCTTCAAAAATCTGATTGGTGTTGGCTGTCTATGGATCCTGTATACAATATTCCAGAAGTTTGTAGCTGTTTCATCCGATATATATTTTAAAATAAATTTTCTTCTTTTTCAATGGTTTGTTTTGTTTAAAAACATGTGTTGAAATTTTTTTATTAGTAAACAATGGTGAAATAGTCAAGTAAACAATACCTCATGCTTCTCCATATTGTCCCTTTCTCAAACTAATTTATAGTCCATAAAATATGTCTTTCTTTTTAAACTCTAAATACACAATTCTAAAGTTTCTATAAATCTCACAAATTTTGGCTAATCTGGACTATTGTCTTCCTCCATTTTGAATTTAGAAAATACAAAAATTTATGTACCCTCATTTTTATGGTTAACAAAAATACATAACCACCCCCATCGGATGCCACAGTTTAGCATTCAAAATCTACATATTTTTCTATCTTTCATCAAGTTTGTCAAATCAATATATGCTTGCTTAGTTCTACTTCTAAATAACATCTCTTCGGTCGGTACCACTGTCGAATGCTCTGTATGTTGAAGGATCTCCTCCGCCGTCCAGACAAAATCAGATATTTCGCATTAATGCAGGACATTGAACATTAATTTTGAAAATTTTATTTGACACCAGAATAAAATTCATCAGTCTGAAAGATCGAGGAACTCAGCGTGGGTGCCTTTTTCAATAGGCACCACGGCATCGTCCCAGCAGCACGTCGAGAGTTACCAAAAAATGGAGCTGCTTCACCGATTTTCGTTCGCCGTGTAACGCGGGAAGTATCTTTCCGCATATTTAAGGCGCAGCGGTGCTTTCTAATTCCCCGTACTGCGGGAAGTATTATTCTATACATGTATTTTGCGGCGCATGGGCTACAATGGCAGCGTTTCTACTGATGATGAGATTTTCTGTAAACGCAATTTAGCCTATTTTACAGATCCTAAAATCACACAATTCGTAAGATTTCTCATTAATTTCTTTCAACAAAAGGTAAGTAATAACGCTCAAAAATTTCAAAAACCATCTGTCCATAAAATCATAGGTAATATAAATATTATACTCTATTTAACTTGTCATTTTACGAACGTAATGTGGCAAATTGTGTTTTTTTTTGTTTTTTTTTTTTTGCAATCAATATCCATTTGCTTATTTCAAAATGATAGTATATCTTGGTACTTTGTTTTCTAAAATACCTAAATATTTTTACATTCAAAGCTGGTAACTTTTTCACCTTTGAGTCACGGTACGTTATAACTCAATACTTTAATAAAATGTTTTTGTTTTTCAAAAAAGTTGTGAATCATACAGTGCAGATTTTGTGCGTTAGAGAGTGTACATCATAAAACAGAAAATTTTCCAGCACTAAGATTGATGAACTTCATACTATACAATGTTAAAACATAATGAAGGTGAAAGGGGAGTGTCAACTTGTAGAGATGATAAATTTTCGGTTTTCATATTGGTAGTTCCATCCCTGATATAATGAATTTCTAAAGAACATAACGTGATCTCTATTTTTTCTCGAAGAAATCAAAATATGGTTAATATGATTGACTAAAAAGTCGGCTAGATTTTAACTTTTTTAAGATAACCGACTGTCACTTTAACGGATAAATATCTGTATACCAATAAAAATAACATCGATATGATAATATCAATATAATATGCCTCGGTAAAACAATTAGGTTTAAAATGAATTAATAGTGACAAAAATGTTTATATTTGCAGTCTGTTGGGAGTGAACTCTTCAATAAGTCGTAAAAATACTCCACCTTCATAACTCTGTGCATCCACCAGGTGGGTTACAACGTATGACTATTTTTGGTTTTTTCAAATATCCTCGATAGCTACCTAAGTGATCTCCTATAAAATTACTTCAGTACAAAGTTAACATGTCTGTCTGTACATTCGTTTTTTCTGCTTAAAATTTGGGTCGTCGGGATAAAATACGATGCTGAGTGAAAATCTATCAATTATAGAAATTTTATTTGCCTGGCTGTTCTTTTGTCAGTATGTTTGATCGAAATTGGTTTGAATAAAGCTGAAAATTTTCTCATGGAATTTTGATTGTACGAAATAAAATGGTTTAAGAATTTCCTTGAACGTTATTTTATTTGAATTTCCTGATTAAAACCTTGGATCATGTGATTTTTCTTTCACATTACCCTGATTTACCTTTTTACAAATTCATCCTTCAGTTCCGGCGAACGTTTAAGTTATAAATTTATCTAGATTAAGGTTATTAACTGAGCACATAAAAAGTCGTTCAAATTTATAAAAGTTTATTTCCATTTTCGGCATTTCAATTTTATTTATTAATTTCTCCAGTATTTTCCGTTAAAACGAGAAACAGACAGACATTATACTTTGCATTATTTAGTGCGATAACTTCGGAGCCTATTTCCTAAAGTGTTTGGTACACTATTTCTGCGCACTGTAGACGACATCCTTTGTTAAAAACAGCTTCTTATATAATGTGGAATACCTTGTCGTGAAAAGATGTTCTCACTAGAAGGTAATCTACAGATTTTGCGTGTTCAACCACTTCATATGTAAACATATGAGTAAGCCAAAACCTGGGTGAACACTGGCAATTTTAGAGCGAGTTTAGATAGTTTATATGCGGGCTTATTTACACGCACACCAACATACATACATAGTAATTACGTATGTTTGTGAATGGCCCGGTGCATCATTTCTTCTAATGATAAGAAATGATGGCCAGTTTGTATACAGAATTGTGACATCATCGTATTGTTGAGACTGGTCCCAATTTGGTACTCGTACATTACTTTCATATATGTGCAAGTAATTACGATCAAACGTAATTTGTGCATATGATTTAACGTCATTGAGACAAATATTTTACAGCCTTGCAGCGGCGACTGTTGTCGGGGGTTCAAGCCCCTTAACCTCATACAAGATGAGTCCCCACATAAAATTAAAAAAAATTTTTTTTAATGATTCATCTTTTTTTTGCTATAAATATCATAAATATTCTTTCTAATCAAAAACAAATCTGAGAAAAATTTTCATTCAATAAATTAGCATTTATCGTTTCTTGATGGTTTAAACTTAGCTTAATTTTTCAAGGATTGTTCTCGATACAATAAGTAACTTAATTAACCGGAGAGGAAAGAGCTACTTCTCGAGTCTACTTAGAGCCTCTATCAAAGACCCTTTTCATCTCATAATCACCCCAAATTTTTACATAAGCCTACTCCCTATGATAGCTAGCAACATCCTCCATTCGCGTATGTAGTTGTTTCACAAAAATGTTATTGAGGTTGCGAAAATGAACTTACTCAACTGACAAAGGCTAAGTAATGGGAAAAAATAAAATAACTTTATAAAAAATGATACTTTCTCGTGCATCTCTAAATAAAGATGTCCTTCCATTTACGTTAAACAAAAAGACAAAAGAAAAAATCATGTGAAAAAAAAAATTTGTCGGCACGACAACGTAAAACCAAAACACGCGAAAAATAAAATGTAGAATGTAGAAAAACCCTTTTTAACACAAAAAATACATTAAAGAGTCATTTCATCAGCAATATACTTTCCTTTTATTCGTATTTTGTTCGCGAATCTGAAAAATAGTTTCGTAAATCTTATTCAATACATGAATATACGGTTATGAAAAGTGCCAGGGCACGAGAAATATTCTTTTCATCATAATGTTTCATTTTTCCCTCATATACTGCACCCATATACATTTTTTCCTTTTCGGCTCTTTTCTTGCACTCGTCAGTAAAGTGGCTGCTCTGAGCGAAATTCCGACCGATGTAGAAACGAGAAACAAAATTGTAAAAACTTTTATACATGCTCAAACGATCAAAAACTCAAGATCAGAATCGGCTTTTTTTAGCGGATAAATTCAATTTTTTACAAGCTTTTATTTAACTTTATTATTTTGTTTCAGTGGAAAGTACTACTTTTTTTTTTTTTTTTTTTTATATTTCTACGAGTGGATTTGGTTCATTTGCTGAAGAAATTCCTTATCATTCCAACGAAAACTACATTTGAAACATTTATTAAAGAAACAAATAATAAGAATGTGGGTGAATGTGAAACATAAATTGGCATTCTCGAGAATCAGCGAGAAAAACTACGAACTCTGGTCGCCACGATTTGCATTATTTTGAAATTTTCAGCGTTCATTTTTGGATTCCAAATCACCATCTTGCTTTCAACCTTAGCACATTTCACATGACAGTTCTATTGTATTCCTCATTATCCTCCATGCGAGAAAACTACCATCCCATTTGAAGAAGGGTATTGATAAAAAAATTATAATAATATTATCAAGAGCACAAAATAAGTTGCCTTACCAACCAATTTTGGCAACATTAATCAGTAAGATTATCTTCTCCACCGATATTGTATGCTTTGTACAACATTATGCAACAATACAATGTTGCAAGGTCACAAACACACACATCATCAATGCACAATCAAATGATCTTATTTAACCCAAATTTTTCATATTATATATTAATATTTTCCAGGTCAATAACGATAATATCGATATTTTAACATTGGAAATGTTTAATCTGTGTTGAGACCGCCAATCCTTCTCCCCTCTCACTCCTGCGAACACGACTATATCTTAAATACACTTTTATATTATTTCTCGCGGCTACACTGTAACACATCTCCGCCACTCACTCGTTTATCTTTGTACATCATCGTTTATCTCACTTAAACTGTACTCACTCTCATCATACATGATTGATGTTAAATACACAGGCTTCTGAGATGTTACTATGGTTAATACTTTATTTCATGTTACATAACTTCTTCTTCATCGATCCCGCATCCTCAATAATCTGAGGTATGTAGCAAAACACATGCACAGTGCACACTAACAAAAAACCAAATTTGTTGTTTCTCCCAACTCAACAAATTTAGCAGTGTTACCTTGGTATGAAAAATGAAATGCGTAGGTTTATTTAACAAAATGAAAACTAAACATAAAAAATTTTTGTGTAGCAAGCTTGGCAGGAAAAAGTAGATTTTCTTTGTTTAAAAATTACCTATATCACCAACATTCTTTTAGTGAAGTAATATATATATAAACTTTTTATATATTTTGCAAAAAATTATCAATATCCCACAAATACGATGTATACGATAAAATATACAGATTAAAGTATCAGGTTAAAATATTTTGTGTATGTGTCAAAAATTATTATTTTCTTGTGAAACAAAAAATTATTCCAAATTATATTAAGCACAGTTTTAAGAAATAATTCGATGGTTTTCTTTCCTGTAGTAACCAGAATTGTGGATTATATTAAAAAAAAACAAAAAAAAAAAACAAAGAGATTTCAGTGTCCATGTTCAAATTTAGTGTAGGTACTACAGCGGGTAGAGGATAGGCAAAAATTGAATTTTTTCTGAGATCTTGGTGGTTTTAGGTTAAAATTGGTAGTTTCCTCGATGAAGGCTAGAAGATGAATTTTTCAGTACCATTATTAGATGGATAAAAGAGGAGTAAAATAGAGAAAATTGCACTGATTAGCTAATAAGTTGGGATCAAATTTACAAATCAAAACCAAAATTGGTAGGTTTGATTCTTGTAAAAGAGGTACTGTTTGTACCAAATTTCTTGACTATTTAAAGAGAATTGCAGTTTTTATTGAGATAACATGAAAAATTAGCAACTCCAACAGCTCCAGGGAATGAACCATAATACCAATATGAAACAAATTTAGAATTGTATTAGATATACTTTGAATGACAAACTGTATCAAATTTTGTGACTATAACTTGAAAATTACTCCTTTTAGAGTCATTAATCTGTCAAACTCCAACAAAATTGCCCCTATCAGATGTACCGTGAAGTTTATCTGTACCAAAACTGATAACTACTGTCCTTAATCTAAAATACATATGTCTACCAAATTTCAGTCCTATCGATTGAAAATTCCGACCTGTACGCTGTTTAATACAAAATGCATATAAATTGACCTAACAGACGAATTATACGCCTGCGGACCAAGAACAAAAGGGATCTTCCTTCAGCAAATTCGAATATGTGTTTCAAATTTCGAAACCATTTGATTAAAATTATGCCTGGAAATGGACTCAACGCAAAAGGGGGTACAAAAAAAAACAGAATTTTCAAAAATAGTGTGAAAATTTTCAGAAGATCATGAAACGAAAAACGTACCTACTCCCATCCTTGGATCAGAATACTCAGGCAATTTTAATAAGTAAATTTTTTTAAAAATCTACTTAAAAACTCTATAGCAGCAGCTCCATTAGAAAAAGTAGGTTTTCAAAAATTATAAAATTAGGTACTTAGTTATTAAAAAGTTATTAATAAATCATAATAAATATTTGTTCCGAATTACGTTCTTATTGGTCCAAAATTAAACATTTTACAGCCAAAATAAAACAAAAATCGCGTTACCGGATGTATCGTATGACCGATCTGCACCAGAACATAATATAGAAAGTTACAATATTGATGATAATTAATATTTGTTTTAAATTTCATAGCTACTGGTCAAAAATTGAAAATTTCATAGCCAAAACAAAAATGAAAATAGCCGTACCAGAAGCCCTGTACCCTCGATCCACATCAAAATTCATTACATGTTATAATAAATTGTAGTAAACATTTGTTCCAAATTTTGTAGGTATTTGTTAAAAATTGAAAATTTTATAGCTAAAAGAAAACAAAAATAGCCCTACTGTAAGTACCGTGTGGCAGATTTGCACCAAAATTTGAGGCAAGTTATAATAAGTCTTAGTGAATATATGTTTAAAATTTCGTGGCTATTAGTCAAAAATTAAAATTTTATAGCCAAAAAAAAAACACGAAAATAACCATTTCAGAAGTACCGTATAGTCGATCCTCTTAGTAAAATCTGTAAGTCAGGTTCTTGGCTTAGTACTAATGTTAGTTTCAAATTTCGTGACTATTTGATGAAAATTGTGACCTGCACGTGGTAACAAGTAATTGGCTTTTATGTATATATATGATTTTGAGCTATTAGTTCCAAAATTTTGCTTGAGTTTTGAAACAAAAATCATACTCACCTCCACCACCAGTAAGAGTAGACAGGATTTGTGATTCGTGATTCGAATCACTTTTGAAAAAGCAAGAGCTCTGTTTGATAGGACTACACCAACTTACACCAACTTACACCAACTTACACCAACTTACACCAACTTACACCAACCTACACAGGAAGGACAATTTCACAAATGTCGGAATGTTTTATGACTTTATGCCAAATTTTATTTTAATATTTGTGGAATATCCCTACTGCTGTAGGTTGGTGTAAGTTAGTGTAATCCTATCAAACAGAGCTAATGTGTTTGTGATTTGAATCACATTAGGAAACAAAGCATTTGTGATTCGAATCATTTATTTACAAACAGCGGAACAACAAATCACGAATCCTATTTCTTTAGTCAAGGGCATTCCTGAGATATTGCCGTTAATTTGTTAATTGTTGAAAAAAAAATTCATAAATTTCACCCTTGTAAAATTAAACAGTTTTTTTCAGAGAACTTTTAGTTTTCACTTTCCTAAATAAAATAGTTCTTATCAAAAAATGCTGGAATGTTCGGAACTTTTTTCTTATATCAAGGTTTAACAGAATTATTTAACGTTCAAGACTGTGAATTGGAGATAATTATGTAAAAAAGTAATTCGTGCGAATCATTTTCAATCTCCTGACTGAAAGTATTCGTGATTCAAATCACTTCGCTATAAACAATTCATGATTTATGATTCGAATAATTTTTTTGACGAATCTGCCTATTCTTCCCCCACATTGTTCCATGACACGTAGATTAATAAGTAGATTTTCAATAGAAAACATACTTAAAAATCATTAGCAATGTATCTTCAACTGTGCAAGAAATGCAAATTTTATAAATTTTTTCAACACGTTTCGCTCTGTTTCTCCTTTAGTTTTTTACACTGTAATTAAATTATTAGAACGCGTATAGGTGCTTATTTCATATGATTCATAATGCCTAATGAGTTCCGAAAAGAATTTTTCAGGGAGGGAGTTGGATGTTCGAATTTTCCTACTAAAAAACAAAAAGAAAACAGCTGTGGAATACCTTGTCATGAAGAAGTATTTACCCAGGAATGTAATCAACAGCTTTCGTTTATATCATTTAATTTTTATTTGGGAAAACAATTTTTCGAACAAAACTGAAATAAAACTAAAGAACTACCATTGAAAATACCTTCTTTTCTGTTAATGCCTATATTTAATTTAATAAAAACATATGAGTTCAGTTTCTCATTTTGTTTATTCACAGGGTTATAGACCGACATGTGAAGTGAAATTTTCCCTCTTACTCCATTTCAGCACAACTCCCTCAGCTGATGTACGACTACGAGTACATAGTCCCGATTTATACTAAATCTAATGAAAAATCTGTTGCGGAGTCTTAGTACTCAATGTGCTCCCGAAACTCGGCAATTTTTTAATCTACTTCAAAAAAATAGTTGGTTATCAATTCGATCCGTATATATATATATATGTTTTCATTTTCAAGTAGGTATTCTTTAGAAAATCTACTTATTACGCTTGGTGCGATATTAGCTCCCAGGGTTGGGGTAGTTACGTTTTTCGTTTCATGACCTTAGGAAAATTTTTGCACCAATAACTCAAATTAATATATATATATATATATACATATATAAATCTATGGTCATATATATTCCGTTTTCTTGTTCTCACAGTACAGGTTGTAATTTTTATCTGATAATCATAAAATTTGGTACGAATATTTGTACTAAGCCAAGGATCAGACGTTTAGATTTTGATATGGATCGGCAGAACGATACTTCCTGTACCGCCATTTTTGTTTTTATTTTGACTATAAAATTCTCAATTTTGCACCAGTAGCGACGAAATACAAAGTAAATATTTATTATAATATACTGTAGCATACTACCAACTTTGGTGATGATCGGCAGGACGGTACTTCTGGTACTACCATTTTTATTTTTATGTTGGTCATAAAATGCAGAAATTTGGAACAATATGTACGAAATTTGAAACAAATATTAATTTAATATATTTTATCGTAGCATGCTATAAATTTTTCTACGGATCGACGGGATGGTATTTCCGGTAAAGTTATTTTTCTAATTTACATAAACTTTTCTTTTTATAAAAATTAACCACATGTTCGTGTTTTATTTATTTTTATTTTATAAATTTAGGGCATTTCTTCGATTGTATTTGGAATTATATGATTATTTACCATACCTTATCATCTTAATCAGTTTTTCATTTCGAGAAATAACGCTTTTAAATTTCACATTGTCTAATATTTTGTCAGCAGCTAACAAATTTCGTATGCAATCATAACATACCATTTACGCATATCAACTTAAAGACAATTAATGCGTCCATCAAAATTCATATTGCTTTTTTCTCGCACCTACTTTTTCTAGCGAGGTTTGCTGCGCTAAAGTTTTTTTTTATGTTCATTCCAGCATAACTTCTCAACCTGGCCACCGGTTTTGATGAACTATTTTTTAAACGACAGAGGATGATCCCGCGGTGATCGTTTTAAATTATTTTTAGAATCTATGAGGTAGTTTTTCCTAAACAATAAAAGTTATTTTTTCAAGTTCTACTACGTATGAAACATTGAACACACCCAAAATTGGCTGATTATGGCTATTTCACTGTAGGAGGTTAACCCTATTAGATGAAATATTAAAATAGCTACATCAAATACCGGGTCATTACTAAAAAATTTTTGACCGTGTCCCACTATTTATTACGTAAACATATAATTTTGTTCGAACTTAACTATACCATAGTTTCTTTCAAGAAAATTGTCAACTATTATTAAGTTTTCAACCGTTATTCTTGTATTTTTGAAGAGACGGCAAGTAGTCAACAATTCATAGCTCGGCATAATAGGTTACTTGCATCCATATTTTGCCTTCTCCACGTTGATAACCTATTTTACCAAATATAGCTAAACAACTACGACAATTATGGTTGAAGTGATTTCCATTTGATTCTCTTAATGGAGCAAAAAGCCAACGGGTTTAGGTCATAAAATTGAATACTTAATTTTAGTCTTTCACAGGTTAAATGGATTCTGCAAAATATACATATGTATATACAGGCGTTCGTGTATAAAGGGTTGCAGCTAAATCCCAAAATACGACGCATATATGTAGGTATGTAGCTACGCGTGTTGTAATATCAAAATTGGCGAAGCCCTGAAAAATAAATTACTACTTGCTCTATTTGTCCCACGTTGTCCAAATCGAATTAAATATTTAGAGTACGGTTTACGCTATTAACAGTCAAATGTAGTACTCCGCACCGTATTTTAATTTTTTTTTTTTTTTTTTGGCTTGCAACAGAAACTTTTTAACTTTTGGTACTGCGGACTTTTCGAAACTTCCACTTTTCTCCGTTTCATATTTTTCACTAAATTAAGTCAAAAAATCGCTTAAAAAGTGAACGAAGTAAAGTTATAAAATTTTAAACTTTTAATTCTTCGTTTTTACTGTTGGGATGGTAAGAATTTGAAGAGTAGTTTTCAAGAATTTTTCATGTTTATTAAGAACTAGCTTAATAATGAACGATTGCACGAATTAT
The DNA here is from genome assembly GCA_011428145.1 of Ericerus pela. NCBI lineage: Eukaryota > Metazoa > Arthropoda > Insecta > Hemiptera > Coccidae > Ericerus > Ericerus pela. The sequence goes on from WOFM01000478.1 coordinate 2,088,671, forward strand.
TGTTTTCTGGATGATAAATGCAAAAGGCAGATAATATTAAAAGAAAAAAAAAAAACTCTAGTGCAGCAATGCTTTGTTACAAAACCCAGTTTATCAGTTTCCATCCATAATTTAAAAAAAATTTAAATTCCAAAAACTTGAAAAAATTGTAAAAAAAATGTGATAGTAATGGATATTTTTATCAATAATTATCAATATCCGACAAAAATATCGATACATCGATATTTCATTATTCGTTTCAAGCGAAAAAATTACAAGGGTAATGTCCATTGTTGATTGTAGAAAAGAAGTGGTCGGTGAATGTAATCAATTAATAAAGAAAACACAAGTATCACACCAGGGTATCGATCATGAACTGAATTGATATGAATTGATAGTTGATAGCTATTGATACCCCATTTAAAATACACATACTATCAACTCTTATCAATTATCAATTCATATCAATTCAGTTCATAACCGATACCCTGATCATAATAATATATTGAAAAAAACACATCTAGGTAGCTGGTGTGAGGAATCAAACTGGCAACCTACAAATTTGAAAAATAGCGACGTCGCTATCTATGCAGCTATGTCACTGCTGAAAGTGTTATGAGGTGTCGGTGTATGTAGATTCACATCACCAAAACCACTCCCCCAAGGCTGTGGATATGGTTACAGCATGACAAGACAACAGAGGCAGGAGCTAGGCTGCTACTATGCAGGAAACTAACAAACCCACAATACAGGCTCACAACATCATGGCTTGATTCCACTCTATGGATGGGGTGCATGAACTGGTGGAGAGTATTGCATGTGCACTTTCTCATGAGGGAAGTCACCACTTCTGTAGATTGCCAGCATGGGGATTCAAACTAGTTACTTATAGATTGGAAAAATGGTGACAATATTACCCACACAGCTGTGTTTCAGTCGATAGTCTTGTGAGGTGCGAGCATTTGTAGGTTCATATGCCCACAACAATCTACAGAATATTGAATTTAAAAGAGTAGTTACAGTATAAGAGAGAGTAATAGAATAATGAAGACAGCAACTAGTACACTGGTAAATAACAACATACGAATGTAGAAGAACAGTCTAGCCAACTTACATACTCAGACAATCGATGTTCTCAACAGTTATCGATATCTTTATCAAAAATATCGCTCTATAGATGTTTTGGTGTTAAAAACTAATTTTCCAGGTGTGGGTGTGTGCATAGATGTACACATGACACAACACAATATCAAGAATGTGGAGCGTGCTTTTCAGTGTAGATGTGTGTGTGAGCCTAGCTCAGTATTCAAGTTTAGCTACGTAGATGAAATACATAACTGTGAGCGCAAAAAGGTAGTTTATGTACTAAAAGTCCACTGGCCCACTAGGTGATCGACGAGTGTGTAATACACTCATTTGTCAATGATTACCCATCGCCACACCAGGTATTTTTTGTTTTCCAGTTTTCTCAGAAATTATTGACCTAATAGACACCAAATTCGTATGTCCCATAAATAAGGAATACCTCTCGTGAAAATTTCAGCAATATATATTTTGTAACTTTCTCAGAACTGTGAACATAAACTTTTTTCCAGCAATCAATTTATTCTAAAAAATTTAAGCGGCTGAAGACTTATGTGTGCGTTAGTATTTTTACCTAAGTATTGGTTAATGACTCAAAAAAATAAACAATTTCCTACAGGCTATATAAATGAAAGAATTTTAGAAGGAAAACTGAACCAAAGATGGTAAAACTTCAATTAGACATACCCACCTAGAGTTTTCAATAAATTTTAAATTTCGAGTCGATAGAATGAAGAAGAATTTTGGTTTTTCAGTATCGCACTATGTGAGTCAATATTAAAAGTGAAAAACTCGAAGAAAAGATTCATCTGACTGACTTAATGAAGTAACTGATAAAATTTAGACTTTGGTGTTTGGATCTCTTTTTATTTTATCTTTGGAAAAATTTAGAAGAAAAATGAGTCTAAGAAACTGACTCAGTATCTGAGAAAATCTAAAAATTTGATGAAAAGCCGAAGGCAAAAGTTTTTTTTTTTTTTAAGTCGAAGTCTGAAGTCAAAGCAATGCTAAAGTTTCATTTCTCGAGGTTGTGAGTTTAATACATATGACTAAGTAAATAAAAGGGTAGTTAGGCTGCCTTACTTGTGAGATAATTTAGATATCCAAGCAGGTAGAACAAAATACAATGGGTAGTTTTTTCCCTTCCCTGTAGGCGGCTCCGCATCCACAAATAATTAATAGCCTAAATTAAATTTTCGATTTTTTACTACCTTCTTTTTGAAGCTGATAATCTGAGAAATTCTTATGAGTTTTGATAATGCTGACGATTAAAAGTCTCGCATAAACTGTAAGATATGATACCAAAGCTACTAAGATGAAAATAAGCAACAAAGAAGTAAAATTGGTCTTTGTTTATTGTTGTCACTCCTCATATAATTATCTATCACCAGAGTTCATCCTATAATTTCCCGTTTAAAATTACCTAGATTCATCTGTCGAATTGTATGTATGTAAGTTAAGTCAATTTTTATTTCAAGATGAACGAATATAGTTTAAAATAAAAATAAGTTTTCAAATGATAAACTTTTATTTTTGGCTTTAGCTTCGTGCGAAATAAATATTATTTCGTTTCGGAAGGTTGGCAGCAGTATTGGTATATTTTAAAATCGCACTAGTGAGTAGAAAAAAGCTTATAATAGTGATAATTACGTAAAATTACATCTCATATTTCGATTTTCTGAGCTTAGGTATCCTTTTTTTTCACACACTAGCATTCAACATTAGCCAAAAAGTAGACCGAATTTCAGTTCGACATGAAAAAACAGATCGTGTCTGATGTTGTATCGCTCTCATTTGAATGACAAAATACTCAATATAGCAAATCAACAGCAGAATTCTGTTTAAAAGATAGTCTGCTTGATATATGAAGCATAAAAACGGGTGAAGAAGTGAAGAAAAACAAAACTGCCTACTTGTCGAAAAAATATCTCTTCTCAAACTACCTATGTACCAAACAATGAGTACACACCGCACCTAACTCACATTTTCCACTTTAACCGAATAGCTTTATTTTTGTAAGACCATTGCCAAAGAATACAGCTCGAATTTTAGAGTTCAAATCGATGTTCCTGCAGACGTAAAAACAGGTGAAAACAATTTGGTGCTATGGTGGCGACCGCCTGTCGAGTGCATTATTAAAAGCTACATGGACGTGAATTGAAACTCAACCGTTTTTGTCTTACCTATTTTTTATGTCGAAGAGTTTAGAAAAAGTGGTAAAAACAATATATATACAGGTATTCGTAGGATATAAGGTTAGAAAAATAGAAAAAAACGCGAGACAAAACAGTTTATTTAGTATATGGGACAGTGTACCCGCTGTATTTTTGTGCTAGGTACCAAAATATAACAGTTATAAAAACTTGTTACAAAATGTAAACTTCGAGAAAAACTTATAAATATAAAATAACGCGTGTACTTGAATCGGAAGAGACATCGAATGATTACGTAGGTAGATTTTTGGCATATTAAAATATACATATGAATCAAAAAAACTTAAAATTCTTCAGCTTTGCTGATAAAAATGTTTTGTACAAAACTGAAGACCTCGTGAGAAAATAGTGACTGACTTTCCAATACAGTCAAATTATATCGAGAAATTGATTAAAAAAAAAAAAAAAATGTTTTGTTACAAATGTTTGAAATTGTTAAATTTTACTAAAAATACGATGGCCATGTTCGTTTTTCTGAAAAAATGGCATCGTTGTATCACAAAAGAGAAGAATGACTTGCTGTTTTTTTGAAGAAATATTTTTTCATACGGAAAATGTAGATGATAAAGAGAAGAATGAATTTTTTTAATATGGAAGGTACCTACCTCGTTGTAGGCAACGCCTACATAACTATGCCTCACAGCAAACAACGTCAGCAATTTCGAACCAGTGTAACCGAACATAGGTAGAGGAAAGGAGGGTAAGTTGGACAAGCGAGTAAGATGACGAATTCAAGTTTGCATGAGAATGGTCATAGGTAACACCATTGAATAGTTATATAAAACATATCACAGTTCCATCTACCATTATACGAAACTTGCTGGATATCTAACCACATTAACATTCTTCTTATCATAAAATAACAGGTTTTTGTCGTTTATTTTAGTGAAATTTTTATCCAGAAAATAAGCTCTTATTCCTTTTGTGTTCGAAAAAATAACATCGAATAAGTATTGTTTGGTTCCCATTATTAGGGTGCATCACGTGTATAAAGTATTTTAGCTTTAAACATAGTAAAAAAACTTTGATAAAATTAAAAGAAAAAATATGTGGTAGGAGGGTTAAATGGCGTGGGTAAGACGACGAACTGTGAGGCGCTGTGGGTAAGATGACGAATTTTTCAGCATTTTTTTCACATTTTAAATGTGATTTATATGTTTTTCAAACGCTAAAATGAAATATAAAATTGTTTTTCTTAAAAAATTCAGTGATATATAATGTTTGTTCTGGTATACTATAATGGAGTCTAAGATGGCGAATTTTTACTATTTTATTTCAAAAATAAAAAAAATGTAAACAATTAATTTTAAACTTATACCTCTAAGAATCTCAAATGTTTAAGCTATGGTTTGATCAAAATTTAATTGGATTAGCATGATTACAACAAGCTCACTGAGATTTCAAAGTTTAAGTTCGCCAACTTACTCTTATTTCCTCTACTGAGATAGCCTAACCTACTTTTTTTTTTTTTTTTGGCAGCTCTTCATTCTCTGCTCAACTTTACATCTTCTCATTTACCCCTTCATCTCTCACCTCATTCTCTTGATTTAGTTTATTTATTTTTATTCAACTTATTTCATTTTGCTGTTCACCTCAGATTATAAAATAAATGATTATGATTTGCACAAACTTCACAATATGTATACTTAACTTCGTTAAGATAAGTAATTCTTGAGTCATTGTTGATACTTATGTACCGTTGTTCTTGCATACGGGCCTTCAGCCTGTATTCATAGTTGACAGTTAGTGTTCACTAACCTAAGGGTCAATTTAAAACATGCAGTTCTCAGCTATATTTTTCAGGGAAACTAAGTTTTTTTCATAGATTTAACATAGTTTGTCACAAGGAAGCTACATTTCTCATTATTCTCAACTAAACTAATTTTTTTGTGGCTTCAATGCAGTTTAAGTACGGACACCTAGGTTATGGAACACTTACACCCATATTCACAAATGTCACTTGAACCTCCCTTTACTTAAACCTCACTTTAAAACAAGTTCTTGTGCAGTTTTGTTTTCAAAAATGTTGTAAAACTCTATTCTTTCATAAAGTTTCTCCTTTGACTAAATTGTATCGGACTACCAGTAAAGCTCCATAAAACCAATATACTTTTTAATGTTGAGACATGCTGGCATAAAAGTCGGCAACTTTATAGTACTTTCTGCATATTTTTGACATTTTGCTTGAGTTCACCAATTTAGAATGCATTTGATAAAGATATCCCTCAAATTCACAAGGATATTGTACATAAATGTTGTGCAAAGTGTGTCAAAAATTACTCAATGGTCGCCTATTTAGCGCTGGCATTTCTAACCAGAAATCATTGTTCTTCACTCATCCAGTACTGTAATTATAGTTTTAGGTACTCAGGCAGCATTGGGATTCGAACACCCGTACCGACTGAATAATTAGAATTTCCCTCCTTACCGCCACCAAAAGTCAGCACTGTATTCACTCGGCCACGATGCTGGTTGATGGTAAATGAGGGAGAATCGTGTATACCTAGCCGACGTAGTGTGGTAGCTGCTACAATAGTCAAACGGTTTCTCGCATAAAAATACAATGTTACCACATTGTTTAATACAAATTGTATAGTAAATCGTTTTAAAGTGAGGTTTAAGTAAAAGGAGGTTAAAGTGATATTACCATACTTTATCATCTTAATTTATTTTTCATTTTTTTAAAGAAAAAATCCTTATATATTTCACGTTGTCTAATATGTTTTCAGCAAATAACAAATTTCATCCAATCATAACATACCATTGACGTATATGAACTTACTGAGAATTAATGTGACTATCAAAATTCATAATTCTTTCTCTAGAAAACCTACTTTTTCTAGCGAGGTTTGCCGCGCTAAAGTTATTTTCATTTACACCACCATGATCTTCGTTAAACTTATTCGTGATATATTTGTTTTTTTTTTTGTTTTTTTTTTTCTGTAGATGGACTTGAACGTATACTATACTATAAAGGAAACTAAAGTTTGTAACCAAGAACAGCATAAATTCCCTCGACACGACAGTGCAGAAAATCGAAACTGAAAACGATTCTAACACATAAAAACAGAACAATAAAAAAAAAGAAAAAAGCAGATCTACGACCAGAAAAAAGAAGAAGAAGAAGTGAGAGAAAAAAAGAGAGTCGCGAGGTACCTACTTTTGAGACCTTTAATATCAGAAAATTTTCGTGTAACTTTGTATTTATAAGTCATCTTTTTTTTACCTTTCTTTTTTTTTTATCACAGTTTAACCAACTCTCTGAAATACGAACTTTACCTGAAGATGGAATTCGCTCTCACACGTTTGTTCCGACAAATATCACAGTAACGAAGTGGAAAATGATTTTCGACATTTTAAGTAAGTAAGTTGTGATTTTTCACGACCGTATTTACAGTATACGTCCTTTTTTTTTTACTGTAATTTGATGAAGTTCCACTTTATTTTTTTTCTTTCGAAAATTTTTGAGTTAAAAGCACGCTACAAAACGGATATACTGTATCTCCGTAATCATTCGGTAAAACTTGTTTGATTATTTTTTATGGATATTTTTTATAGAATATAATTTTTTTTATATCATATTATAGTGTATATATATATTATGTATTTTTGTTTGTATAATATATTAGATATATACGGAGTGCCCAAAAGTCATCTACCAAGCCAAATGGGTCTTGTAGAACTTTTCGAGAGAAGCAAGAAAAAACCTATTAACGGGCTTTGAAGTTGATTTTCATAGTTTAATCAAATGAGGAAATTCATAAAATTCTTCAAATTTGATTTCCGATGAGTGTATCTTATTGCCTTCATATCGAATACAATAAAAAAAGGTTCTTTTGACCAGGTCCCAATCTTCAATATCTACGAAATTAAATTTATTTGAAATCGAGAGAAATTTCTTGGAATTTTAGCATAATATGCAATATTCATTTATAAAAAATTCTGAAAAAAAATGTTCCCCTGCCTAGATTCGAACCTGCAACCTTTGTACGATGTATACTGCCATCTTTTTTAAATTTTGCCTTAAAATAAATTAATATGCAACTTATTCGACACACTCATATGAAAACCTGTATTTCTGAAACAACAATGCTAAAACAACGGATACCGCCACGAACATTTTTACTTCTCTCATGAATTCTGCATGTCCCATTTGGCTTATGGAACGACTTTTGGACACCCTGTACATATTTTTATATTATATATATTTTTTTACGGTACCTACTCCCTAAGAACAATGTTACAAAAAATTCTAAGGAAAAAATAAAAAATGAAAAGGGGAGAAAAAAGAGTGAAATTCGAGTTCACTGGAAGCTTTATAATATAAAAGTTACAAATCCAAATACTGAACGTTTAAATTAAATAAAACGAATACGTTTCTTCTGTTTTGCTCTATTTTTTTCATTCGAATACGATTGACATGTTCCTATACATGTTTTTGAAATTTCCATAACCGTAAATATCTCTCTCCCTCTCTTTCACTCGCTCTTTCTCTCTCTTTCTTCTATTTCAAAAATTTGATAGACGTCCGATCCATGCATAAATGTAGATAGGTACGCTGACATACAAATATATAGGGCAAGAGAATCAATTTTTTCAAAAAGTTTGGAATCATCAAAATTATTACTCTTGCTACCCGATGGGAGATTCTGCGTGAAAATTAAACGTATACTTCCATAATGTAGTCGCAAATGTGAAAAGTGAGGGAAGAGGTATAAAAAATTTCCTGATGAAAAAAGAGAAAATTTACCTAAGCTGACTTTAATTAGACTAATGGACGTTTATTTTACTATATAACTATATACTTTTTAAAAGGTTAATAATTAATCCTATTGAATTTCTCTTTTTTTCCCCCTTTTTTCCCTTTTTATTTAATTTTTTTGTTTCTTCTTTTTCGCTTTTTAAAGCTTGGTTAATTATTTTGGAAGCGGTAAAACTTATCGTTTAAGTTTTATCGCGAATCACTTTTTTTTTTTTTTTTTTTTTGTCGAATAGCTACAAAAAAGCCAAATTTTTAATAAAATACTTTTTTTTTTTTTTTTTTTTTTTTGCGAAAAATGATTTAGCAAAGAAAATTTTAATTCTGGGATTGGAAATGGGTTTTTTTTTTTTTTAAGTTTGAAAAAAGTCGTTTTCATGTAGTTTTTGAAAAGATTTGTGCGAAAGGAAATGCGTCATTCATCTTTAGAGAGTCTTCCTTTTGAATACCTATTGCGTGGCTATTGAGATATAAATTTGTTAGTCTGAATACAAGGTTAGTATATCTTTCACAATATCTCCACCTACTGGTACTCCAAATCTTGAACGGTTACTTTTATTGTTGATAACTGGGTCGGAAAGGAAACTTTTTTATTTGTACCGAAGCCGAATTGCGTTGGTTGGTAGTCGATCATCGTCATAACAAACCGTCGAATTTCTTTTTCTGAATATTATTTATCCATAGCTTATGGCATGAAATTATGTTTTACCCCCAACCATTCCTGAGTAATTAGCTCTATCCAACACAGTTTACTTGGCTTGATGAGGCATAATATTCGATGTTTTTGTTTTAATATAAGGACAGGATTTACAGGGTGTTCGCTTTATAACTGCTCCCTAGGAAAATACGCGGGAATTTTATTTTTGTAGCTCATAAAGGGTTAAAAATTTCCAAAAAAATATGAATCCTCTTTCCTGAATCAAAATTTAAAAAGAGATCGAATGGTTGAAGTTCCAAGTTCATAGCAGCAATATTCACGAAAATGGAGGTTGTACTTTAATTTGGAATAGAGAGTCTTTGAAAAGGCCAAACGTTGTTATTGGTGAAATTATTACGAATTGAACTTTTGACATTGCAAAAAATAATTATTTTCACTTCTCTCTATATTACCTTTTATCGTCTGATTTTTTCTCAAAAAGGAGAGTCAATTATGCCTACCTTCTGCTTTTGTTTAGCTTCAGGTCTACATTTCTCGAGGCCCTAGACAAATTCCAAGGAGACAAATCCAAAATTTTTCTGTATGATGTGCAAAAAAACTTTTTACGAGCGAAAAATACTTCTGAGCTCACGCTCTCGAAAACTGGGCATAACCATTAGAAATATTGCTGATATTTTCCTCAGAAACTTTCACCATTTCATTTCTTGTTTTAAATTTAGACTCAGAAAAGCTATTCACATTGTTTTGTAAAAATAATGGGAACTTTTTGAGTTACAAAAAAAAAATTTGCTTGTATTTATCCTATAAGGCAGTCAGACAGCGAACACCTTGTATATACATACTGTTTTTCGAGTTAATTTAGGTTTTCTCTGCTCTTTTTAAGTTCTGAGGGTATATGGGGTACTGGGAGTGGAAAATGTAGTGATGGTACGAGACTTGATTATGTTTTCAGATTCAAAATTCTCAGTTTGCCCCGTTTTAAATCTACAGCTGTAACGACATATTTTGTACATCGTTACACCTTATATGCGATGTTCACATTATTATCAGACACCTGTACAAATGCACCCAAACCACAATTATTCACTCGTACACCTCACATAAACTTGCCATTGTCTCTTCGTATAAAAGTGTAAATTCAAGCTTACCATGTTAACAAAAGGTATTTCCTTGGAACCTTCATATTATGTTCGCACAATATTGTAGAAATCGAAAAATTTTCAATAACAATTAAACAGTACTTTACATTTTTCCCTTCTCACATCCCATCCGCATTCCAGTACTCATCTCATGCATATTAGTCATTAATTGGTTATTTCATTCGTTGTACATTCATCCGCTTAACATTCATTGTGCCAGTTTGCATATTTCTTGAGAGCCTTAGCCCTAGAAAATGAAAAGCTACTTCACTTCTATGTGAGGAATAACTCCAAGGCTTCGTAAAAATTTATCTCTCGTTTCGATTCTTCGTCAATATCTAGAGAATAGTCAGTCGTAGGCAAAAAGTAGTCGCATACAAAAATAAAGCTGACAAAATTTTCTACAAAAACACAATCATTCATTTTTTTCATATCTCATATGGTTTCGGGAAATCTCCCTTTCAAAATCATACCTAGAAAAAAAAAAAAACATGCAAGGCAAGAAACAGAAGACGTGTACCTAACTGAAAGTGGATTTAAGAACAATGGAAACAATAATATTTTGACAGGCGAATTTTTCGAAAACTTTGAGTGATATGAAGAAAATTACTGGAAACATAATATTGGAGAAAATTTTATCATATTCATTTGTGGGGACTACACAAATACGTAAGTCGTTATTCTTATCAAGTGCACTGCACTCTAAAAAGTATGTATAGATACACATTGTTTGTTCGCATCTTCTTACTTACACACACAGGTAAGCAAGATACAACATTCAGTCCATGACAACTGGATAGATAAAGATCTTGGCGATGTCGTGGACTGGTATATGAAAGTATCATGTCATTTCTTATCAATTGTCATAGCAATGAATAAGAAACAACGCACTCTCTATAAACACATATACATATGTATATGTACATGTGTGTCTGTGCGCGTGTGCCAATTTCCTTATATAAACTCACAAAACTGGCAACAAAATCGCCAGTGTTCACCCAGGTTTTGGGTTACCCATATGTGTGTGCATATGAAGCGGCAGAACATGCAAATAATCTGTTGATTACCTTCTTGTGTGAATATTCTTTCATGAAAGGGTATTCCACATCATTTATGTAATCAATTATTTTTTACCTACAACCGACTATTCTCAAGATATTGATGAAGAACCGAAATCTTTGCTATTATAACTCACTCCGTAGATATGAAGATGTAAGTATATTCATCTTCAAACACTTCCAAAGAAATCTTAATAAAAAAAAAAACTGTTTCAAAAGTTCTGTTGAGAGCTCTTTTTTGAGTGTTCGTTGACTGGATACATGCAACAAGCATAATATGAATTATACTTGAAGCATACTTCTGTCATTAAATGAGGTCACTATCCTCACTCCATTAAACCTTTGAAATGCGTAGGAAATATGCTCTTTAACACAAATTTTTGGTGCACCTAGTTTTTTTATTTGAAGAAGGAATGAAATGAGTTTAAGAAATAGAATTTTGAGCCATAAAAAGCTGAGAAAATTAAAGAATATGAGATCATGCATAAAATTGGTTTAATTTCATGTTATCAGCACACATTTCCCTAAAGACAACTAATGATAGGGCTCAAAAAATGTAAATTCGCGAAAATAAATAGTTTTAATAGTTGTTTTCAGGATAAAGTTTACTAATAACATTAAATTAAACCAATTTGACGCACAATTTAATCTTTTTCTTAAATTTTCTCGGCTTCTATGAGCTTAAATCTCTCGTTCTTTCACTCATTTTATTTCTTAAAGCCTCTTCTAAAATTTTAATTATTTCGAACAAATAGCTATCTCTTGTTTTAAGATAATTACGACCTATAATTCGAAACCTTTCCTTCTACTCACAATGCTTTTCAATGGGTTGGGTTTGGTTTATGGAGAATGCCGTGTAAAACATAGCGTATTACTCCTGTAGTAAAATTTATTTGGTCGTCGGCTATATTTATAAATTTTGCTACAGCAGTTAATATTATTATTAATATTGTTTGGTTCAGTAAAATTGAGTTCCGTTGAAAGATGATTTTTCTTAGAGGATCTCGTTCATTTATTATTATGTTTGAGATTTGGAGCAAAGGCCCAACTATTGCCCTCAGATACGGATTAACGAAAAAAATCTGATGTTGGGTCAACTAAGATTTATGGCATACACTAAGGAACGGCTATCCACGTAGAAGTGAATTGTTTCAGAGAGGTAGGAGTAACTATCTCCGTACATCTCTCTCTCTCTCGCTCTTTTGTTTCAGAAAAAGTTCGTGTAGTCTCGACTAACAGTCAGCAGAAGGAATGGTTTTGTTTTATTGTTGGAAATATCGGTAATGTTTGAGAACTTTAGCTGGCTACACTGTTTATGTAAATGCTTATTTATTCTTATTATTACGTTTAAATATTAACTTCTCTTTTTATACGCTTTTATTCTACTCACTCAATTTATTGAAGAACACCGAATGACCAACCTCAGCGCTACTTTTACGTATTGAGAGACACACGCACACATACACTTATATCCGTTTTTATCAGTTGTTTTTTTTTTCTCTTTCGCCGGTATTTCTGTCATGTTATAAACTTTTATTATACTCACTACTGTGATTTTAAAATATATCAATACTGCAGCCAACCTTTCGCAACAAAATAATGTTTATTTCGCATGAAGCTAAAGCCAAAAAATGAAAAAAAGCATAATTATCTTTTAAAATTTCGTTTTTAACCTAATTTATCTCCTTGTATTCTCGTTAAAATAACTTACTCCGTTGTTCAATTTATTCAATACACATACTTCATGATGCAGTATTTATTTTTGGTGTTTCTTAATTACATAATTTACTTAATTACCTACCGTATTTATATTTATTAGTTCGTCGTACATCAGCCCCCAATATCTGCAATGGTCCTGTATTTACACTATTATCCAACATTTACATAGTGTGCATGACACGGTTGCCAATCCCCAAGTGAAATAGAATTTTTCTCCACACGATGATTGGCATTTTGGATTTGAAAAGTGAACTCCTAGTTTTATTGAGCTAAGAATAACAGCATCAGATGCTGTCTCCGAATCATTCATCTCTGTGATATTTGGAAGTTGAAAAAATTTAATGAGCGAAATTCGATAAAATAATGACTTTCTAAGCAGATTTTGTGGAGTAATAATATTTTATAAAATTTTATTAAAGTTTCAGTGTTGGCTTCGTTGATTCAGTTCTCTATTATTTTCAATTAGTTTGAGTGCCAAAAAGCAGTTAGTTTTCAATTACGGAAACTACGCGAATTTCCATTCAAAAGTTATGGGCCCAAGAATTTGCATGTTAGCCTATATTCGTTCACTTCAAAGACAATAATATTTCATTTTAGACGAATAAATTTCGAATTACGCTTTCGAAAAGGAACATAGCGATCGAATTTTTAAAATTTTTTAATGTCGTGCACGAGAATTTTTTTCACCTTTCGTTTCCATTTGAAAATTTAAAGTATGCACCCTGGGGTCTCTTCATTAAATTCGTCGTAACAAACGAATACCTATTCGTAAATAGTATCCAAAAATATACTCTCTTGTTCGTCCATTACCGTTACACCAATTAGGTAGGTAAGTATATCAAAAAGTCGTCTAAAACGCGAAAATGAAACACAAAATTCAACATCAACCCTTCGTTCCCCCTTCTCCAAAAAAGTCTCTAAGTTCGTTAAATGTCCTTTAAAGTAAATTCGTTTCCAAGGACATACGATATACCACAAAACCATGAGAACTGATAGTTGGCTACACCATTTGCGTGTTCGTATCAAAAAGCATTTCACAATTGTATATATCTATATATATATATATATATATATAAAATACATACCTACCATAGGTATATAACAAAGCGTAAAAATACACAACAGTTGTCGATAAACTCGAGAAAAAAAAGGGGTTGAAAAAACGTAATATTAAATTTAGGTTTATTTAAATTCATCGACACAATTGTCGTTAGTTGACCTTTTAAAAAATATTAACGAGTCAACTTTCCCCTATTTTTTCACTTTTATAACCTAGTTTTTTGATAAAATTGTAGCACCCACTAATTAATGATATTGTTAAAAGTGAAGAAGAAAAAAAATTTAAGTATAAATAAAGAAAACGGTTGTTTTCGTTAGAAAAATTCATGCGCTAGTTTAAGTCGCCATAAAATAGTATGACAAGCAAACAAAAAAAGAAAAACCTGAGTAGGTACTGTTTTATGAACTTGGCGAGACTTTTAACGTTTTCATGATGGCTGCGTATTGATTATTATACCTATTATATATACCTTATTCGCATGAACGAAAAAAAAAAAAAAAAGGTCGTATCGTTCGTACTTCAAATTTCTCTTACTTTTTTTCCCTTCTTTTTACTTCTCTCTCTCTCTCTCGCTCTCTTTTTCCTACCTCCAGCTATCGACTGAAATATAATCGAAAAATGGTATTGGCGTCATTAATGCGACTGTCAATTTTTTCCTTCTCCAACGGATATAATGGTGTCCTAACGAAAGGAAAAATATACCTATGTAGATTTATTATTTGGCTTCAAATTCAAATTTAATATCGAACTGAATACGGTTATAGGCCTATAGATTCACGTATTATACGGGGGGAGAGGATGAAAAAAAAAAAAAACGTCGACACAAGTCCTACTTTTTACGTTTTTCACACGCACGAAAAATAGCCTATACCTATGTGTATAACAAACAGGCTTTTGAAATAGGCCTTTACGTTTGTGCTTATATAAAGTTTTTTTCTGTGCAAATAGATGAAAAAAAAAAGGGGGGAACAAAACAAGAAATTGGTGAATATCTTCAGTTGACGAGTGAACATTTTATTCATTGAAAATATAGTTAAGGGAAAGACTAGCAAGAGTATGCACTCAATCTTATGTTGTCAACCCTGCATCCCCTGATATCCAACCCCTGTAAAATTTTCCTGAGAAATTCTCTCATTTATCAGATACATTTTGTTGCTAGTTTGAGTTCTGTAAGTTGATTTGTAATCTCACAATTTAAATTTAAAGAAAAAAAGGAAAATGCATATTCTTACCTGCCTGGGTGAGTAAGGGTACTCACTGAGGGTTTTAAGAGTATTAATTTTTAAAAACACACAAAAAACACTGAAATTCAAAATAATTATATAATGTAAATTAAATTTTGAAACAGTATCATTTTTATTGTAAAATCCGAGTATTAACAAAGACTGGTAAAAATTTATCTTTCTCATTATGTGCTTTTGAATATGTATACCAACAACTCCCAATATCTGAGTACTATAATTCCTGAATTTTCCTCTTACTCACAAATTGTCTTCAGGAGCAGGATATATGAAAATATATTCGTTAAATAAATCAGTTTTCACCTTTTCCTTCTCTTCTTCCACTCAAAAAAATGTTTTTAGCATACATATCCTGCCTTTAAGCTATGTGCGTACCCTTAGCTGACTAACGCTAGTTTTGTAAAAATGTCTCTAAAAAATATAAATCGTAATTTTTCATGGTTATACTTTTAGATACGTACACAATAAATATTATTAATCTTTGTATGTCTATTTGGAGAAACAATTGTCTTTATGTCTCGCAATGTTATCACAGAAGATAATTAAAAAACACACAAAAACAGTTTTTATCATGTTGCAAATCATACAGCCAACCTAATATCGTGGTATTTAGTATACAAGGTCTAAATATGAGGCTTTCCATTGGACATTTGACATATTTCAGAATAGTGCAGTCAGAGAGTAATGACTGAAATGCATACTCTTACCCAGCTGCGTACAATCTACTCTTATCAGCCTTTCCCTGACAAAAGCTTAGGTACGCTTCTTCATTTGTGTTATGAACTTATAAATATCCACTCTCTATATATTATAATTGAAGACTTCAGCTATGACACCCTAAATGATGTCTTACCTCGTAGGATTAATGCGACAAAACATATTTATGTATTTTAATATTTCTCTTCTATGTAACACAAGTCTTCGTTACCAAACCAACAATTGATGTCAAGACAAGAAACAGTGTTCAAATATTCAGAATTTATAACACTGAAAAAAAAAATTATAATTATGTACGTAAGTATGATTTCTGTGTAGTATAATCGTATAACAGTCATACATACTTGTGGGGACTCACCCATATGAGGGATAGGGGCTCGGACCCCTTGATGACAGTTGCCGCCCCAAAGGGCAGGCAAAATATTCGTCTTCAGAATGTAAAACACACAAAATATGTTCAATCGTAATTACCTGTAAGTACATGCAGGTAATGTACGAGTACCAAATTGTGACACAATAGAATGATGTCACAATCCGTACACGAACCGGCCAACCATCTCTTATCGTAACCAGGCTGTTCTCACCAACGTACGTATTTTTTACATACATGTGTTCGTGTGCGTGTAAATAAGCCAGTATATAAACCATCCGAACTGGCTCTAAAATTGCCAGTGTTTGCCTTGATTTTGGCTTACCCATACTTATGTATGAAGTGGCTGAACACGCTTAAATTTTGTTGAATTTACCTTCTGGTGAGAATACTTTCTCACAACAAGGGTATTCCACACTACTCTTACTTAAACTACAAATAATAGTAGGTAGTTTAAAAAAAAAAAATTGTACTAATTTTATATTTAAAATAACACAGTTTACCAGCTTTTCTTCCTTTTCATATTCATTGTATAACTTGCCAATTCTCAGTCAACGATTTTTCTCATCTTGCCAGCTGGAAACTTTTTTTGATGGTTTACAATATTTTATTCGTTTTCCAAAATGGTCATTGCCTCTGTTGCGATGGTGTTGCATAATCATGTGGGTCTTGGAGGTTAAGGGATGCTTTACAAAATGGACATAAGAGAAACATTAGGTAGGTTCTAATATAAGTTTGAATCAAGCGCAAAAACATGCATAGACAGAGAAATTCGATTAGTTTTGTATTTTTTTACATTTATGTAGTAGTGGCAAAACAACAATAACACCAATTTATTCTACTAAAAACGAAAATTTCTTATCTAATTTTTTGTGACGGCGATTATTGTTACTTGTGTCGGTTATTGGCTTTTGAGCTTATTATATAACTTTTATTTTTACCACCTTCATTTCGCCCCCTCCAATATTAAGAATTAACCCAGCACACTATCCTTTCGACCCATGCATGATGCAGTTGAAAAGTTTACCTGCGAAGAATCTGATCATCAAAACATCATATCATAGACACCTTTGAGAGACAAAGACAACACAGACGGTTGTAAAATGAGTTGAATTAACAAACGAAGTCAATCCTTTGTAGAAAGAAGAAAAAAAGATGAAAAACAAAAAAAGAGGAAAAGTTTAGCCGACTAACAAGAGGAAGAAAATCACCTGCGGAAGTTTTAACTCGGCGAAAAAGTTTTTTATGTAAATTACCACTTTTTATAAAAAGAAAAAGAGAGACAAAAAAAGAAAAAAAGAAAATAAAAAGAGTAGACGTTTATACTGAGAGCCATAATTTTGGCACAGAACATGAGGAGAGAGAAAAGAAAAAGTAAAAAAAGTGAAAAAAAGAGAAAGGTTTTCCGATTTACGGTTTTGTTCGCATCCCTATACGCCAGCTTAACGATTTCATTTTCCATTTTGCCGGCGGTTTTCTAAAATCAATAAATAACAACATCGTAAAGCATATGTTAATCGTTTGTACCTTTGCTCGATAGGCTTGCATGTAAACCATTAAAAAAAGAGAAAAAATAAAAGAAAAATAAATAAAACTTATAGTTTTCTATACTTATTCTTTTTCAAATTCCAGCCATTACGTAAAATTATTCATTTTATCTTCGACCACCCCTTCAACTTTTATACAGCTTCTTCATGCTTATTCTGTGTGTTCAACAATCATTTCGGATTGCTTTTTTCTCTCCCAGTGGCGTAGAGAAATAAAGATTCTGGGAGGGAGAGAGTTCAGTCATTAAATATGGGAATGCTCATTCGGTATCAACTGCTGACGAAAGGCGTTACGAGTTTTTTGGGCTCAAGGGGAGTTAAACACCCATATCCCCTTTCGCTACACCACTGTTCTCTCCATATTTACTCATCTAAAATTTTATGTAAATTTTTACCATAGATAGGTATAGGATTAAGTGTGGTAAAATGGACCAAAAGTTCAAGTGGACTACTACCAATACCACAAGTAATGAACAGTTGGTAACAATGAAATGGTGATGGAAACATATAGATAACTAATTTTAATGCCAATAAAGTGTATTCGCAGAATTGTATTACATGTTAGTCAGATAATATTTGATAAAAGTAATATGAAATACCTACCTACTACTCAAAGTTTCTTTCCATATAATTTACAAATTTATTGGAGGATACTAGTATTAGGTAAATATTTAATTTTATTATTACAATAATTAAGATATAGGTTAAATCAGTTTACCTATAAAACCATTAGCTGCTACCAAAAAGTAATACAACACATCTTACAAGAAAATGAAAAGTAAAATAGTACAAAAAGTGGGTGATTTGATACCAGTGTGAATTTTTCAAAATGAGCCACTGGCAATTGCTGCAAAACATACGAGTATCAATTATCTACTTTGAATATGGGTCACACAATGTTTTGTAACACCCTTTCCAAATAAAAATATATGTATATGTATGCAGGTTTTGTCATTTTGAGGAATGGAACCTGAGATCTATATATTTGCCGGCTAAAAGTAGTGACATTGACCACACAGTAATCTCACTGCCAGCTGTAACTGGCGAATACATTTTATATAGAACAAGGTATGGGGCTCCCACACACTCCACCCTAAAGAGGCTCAACATAAGTTGGAAAACAATGGATGTTGTGGGAGATTGGGTGAACTCTAAAACACCTCTTATACCTATACACACAGGCTTACACTATGTATATACCTATTTCAGCTATATAGGGCAGCCATCTAATGATGACCTAAGTTAGGACGGAAAGTTGTGAATTCCACCCCCTAGGATGTGTACATGTCCAGCACATGTCAAGGGTCACCAGATGTATGTTTTGTTGGTTTGGGGAATCAAACCTGGGACCTACATATTTGCCAGCTAAAAGCGGTGAATTTAACTACACGGCCATCTCACTGCTGACAATAACTGGCTAATGTACTTTATATAGAACAAGGTATGGAAGTTCCCATAATATATGAAATACAAAATGGCAAATATTTACTTGTTTCATGGCCAAATAATAATGAATAATTTTACTTTTTCTTTTACACAAAAATCTTTGCATCCCTCACTCCTCAAGTCCAGAAAAATTTTTCAGACAAATTTTTTGGAACCAAATAATTAATTTAACAATTTTCTTTAAAAAAAACAGAATCTGAAAAAGTAGTTAAGCTTTGCATGAGAATATCCACGGGAGAAAGTTAACATGAATAAAGTATACGCATGTGCTCAGCAACATTTTTCGCGTTGCTACTTTTTGTTCATTTAAGGGGCATTAAAAAACCTATTTTTTAATTGAGTGTTGCAAAAAATCTTTTTGTGAGGTCATGTGGGCCAGTTGATGCTGGGGTCAATTGGACCATTTTTCAATTCCTTATCTTAAAAAATTATCTTAATTTTCTCGTTGAAATAATAAAATTAGGATATAGCTAGGTTAAATTAGATGATAATTGACCATTAGCTGCTACCCAAAAGTCATATAAATACTAACTGGTAAATGAAAAATACAAAAGTATGTGCAGGGTCATGTAGACCTGCTCTTATTTGTGTTCAGTGAACCATTTTTCGATTCTGTACCTGACTAGGAAGTAAGAAAACCCGAAAAACATTTTTTATATATAATTGCACTTTTTATATTTTTTATTTTCGTGTGTTCCGAAAACGAGCGACTTTTCACTCAAGTGACTAAAAACTTGTCTAAGGAAATAAATATTAATTAACGTAATTTTTTTGTAAGTAGACGACCTTTGATAAGATGTATCCTTGAAATACGTGGTTTAGCCCGACTTTTGACTTTTTATAAACCACGCTGGTTCAAAACGCTCGTGAACCTGTAAACAGAAACCAAAAAACGTGTGTGTAAACCCGAATATGACCTTCAGTGTTTCTTGTTTTTGTAGTTAGAGCACACACATCCCGTTCTGAAAAAGATTTAAAAAGTAAAATAAAAATAAATGAAAACTATTGTTGGGGTATAATGAGTAATTGAACATGTGTTAGAATTCGGCGAATTAACATCAAAAAACTAGAACTTTTTTTAATGGTTCACTTGATCGGACATGACTTTTTTATATTTTTATATTTGGTGAAGTAAAATACAGCTGTATCAATTTAGGAGGAGAACGAGACAGCATATAATATAAAAGCTAAAGATATCTTCAATAAAATAAAACAAGAATGAAATTTTAAGATATTAGGTATAACCCGAGTAAATGGTTTCCAAACATTTTTACTCCACTTGACCTTACTTTACCCTACCAATAAATTTTAAGTATTTTTCAAAGGTAGACCTTGATGATAAGTTGATGAAACTCCATTAGAATTTGAAAATAATTCTGTTACTTAATACTTCGGTAAATTTGATCGTGAGGATCGATTTTATGCAAAATAAAGAATTTTTTGTCCACATTGTGCGGTGTATTATTCATTAGAGGCATTCTTATCGTGCAAAATGTCAGTCTCGGAGTCTACTTTTCGTGACAAGTCGTTGTTCATCTCAACCTTATCTAAGGAAAACTAAAATTTACTATTCATTTCAATTGTCAAATAAAATTTGCGCGTAAATAAAATTTATGTAAATTTTGTGAACAATTTTTATTGCAGCGGTATTTTTTGTTTGCAAGCTACCGAAATTTTACTTTAAATATAAACCTAATTTTCAGACACGACTTCATTTGAAAATAAGTTTTTGCAGTTCATTATTCAGGCTTATTTGGATGCACAGAGAGAAAACGTGTGAAAATAAAAATAATAATGTAGACAATTTTTCTCAGTGAAGTTTTTTTGCGCCTGTAAAAAAATCATCGTATTTTTATGAGACGCCTCCAAATTTAATTAGTTTTTCACCTTAGTTTTTCTAGTAATTAGGAGCAAAATTTGTCTTGGTCTTGCACTTTATACAAGATCAGGATCAAGATCATGACCAAAACCAAGACGAGGTGCTTACTGTGTGCGTCACATTAGCAGTTTAAAGGTTCACAACTTGGAGGAATGGTCTGTTTTTTGGAGGGGGAGCGGGTCTAAAGTAAAATTTAGAAAAAAATTTTCAAACACTATGTACAAATTTCAAAGTTCTGAAGCTTTGTATTAGATGACAACAACGTTTTTTCTCATTAGAAAGGTATCTACCATAATAACAACATTAATATTTAAAAATTTTGCTAACATTATTTATGTTTTGT
>WOFM01000478.1:2112381-2119498 GCA_011428145.1 Ericerus pela
TCGCAACGTTAGATTACACATTTGAATAAGCATAATATTTTCACTTAAACTAACTTATTCAAAAACAAAACTGTAGACGGGTATGGAACTGGTCTAGTACGTATGTAGGTAGGTACTAAGCCTACACTTCGACAATTAAACATATGTCCTCA
Organism: Ericerus pela; assembly: GCA_011428145.1. NCBI lineage: Eukaryota > Metazoa > Arthropoda > Insecta > Hemiptera > Coccidae > Ericerus > Ericerus pela. The sequence goes on from WOFM01000478.1 coordinate 2,112,534, forward strand.
GTTTTTGATAAATTCGCCTGAATAATATCGGTAAAGATGAATTTAAATATTTAAGATTCTACGGCTTGATCAATCTTACTTCCGCAAAAAAAAAGAGAATACCCTATCAGAAAACACCAACCAAACATGCTGCCGTGTTAACGGAAAAAAATGCATCTGACATTTTTACACAATTGACTATTTGATATTAAATGAAAGAGGAAGAAATTCTACACCTAAGTATGAAGCAAAAAGTCTCATTTCTAATAAAAAATAAATAACTTTATCAAATAAAGGTTTTTCCAATAACTTCATTTGGTAATTTTTTTGCACTTTATTGACAAAAACACTTAATTTGAAAAAAAAAAGGGGAAAAATCATCTCATTTGTCATGGCAACATTGTTCTGTTAAACAAAATTGCCTCATTGTTATTGCTGTAATAATATTTTTCCCTCAACTGAAGAAAAAATGAGCAGAATGTTGATCAAAAACAACTCATGTTTCGGGTTAAAATACCTTAACTGCAAATATTCTTCTCAGTTGTTGAAAAAATACGCCTTATGTACAATTTCCAACAAAAAATGATCAAATTAATGAAATACACTTTGGTCAACCTTCTTAAAAAAATTCTACAATACAGAAACACAAAAAAAACTTTATTTGAAACAGATCCAAGCAGAATGGTAGTTCTGCCATGAGGTCAAAGTATTATGTTTGTTAAAAATTCTGTGAAAATTTTGCTGAAATTGTACCATTGGTTCTTGAGATAGTGTTAAAATATGAAATGGTTATGTGAATTAAACTATGGATACAAAATGACGTATGGCTGTACTTGTATCTATAAAACTCTGGTGTAAGTAACCCCATGGAGAATAAACACATTTTACTTATTATACATATATAGTCATTACAGACACGTGGTTGATATTTCAAAAGTTGAGAATATATTAAAAGAAGAATGTGTAAAGATAGAATAGGTAATTCAGTGATGAGCTCAAGAAACATGAGAGTACCATATTATGCGCTTAAAAAACACTGAACAGATAATATTGTCATGTGTATAAAAAAAACAAAAGCAAAAGCAAAAGCAAACATCATTTTGAAAGAACAAAAAAACCTAGCAGTTAATAGCCCACAAACATAAAATTCAAAAATTGAAATATGTTTTGAAATAACTCATATGAACAATTTACATCTTGAATGCTATTTGAACTCAGTTGTATCGCTATGTTTGTTGTAATGAGTTAGTTGAGAATACGCGGTGCATACTCTTGAAATTTAAGTTTTTTCTGAGAACACACTACACTTGTATACCTGAGTAGACAATTTACCTATACTAATATAAATATAATAGTATATTACACACAAAAGTTCATGATGGAGAATTTAGGATGTGAGGGAAGTTTGCAAAATGAGTGCAGCGAGTGAACAACATCTGGGTTATACAAACTCACTTTTGAATCTTGTTGAGGAAGATATTTTATATAATTATTGATCAAAAAGAAACAAAATACTAAAATTCTATGATATTGATGAGAGTCTTTCACAAAAATTATAAAAAATGGAACAAAATATCAACCTCTTCATTATGGCAGATTTAACGTTTCATTCATAAAGTGTAACTTCTACCAGATGTAAAGTAAATGTGCTTCCATGTAAAAAGATTCTTCACATTTTTACATAGAGGCATGTTCACTTTACATTGAGATTCCATTCATAGATGATAAGGTCTACTTTTCACTCACAAAATACTAGTGTAAATATTGTCTTTCTGATCATGTATTATCTACATTATAAAATATATTTGTTGCAATACTCAACCCAAAAAAACGTTTTTTTGCAACATGTGTACAAACTGCTGTAGCTATTTTCAAGGCATCTAAGACTTGATAAAAATGGCCAATTTTTCAACTCTCAGTTGCCTACCCACATTGCTCATTCCTTCATTTCTTTTTCTAACCCCTTCACTTATTCTTGTTACTCCTTAGGGATCTCAAACTTCAGTCTATTTTCTCACATCTTATTAGTTCCTTAGAACCACACCTTTTATTGATTTATGCTAGTTATTTAATTTGAATAATTAATTTCTTCCTTTTTTTTCTTAGAAGTTCTACTTGCCGCATTGGGGATTCGATCTCTCAACTCTTAAGTCAGAAGACAACTACTCAATCAACTATGCTACGAGAGTTAGTTATCAAGAAGGTAAAGTTTTCTGTTATTTGTTTGCATCAATTAATTTTTTTTCGATTTTATTGATAATCTGCACCAACATCAATTGTAAATGAGAATTTTCTTTGGGTGCTGGATGAAAGAGAGAAGTAAGATTTTGGATTTTATTTTTCTGTATTTCTTTTCATCTTTTGCCATTTCCTTTTTCGTCATTTTTTCACTCATTTTCCGTGTTGTTTTCCTCCAGTCTCAAATACAGTATTTGTATAGTTGTTGCAAAAAATATTACGTATGCTACTTAGTCCGAGTTGAATTTGCTACACTTGCTTGCGGCTGGTACTGGGAAACATCACACTCATTAAGATGTGCTCACATTCCTCCCACATTGTGTAATTTATTATTTAATGTTCCTTCACTGAATAAAATGTAAGGAATTTCTATATGACCAGGAAAAATATTTTTGGGCTCATGCGCACTTTTGAGTTGACAGTCTCACATGGCTCGATCACTTTCTTGCACAACTCCACTACTTTCTCAGTTTTCTGTTTTTTCTAAAATAAAATTATTAAATTAATTCTTTGGTTATAAACAAATTTACTGAGTAATTGTTATAGAGTTGGGGAGTCGAAGGGTAAAGATTTTTTGGTTTAAAAAAAAGTAAAATTATTCATTATTATTTTGCTCTAAAACAAATAAATATTTCACCTATTATCAATTATTTATTTGAAGTGAAACTTCCTTGTGTAAGATAGTAAGCTAAAAAACAGTCATGAAACTCATCACCGAGATTGCGAGAGCTTGGCTCGTTCAACTACAATTAATTAATTGAACGAAAATCAGAAATTCCATCACTTTTTTTTTGGAGGGGGGTTGCAAAAAATAGTTTGTGACTCACGTACAAAGTTGGCGATTAATACTTTTTGCATTTGTATCACAAACAACTATTATTTAGTAAAAGTGAAATAAATTCTGAAAATTTTTCGTAATAATATGCTAAAGGTGCACACAATAATTCACCAGCTGCTGAAGTATATAATGATTCATTATAATTATAAACAATAGAAATTCATCAACAATTACTTACGTTCGTAACATTATCGAAATTCCTTTAACGACATATTTTCGAACCTACTTACTTTAATATATTTATGTTTTTTTCACTCTCCTTCAACCAACAATAAATTTCCCAGATTCAGCATCAACGGCGAGCTATTTTCACAAATAAGATGATTGATTACCTACATTTCCCACGTCATCCTACCTTTCTGAATTCAATTACGTACATAAAAACGTTAACTGAAAATTGTAATCTTTTTTTTTTCTCTCTCTCTCTCTCTATTTTTTTACTGTTAAGGTTTCTATGTTATATTTATTTTCCCCACAAATTTGGTTTGCGGAATTTTTTTTTATTTTATCTAGGTCAATAAAGTTGCGCTAGTTTTTTGAATTGGACCGTAAAATCGTTTTAAAAACTAACAGTACAAATTTACTCGGGAAGAAAATAGACAAGCGAAAGGAAAAGAAATCGTATAAAAGGGTAAAGAAAAAAATAAGTGAAGAACGTTTTTTCAAACGAAATGTTATTGAGGATAAACCTTCATATCGTCTGGAACTTATTGAAGGAGAACTTGGTAAAAAAAAAAAAAAAGAAAAAAATTATTATTCAGCCTTAGGAAGATAAGTTTCAGTCTATTCGTTTAACAATCTTTCGTTAATGGTTTCATAACGTTACATGGAGTGGAGATAAATCGTACAAAATTTGATAAAAATTAGACTACAATTTGTGTTTTTAAATTTATGAAATTCATGTTAGGGTAATATTACCCAGGGAAATGTAAAATGTCTTTCGTGAGAAAGAAGTAGAAAAAGTGGAGCTGAATTTTACTTGAGGGCAAAATTTCAAGAATAGGTAACGAGTATGTTCCTAAACGTATGCGCTCTCATTATTTAAAAATTTACTAGACGGAAAAAAATTGATATCTACGCAGCAATAAAGACGCAAAATTGCAATACGTTTCAGGCATTTCGTCAAAAAACCGATTCTTAATTCGACAAAATTGTCACATATTTTTCTATTCTTACATGAATTGGGGTATAGCTTCAAGATAATGTAGGTTTCTAAAAGTTTCATTCTAACATTTTTTTCTATTGTTGTAAATGGATTCCCAAACCATGAGTTTCATGCCCACTCCTGAACGAAAAGAAATTTTGATGCCAGTTTTGGTACAAAAAAGTCTAATGCACCATGATTAATATAATTTTAAATTTATATTACTGGGCCAGTATCTTTTCAAATTTATTGAGAACAGGCTGTTCTATTCAGAAAAGTATAGAACTGCTTAATTGAAGAAATTGTTCTGAAACATTAACGGAGTTTTCATTAGATTTTTTTTTACAAGCCAAAAGCCAGCTTTCAACAAAAAGAGATTGGACAATCTAAAAGTGCCATAATTATGCTGAACATTTAGAAGGTAAAATATTGATTTTAAACAAACCATAGTTTTTGTTTGTTTACATTACACGTGGCTTCTAAACAGGTCAACTTGTAGCTTGTAAGAAAGCTTAATGAAAACCTGCAGTTAGGGCTGAACTAATTATCTTACTTTTTACAGAGGTCTTCAGTGCACAAAGTTTAGTAGTGATGAAAAAAAAACTGACTCTGTCATACAAAGTGGAAGAAGTGGAATGACTGAAACTGCAAAATATTGAAAAGTAGAAATTTACGAGTTCACATACAGAGTGACGTCATCAATGTAATAATGTATTGTGTAATCTTTAATTATAGTATAGAAATGGACCCATAAATAATAATGATTTTGGTTACAATTGCCTGTGCTAAATAGGCAACCATTGTGTACCACATGACATACTTTTAATTACATTTATGTACGATGTGGGAACCGCCATACCTTGTTATGTAAAAAATACGATCGACAGTTATAGCCAGTGGTGAGATGGACCTATGGTTAAGTTCACCACTTTTAGCTGGCAAATATGTAGGTCCCATGTTTGATTCCCTGAACTGACAAAACTTGCATTTGGTAACCCTTGATATGTGCTGGACATGCACAAACCCAAGTGATGCATGAAGGATTTCACAACTCTCCTTCCTAAGTTAAGTTGCCAATAGATAGCTCCCTACATAGTGGATATATAACTCATATAGGTTGTGTAAGCCTATATATATAAAAGAGAGGCATTTTGGGTCCGCCCAACCTCCCACAGCATCTAATGTCATTCAAATCATGTTAATTCTCTCTAGGGGGGTAGTATGTGAGAACTGCCATACCTTGTCCTATATAAAATACATTTGCCAGTTATAGCCAGTAGTAAGATAGCTGTGATGTCAAGTTCACTGCTTTTAGATGGTGAATATGTAGGTCCCAAGTTCGATTCCCTGAACCAAAAAAATTTACATATGCTATCCTTGTGAATTTCAGGGATGATCCTTTTCAAATGTATTCTAAATTAGTGAAGTCAAGAAAAACATCAAAAGTATGCACGTAGTACACACAAGCTGCCTACTCTTATACAAGCATGTCATAACACTACAAATTACATTGGGCTTATGGAGCTTTACTGGTTCTGTACTATTCATATAGTCAAAGATTGTAGTCTTGATTGTAGTTCAACAAATGGATACGTTGTAGTTAGGAATAGGAATTAATAAATTTAAGTATGAGAAATACTAAAAATACTTACGTATGATTAAAGTATTACAAAATTTTATGAGGTGTGAGTTGAGGAGGATTGGGAGTACCTAACACTTCACAGAACTGAAATAGAATACAGAACTTAGGTGCAGTACTATTTTTCATAAAGAACTTCTATTATACTATAAACAATTATTTATCTAGTAGCAAGGCAAACCAAAATTCATAAATCAGGGTAATATAAAACAAAAATTTATAATGGGGTACTACATGTACCAACACAATATTGGAAGACCAGAAGAGACAGTGAACTTTTCAGTTTGAGGCTCTTCATTTTCAGTCAGAATTTTAAAAGTATGATTTTCAATTTTAGAGGCTATCAAGACTCAAAGAATTCATAATTTGACTAATTTTAATCTTTTTATCTGACATCAATGAGTCAACGCTCAATAAGAATCAATAGTTTTCAAAATCGTGTTGATAGTTATCAACAGCCAATAGTCAAGTAATCTGACTGTTCCCATTCATAGCTATGAGGCAAAGTATTCTAGGTGCGTACTGCTATGCGCATATATCCCGAAGTACATTCGTAAAGCAACTTAGTCGATGTCGATAAATGATGTGTTGCAGTCTCTAATGATTGAAGGAGCAACACTACATTGGACTTGGAAAATTTTTTGAATTGTCATTTTTACGATTTTCATAATAATTTTTTTCTCAGTTTATTTACACAGATAAAACAGTTCAGCTTACACCATTTAATAGGCAGACTCAAAGTCATCGTACAAAAAACATTTGATACTATCCGGTTGGTACTCGAATTTTTGAGAAAGTTTTAAATGTCAAAATTCTTTTAAATTTATGTAATATTTCTGGATTTTTCAATGATTACAAACAAATTCCATCATCTTGTATAAATTTGATATTTGAATCATTTCTAGTGTTCTAAAATTCATTCATTCATGAATTTTCTCTATCACCTCATTCATTACATTTAGAAAATGACATAATTTCATTTCAAGTTAATTACTGGCATTCTTGGATTCTTGGTGGTGTAGGTAATCTCAGACAGAACTGCAGCATCGAAACCCAGTGAAATAAAACGAATCAAAAAGGGAGAAAAAAAATCGCGTTTCTTACACGAACGCGTAAAAAAAAGCCAT
>WOFM01000479.1:0-46430 GCA_011428145.1 Ericerus pela
ACACTTTTCGAGGCAAAAACCTCTAAAACGGCGCGATCCGACTGCTAAAATTCAACTAACTATAGGCTAAGAATGTGAGGATCGCGCCAAGCATCGAGAGAAATTCCCACCAAAACTCACCACCAATTGCATCACCTCGTACACGTTTTTCTCTATAAAGTTACAGCCAATCCTGTTGAAGAAGATAAATTATATTGGCCGTTACATTTGAATTCAAACTTCAACGTATTTTTCGGTCCGTTAGGCGAGCAACCGAACGGACCGCCGATGTTTAGGCATGCAGCTACGAGTATTATTTCTAGGCTATTGTATGAGTACATATAATTCGCGGCTAGGCTAGGCGGAAAATAATAGGTAACGCAGACCGGCGAACAAGTTGAAACTATGTAGCCTAGCCGTGTTCGAGAGAAAATACGTAGGCGAGAACAATATTATTTCGACGAAATACGTATATAATAGTTTGAAAAATATTTCGGCGAATTTGTGGATTGCGAGGAGAAAATTATTTCGAAAAAAAAACAGGGGATCAGAGGCGGGAATCGACGTAATTATATAAAGGGGAAAAATACAGGTCGGGCATCTCATTAACCCCCCCCCCAAATTTTGCGAGTGGGACACAAGGAAATATTTGGAAAAGAAAAGGAAGAGGACTGGTTTAGGTGACGATTCGCCGAGAGACTATGGTACAAAATTGAAAAAAAAAGAATGCATAAATAAGACAGAGAATTCACGAAATAACCAACATGTATTAATAAAAAATTAAGCACTCACCCTCGGCTGGCCCCGGAGGGGAGGCTACAGACAAACAAGAATAAAATGGAGAAAAGCATAAAAAAAATTCAATTCCGCTCCGGCGAGCTAAAAAAACATATTTTCCATGGCACAAAAAAAATTTTACCTCTCTACGGAAACTAAATTTATAACATACTTTTTTATGATCTTTACGAGAAAAAGGAACTGATAAGTGGATCCTCCGCCACGGTACCGTGTTCGAATTCGTTCCTCAGTAGAGGCCCTTCTTTCTTTCGTAGAATCCTCGGGCCGTCGTCCCATTGTCGTCGATAAAAACGATGTCCCCTCTGAGCCTCGGTCCCGACGTGTGCGTGACAGATAGCAGGCACCGGCGCATGAACGATCGACCTAAGATGAGGCGATTTTGGTCGAAACGTTCATTTCGGATGACGTAGCAGTCCTCCTCTACGTACGTGTCCCAGTTGTTTGGGAAGTTCAGATGGAGCGTCACCATTTCTTCGCTACGAGGTAGACGAACTTTCCCAAACGAGAGTTGCCCCGCGAGTAAAGGGGCCTTCCGGACCGGCAACTCACCTGCAATTTTCGGGCTTACTATGGATTGGCTCAGAGCCCAATCTACGTGGACCAACGTTTCGGTTTGTGCGAACCCACCGTTTAGGAAGCCGACTCGAATAATAAACGTGTCGGGTAGGATCGCGCGTAGCTCAGCCTTGGTCATCCTGGGGGGTGTCTGCGGGGGTAGAGCCGCTTCTTCAGCCCGCTCGTCTCGTTGTTGTTGTCGTTGACGTGCCTCAGGATTCGCTTCGGGAACCTGTACGGGGTTTTCGTCATCAACTTCATCCGCCCAGGTCACACGCCTCGCCTGTGGTGCCCTCGATGGACCGGCTTCGGTGTCCTCTCTTTCAACAGTTGGGGGAAGAGGGGAGGCTGTAATGGTTCCTCTACCCTCATTTGACGGCGAACATCGCGGGCGAGACGGGCTCCCAGTTGTCGTACTTCCCTTTCCTCCTTCACTTGTCGGATGAAGAATTCTTCCCGCAGGTCTGGGACGTATTCTTTTATCGTGTTACACCTCTCGAGGACGTGACGGCAGCTCGTCTCGTTTCCTTTTACCGTCCGGCGAATAAACTGGAGGTCGACCTCGGCAGCCGTGAGGCTGTCGAGTAGGTTTTCCAGTGCCAAAATTGACACGTCGCCCGATTCGATCTCGTTACATAGGATAACTCGACACAAATCCACCGTCTGTCGAACGACTTCGACATCTCGCGCCGTGTTGCCCGTCGTGGTCCACTTTACGCACACGCGCTGCATGGAATCGAGCTCCATGATTAAATCATCGCGGGCGGCCATTTTTACAACGTACGAGAATACTTTTGTTCGCGGATCGCTATATTTAAGGACGAGAACGAACCGACACAACCGAGATTCGCTTCGTTGTCACCGTCACTTTTAAATTCGACTTTACACTAAAAATGCCCGTTTTCTTTTATTATTTTTAGTGCACCAACGGACGATACAATGTCGCGTGTTAATTCAACTTACGAATGGCGTTGTTGATTTATCTTCCTCGTCTGGCTGCAGGTCTGTGCTCCTGTGCCTGTGCTTATCGGTTCATCGATGTTTCGTTTCATCGTTGCCTTTTTCTTGATTATCTTGTTAGATCTTATCGGAGCGCTATTTGTCGTGGTCGGAGCAGGTTCGGTTGATTGTTGGAACTCTGGCCTAGATTGTTGGGATCGCATCAATTTTATGTGTCGAATATTTCTTTTAATGACTTGGCCACTTTCGTCCTCCATCTTGTAGGCGCCATTTCCGGTTTCCCCAATGATGGTGTACGGACCGATCCATTTGAAGTTCAGTTTCGCAACTATTCCTTGTTGCTTGTTGGACAGGGTGAAGTTCTTGACAAAGACTCTCTGTCCCGGTTCCAGCGATGTTATGCGAGCGTCCTTGAGGTGATTGGCTCGGCGTCTTTCAATGACCTTTTTCGAGTTGGCTCGAGCTTGTTTGAGGACTTGAAGATATTCTTCGTTTCGCATGGGAACCGGATCGCCTTCTACGTCGAGTTTCACTCCTTTCATGAGCGTGATAGGGGTGAATTTTGTTGTTGCATGCTCAACGTAGTTTAGCCTATGTTCAATCTGTGGGATGAACATGGACCACCTCGAATGCTGCGTCGGACAGAATATCCGGAGGCAATCTCCTATCGTCTTCATCCTTGTTTCGACAGGGTTGGAGGATGGAGTGTAGATCGAGGTGAATCTCGGCGATATGTCTTTTTTCGTCCAGTGATCTGTCCAGAATTTTGAACTAAATTGCGGACCGTTGTCCGACAATATGCTTCGTATTGGGCCGTATTCAGCAATGAATTTCTCCATTGCCCCAATGCATGCGTTCGTCGAAGCAATCTTCACTGGGTAGAGGCGGGTAAGTTTTGTGAACACGTCCATTATCACAATGATCTTGGACACATTACCCCTCCCTCGCGGCAGAGGGCCGAATATGTCGATAGCAACCAAATCTCCGGCATTTTCCGCGACAACGGAGTTGAAACCGCTCGTTAGCGTGGTGTTTGAGTTCTTCGCTTGTTGGCAATCGATGCACCTGGCGCAATACTTTTCGACATCTTCTTTGCAGTATGGCCAGTCGAAATGTCGGCGAACGATATCTAGCGTTTTCCGGGCACCAGGATGTTGGTGATCCTCATGGTAGAATTGTATGAGGGCTGGGCGAATTTCTTTCGGAACGAGCATGCGGGAGATGCTATCCCTATTTTTCCAGTAGACTACGCCCTTCTGGATTTCAATCCTAGGAGACTTGGACTCTACCAGTCGTGTAATTTCAGGATCGTTTTCTTGCATCTCTGGCAGGTTTCCTAACAATTCTTCCATGGAGATTTCCCCGCGCACGTCCGTTAACATAACAACTGTCATTAGCTCAGCTGGTTGGTGGTTGATGTGATCGGAGACGCGAGTGAATCTGCTGAGTGCGTCGGCCGCGACGTTATCTTTGCCGGGAATGTGTTTTATTGCCGAGATGTTGTACATACACAGGTACTCTCTCCACCTGGCAACTCGTGGAGATGCATCTTGGTGTTGAAGAAGATGCTGGAGAGCCTTGTGATCCGTTTGTACTTCAACGTCTCGGTCGACAAGAAGATACTCGCATTTTTTAAATGTATATATTATTGCGAGCAGTTCCTTTTCGTAAGGAAAATAATTGCGTTCAGCGCTTTTTATAAGCCGGCTGACCATCGCAATGACTTTAGGGACTAGTTCGGTGGTGGTTGTTCCGTCTTTTTCTACAGAACGTTCTTCATACTGGAGGACCATCCCGGAGATAGCCACGTCCGAGGCATCAGTGATGACGACGAATTTCTTGGTCCAATCGGGATGGGCCTGCATCACGCATTCCGCAATCTCGTTCTTGAGCCTACGGAAAGCCATTTCCTCCTCCACGTCCCACTTAAACGGTACAGTCGATTTCGTCAGGTTATGGAGAGGTGCAGCTATTTCTGCGCATTTGACAATATGAGCGCGATAGTAGTTCATCACGCCGAGGAAGCTCTGCACCTCATGTTTGTTTTGAGGCTGCTTAAACTGGTATATCGCTTCGACGCGGCACGGATCGGGTTTGATCCCTTCTTGATTGATTATGTATCCGAGGTAGTTGGCGGACTGTTGGAAAAATGAGCATTTATCCAACCGGATTGTATGTCTCGCTTCGTGCAGTCTTTCGAGCACGATTCCAATATGTCGGATATGTTCTTCGATTGTGGGAGAGAAGATAAGTATGTCGTCGACATACGCTGTTACGAAATCATCAAGGTCACCGAGAACTGTTCGTAGTGCCGCAATGAATGCCTGCATGCTGTCTTTCAATCCAAACGCAAGCGTTTGGAAGACATACGGCTGACCCTGAAAGCTAAAGGCAACATACTCCTTGCTTTCTTCGGCTAGGCCAATCTGCAAGAATCCATTTCGCAGGTCAATTTTGGTGAACCACTTGGCACCATAGAACTTCGTTTTGATCTCGTTTATAGGGGGCACCGTATCTCCCCGGATGCTCATGAATTTGTTTATCGCGCGCGAGTCGAGACAGACTCGCACTTCTCCATTCGGCTTTCGATGTACCGCTAGCGGGGATATGTATCGGCTAGGAGCTGGTCTGACAATGTCATCCTTGATCCATCCATCGATGATTTCCTTCACGCCGGGTACTTGTGCGTGGGGGATGGAGCGACCATTGAAACGCATTTCCTTGACCGGCTCTTTCATCACGAGTTTGTGCGTGTAGTATTTGCACCTTCCAACATGGTGTCGAAAGACTTCGTGATGCTTCTTCAGTATGTCGACGAAGGTGGCCTTATACGTGGATGGCAACTCTACCTTCTCGATAATGTTGTTTATTTCCTGTTCAGCCGTGAGTGGAATTGACTCCAGCAACGCAACCTGCTTAGTCTGGGACCAATCCGCGGGTTCGGAACCTTTGAATTGGATTCTCTCCTGACCATCGGGTGTCGTTGCGGTGAACGTTCTTTTGGTGAGGCACGGAATGACGTCGTATTCTGCCATGAACGTGCGGCCCAACAGGAGCGGTGTGTTGAAGTTTTTCACCACGCGAACCGCGGTGGTGTACGTATGTTTGCACCCCTTGTCGTCCGTCATCGTGAAGGAAATTACTGCTGTTCCTACAACAACGATGGCGGTACGGCCAACACAAGGGCCTATTCGATAAGAGGGCACTTTCAATCGGTAGAAGCGGGTTTCTGGATGCTCCTTCTTCATTTGCTGTAGGGCTTCTAGCGTCATGATGGAGTACAATGATCCTATGTCGAGGAAGAAGTGGTAGACTTTCTCCACAATGCCTATCTCCACTGGGATGTAGAAGGCAGGAGGTAAGTCCTCGACCCGGTATTTGTTCGGGATCTCCACAGTTGTTTCGTCCTCTAGATCTTGGAGTGTTTCCTCCATGACGTTGCCACAAAGAAGGCGAGACTGGTCAGCCAGTACACTGATGCACACCGTTGCATCCCCAGAATTCGCTTGGCATTCGACCCCTATTTCATGGATCATGTTCGTGGCGTTTTCGTCTTGGCCACCAGTTGTTTCTTCAATACTCAACTCCTCGGGTGGTATCTCGACTGGAGTGAACTCTTCCGCAAACAGCTTCCTGACAAGCATCGAGGAACTGGTGTTGACTTTCCTGTCGATCGTGTTACGGATAAGTTCCGTCAGCTTGTTGTCGATTCTTGCGACTTCGTTTTTCGTATAAGTTCGAGGAGTGGGGAGCGTCACCTCCAGGGGGTCATTTACCTTGCTCCGACTCACTTTTGGGACTGGATCGACCATCAAATGCCGTTCCAGGTCGAGCAGGTACATCCTGGGGCATTCCCCTCGAACTCTCCACATCCGGCTGTTGGCATTGCGGATTCTTGCTCGATACACAGGTTCTGCTGCCTTCGACAGGTTAGGCGCGATCGTGCACAAGATCAGCTGTTTCGCCTTCTTCTCGATAACGATCAGGCGAGCCAACTCCCGTAGTTTGTCTTCAAACGCTTGATCTTCATGGTCCGGATGGAGCACAAAGTGCTCGTCGAAACAGACGATGATCATGTCGTTCTCCTTGATTCTAGACAAGGCGCTCGCGTAGAGTTTGGCGATACGATTGTTGTTTCTCATATCCGCTATTTTATTACCCAGCGTGGCTGCATTCGACAATTTAGATTGCATTAGCCAGCTGAGAGCTGACGCGTCTCCGAGAACGCGGTATTCCTTCCAGTCGGGAAGTTGCCCGGTGTCGTGAAGAACTTTTGTTTTGTTCAAGTCAGGTTTCTTCTCCCCGTTGGAAGAAGATTTGGCTGTTTTCTGCCCAATTTTGTTTTGAGGAGGGCGGTCCGTATGGGCAGTTACGGCCGCCGCGAGTCGTTTCCCGACTCCGTGTCGGATTCAGGGTACGTGACATCGTACTCATCTTCCTCGTTGTCCTGGACCACATTGACAGGATCTGACTTCGGTTTTGTTGTCGATCCATCCGTCCTCGGTTTAGCTGGATACCTGGCGTTGTTTTCAGGCGCCGTCCAGATTCTCTTGGGCACTGGCACCGTTGCTGTAGGCGCAGATGTTGGACAGTACACTGATTCAACAAACTTAACCATATCGATAAATCCTTCCAGCGTGTGATACGCCGTTAGCGATACATGAGGGCGGAGCCACATCGGCATTTTCTCATGGATTGCCTGGATTATGTCGATGATCTGTACGGTTTGAGTTTCGTGCAGCTTGGCGTAGCAGTCGATGATAAAGTCGACTTCTGTTTTGTAGCGTGTGGCGTCGTATTTGGCTGCTAAGACCGTTCGAGCCTGTCGGCTTCGCGTGGCGTGGTTCCATTCCGTAGCGAGGAACTTCTGTCTACACGCGAGGTAGCCCAGGTGATACGGGTACCCTGATGCCGTTGGAAACTTCTCGCGGTCAAGTCGGTTTTTGAAGACTTGAGCCCGCTGGAGATTGTCCGACATGCTGCTCGTGCAGTTCTCAAACTCCTGGATAAATACCCAGGGGTTTCTCGAGTCCCACGCGCCTTGGTATTTCGGCAAGTGGTATGGGTCGAACACTCGTAGGTTTGTGTTTTGATTTTGTTGAGGTCTGCGTAGTCCCGTCATTGGAGGACCTTGGTTCAGCGTTGGTTGATTATCGCCATGGGGATTCCGTTGAGTGGTGATCGGATCGTTTGCTGTCCCGGTATTCGATGTTTCGATACCTGGTCCGTACGAGGGAGTACGAGATACTCCTGAATGGTACGTTTGGGGATAACCGCGCAAGTATGCCATTGGATCATACCCGTTCCCCACAAACGCTGCAGATTCTGCCCCTCCCAAACTGTGAAAAGATGACAGCAGGGGTGGTACCGTTTGTGGTGCTACAGGTACTAGGCTATTCGACATGGCGGCGTTTGCGAATGGTGTCGTTGGTGGAATTATATTGTACGCGCCGTTGTTCAACCTAGGATCAACCCCCATAGGGATGAACGGATTGCTCATCGCTGGTGGCAGATGGTTGACCCAGAACGGTGCCGTTGTTGTTTGCGGCTGCAGATCAGCTCCGCCCTGCTGGATGGAAAGTCTGCGTGGGATACGAAGCAGATCCGTTCGACTCAGATTCAGAGGCTCGTCGTTTTGTTCCGCTCGTTCTTCCAACGGAATGTCGTTGTTTAAGACATCCACGATGGCCGATGAGCGAACATTCACATTCCTCTCGAACTGGTCCGTATTTTCGGGGGCAGTAGCAATCGATTCTGAGATGACGTGGTGAACGGCGTTCTTCTTTATCTCGTCGATTTCCTTTCGGAATCTCTCCATGTCGGCTTGCATCTGCTTGAGCTGGGCGCAGGATTCGCGGTACTGGTTCTGGTAGTATTCCATACCGTCCTGGTACCTGGCTCTGCTTTCCCTCTCTTGTTGGTATGGGGCACGATATTCCCGATTTTCGTTAAGTAGTTCTTGTACATGCTTGGGAGTCTGGAGGACAACAGTGGGGTTGACTGAGTCGTCGTCCTTTTGTTGCTGCTCCTCCTCCCTTGGTGCGGGGTCGGACCTCTGGGGTAGGCTCAGGCGGGGTCCTTGCCGCTCCTCCATCCTTCGACGTGGGAAGGTCGGGGCGAATTCGGCTATTTTTTTTTTTTCAAGACGAACTTTCTTCTTTAGCAGTTTTCCGGTCGCACGCGTTTCAGAACACCCTGTGCACCCCAGCGCGTTTTTTGAACGCCTGGTATTCGGTGCTATCGGCTTATCGGCGATGTTTCGGGTCACTGGTGCAGTAGGTCAAGTCGCTCGTCAGCGGGGCTTTTCGAAGTATGAACGGCTACTGTTGCTGATAGCGCTCGACGTATTTATGAATGACGAGTGTTTTTTTTTTTTCGTGCTGAATACAATTGATTTACGTATTTTACGCGATTTACTTGGGAATATTACGTTCAAGAATGGATAGCCGTTCGTATCGTATTTATCAGAGGTATTCTTTTGTTCGTAATTTACGATAAACGGACCAGCGTTTATCGTAAGGAATGTGGAAAGATTTTATTTTTATTTATTTTTTTTTTTTTTCAAGGTTCGTCGTCCTATTTTATTTTACGAAAATACTCTCGAACACTTTTTAATTCGGGACGAAAAACTTATAGATATTTTTGATGTCGGATCGCGGCTTTTGTTTTGTGGGCTTTAAAATGTAGTAAAATTGCCGAATTTTTTGCCGCGTCCGAGTATTATGTTTCTTTTTCCTTTCGAGAGTATTAGTTTATTTTAAAATGCGGAAATATGGTATAAAAGAAAATGAATAGAAGAAAAAATGACTAGAAAAAATGAATGGGTAACCAAAAAAAATGTAGATGCCGAGAGGGACCACAGGTGATGTTAAATTAAGAGCTGGGCAGACAGACAAGTTAAACTAAATAATCAATTTTTTGTCTGGGGAGACCTGTGGTTGTAGGGAATAGGGAGAAAGGAAGTGCCGCCGCAAAATTTGCCAAAAATTAAAAAGGCACCAAATTTTAATTATTTTGGACCTTCAGCCTTGCTCAAGGGCTGGGGTACATACATACACAATAAATAAATAAATAAAAGAATGCAAAAATACACAATAAATAAATAAATGCAAAGATACACAATAAATAAATGAATGCAAAAATAAAAAAAAAGTATCCAAAAGGATTTATGATCTCGATTTATGTGCCGAGCACTGAGGCTTGTTTATTTTTACGGGCCAAAGCCACTTTGGTGAACAGAGGCAGATAAAAATATTTTTTACACAAAGGTTTGGTGCTAATAAAGCTAAGTGACAAACTGCACTTGATTTCGATTAGTTTTGTTTTTGATTTTCAAAAAACGGCGTGGTGGTTAGGAGGTGGCGGTAGACTGGGTTAAGGTGCCAGCCTATCATGGTGAGACAATTTGGGAAATTTAGGAAAAGGACCATGCCAAGGTCGGTCTACAACGGTCGCCAGAGTGTTTTAGGAAAACACACAACCGGATGCATTAGGGAGACATCCACCCTGTATGTGAGAGGCGAGGGGAGGGGTACAAGACACTTTCTGGCGAACCAGCATCATGCCGACCAAACTACACCCTTGGTTCCTAACACAGTGCACTAATTTTGGGCCCTGAACCTGGGCTAGATACCTGCCAGGGGGGCATATGAACACATGCAACTACTAGTTGCCAAATCACTACAGCCATGCAGGAAGACACTGTTCCGAAATGAATGGGTGAAAAATGTTTATTAAAATTAGGTGTACGGACTACCTAGTGGCAGTGGCAATGGATTGTGATAGGTATAGTAGTTAAAGGAAAACAAAACAGAAAAATTTAGAAATTTTGGGTTGAAAACATCATAAAAAAAAATGGGGCGTGAGAGCCTACGGACTGGGGTGCAGCTTCCGGTCACCGAACACCATGAGACATGCCTCACAGTGTCCTGTCACGGTCGCCATATAAGTTAATGTGACGTCCGAAAAAATCACAAAAACAACACAAACAACAAACAAAAAAAAGAGAGAGCCACAGAAAGGCAGGTAGAGTATGGGAACTCCTGCATGGCCAAGTGTAGGAAAAGACAAAAAGGAAGAAAAAGGAAAATTCACCATTTTTAGAACCGACACCCCAATTGCCAGAGTAACCAACCACCCCCCTCCCACCACATGCCTTATTATTAGGCTATCATACTAATTTTGATTCCCAAATAAAAGTTACAGAAACAGAATAATAAAGAAAAACCATATATTTACTGTCCTTCGTCACAGCTCCGCAGCGGCCTTGAGGCGATGCAATTTCAGATGATGTGGTCCTGGATGCTCTCGTTGCCCCGGCTGTTGTAGCCCCGCTGACGAACACTGGTACTGTGGAAACAGCAACTGGTTGAATCCTCTTCTCTGCTCCCGCTACTTAATCTGGTTGCAGGCAGGTCCACTATGGAGGTGCGGTTTCTGCACCCCTCTGTGGCCTTTTTCGAATTTAGATAGTACCCAGATTCGAAATTGACTTTGAAGGTCAAGTAATTTTGGATTTCGATTGACAAAAGAAACTTACAAATTGCCACCCTAATGGACGAAATTAAAAGAAAAATGTCAACTTTCAATTAATTCGTTTGCTCCAAAACTAGGCACGAAACTTCATAGAATTAATGAAAATTTCACATACACAATTCGCGAATTATACTGGTGACATTAAACAGTGAGGGAAGCCCCCTCCGAGTAAGTTCTCTAATTTTTGAGAGGAAATTTAGTGGCCAAAACAACACTTTTCGAGGCAAAAACCTCTAAATGGCGCGATCCGACTGCTAAAATTCAACTAACTATAGGCTAAGAATGTGAGGATCGCGCCAAGCATCGAGAGAAATTCCCACCAAAACTCACCACCAATTGCATCGCCTCGTACACGTTTTTCTCTATAAAGTTACAGCCAATCCTGTTGAAGAAGATAAATTATATTGGCCGTTACATTTGAATTCAAACTTCAACGTATTTTTCGGTCCGTTAGGCGAGCAACCGAACGGACCGCCGATGTTTAGGCATGCAGCTACGAGTATTATTTCTAGGCTATTGTATGAGTACATATAATTCGCGGCTAGGCTAGGCGGAAAATAATAGGTAACGCAGACCGGCGAACAAGTTGAAACTATGTAGCCTAGCCGTGTTCGAGAGAAAATACGTAGGCGAGAACAATATTATTTCGACGAAATACGTATATAATAGTTTGAAAAACATTTCGGCGAATTTGTGGATTGCGAGGAGAAAATTATTTCAAAAAAAAACAGGGGATCAGAGGCGGGAATCGACGTAATTTTATTTAGGGGAAAAAATACAGGTCGGGCATCTCATCATTATACAGAGGCATGTACACTTTACATGAGAGTTATGCTTGCAGCTGATTCATCAATGATAAATTTTACCTTTCTGATAGTAATGCCGTACAATAAAAAAAATGTAATATCTATATATCATACCGAAAACATTTCATACGGATATAGATATTGTGGGAACTACCATACCTTGACCTGTATGAAACACATTTGAAATGGATGTACGGTCAAGTTCACCGGTTTCAGCTGGCGAATATGTAGGTACCAGGATTGATTCCCCGAATCGACAATACTTACAGGTATACATCGATTTTTTTCTAAGGCTTTACAAGCAAAAAAAAAATAAATAAAAAATCTCCAGTCACTAAAAATGTGAAATAAAGGCATTTGAACTAAGTTTTCTGGTATTTAACAGCATTTTTAACAATTTATATTGATATATACTTATCGATAACAAGATTTCATATTGATGCTTATATCGATATAAATTTATAATATTCATATCAATCTACTGATACCTATCGATATTGCGGCATCTACTTTCTGATTTATATTATAAATAGTACATTGTGCATCAAAGGGTGAAGTTTTTTTTGCCTCTCCTATTTGCAAGCTTCCAACAGCTCCATAGGTTGACTGAATATAACAGCAGATTGACAAACCAATGTTAAATTTTTGTACCAAAATTTGGATCTTAGAAATGGATTTGACCAGCAGGCTTCGCTACTATCGATGGAATCGATACTGGATCCGTATTAAATAGAAAACAACATATTACGCAGGTACTTAGCATCTCTCTCCATTCAAATTCACAGCGACCTTTTTGAAAGAAAAATACTAGTAGAAGAACAACTGAGAGTAACATTTGAGAAAAATATAAGAGGAGAGACCATCCATACAACCAGCGCACCACTATATTTCAAAAAGAAACTATATTTTCAAGGAACATATCTCTCCATAAAATTTTCCAATCAGCACTGTGTTCAATCAATGGCTGTATTTAGGCTACGCCAAACAAACAAGACAGCAATATATTGTTTTTTTGCTCGTTTGGTACTAACAACCATCAAACAAACCAATAAGAACGAACAAAATTTGCTAAAAGAGCGAACAGAAACGAAAATCATGTAATCTTGTAAATATAGGTAAGAAAATATCCAACAAACAGCGAAGTTTTTTTGGTGTAAACGCACTTTAGAACGTGTGTTACAAATTCAGGCTTCACCACGACGACATTACAGTTGACCTATGAAAACATTGTAAGGAACTTTTTTTTGTAGGCAAATTTATGTACTTAATTTTTTTATCGATTTATTTATACTGTAAATTTGAAAAGGAAAAAGTTGACGTGAAAAAAGGGATTTCAGTTTTCTTCTATTATTGGCACTCGCCATTAATTCAAAATGACTTCCTTTTCAGTAAAATCTGATGATAAAAATTAATTTTTTTTTTTTTTAATAGGGGCGATTACCACTAAAAATTTTTTTACATTTTATTACTTAGTTTTTGAAATGAACAAAACTTTAAAAACAGCAGAATTTTCATTAACTAGCTATTTTTTATTCCTTAATTATGAAGAAGTGATCAACAATTAAAAAAATTATGGATACCGAATTATAGTAGATTAATCTTCTTTTTTCCATCAATACAAACTTCATCTTTCTAGCTTCGACAGCAGCTGAGAAATCATCGAGTAAAAGACAATAGGTTTTTCTCAAAATAAAAACGTTGTTATTTGAAACAAGATTTCCATGATGTTTTATTGCCAACACTGATTTTTCGGACCTGTAAAAGTCAAATGTGGTCATTCTTTCGAATATTTCGGTTCTTCTTTTAAGAAGTAGTCCTCCAATCCAAAAATATGAACTTTTAGTCCTCAAATGAAAGCAGAAAACGCGCTATTATGGACCGGAGTTGCATGAAAAATATTGCTTTCAACTCTCCATGACTCCATCTATTACTTTCAGTCACCACCAGTTATTACTCATTGGTTTGACTGCTATCAAGTTATACTGCAGTTACTTAATTTGATCATTGAACATATTTTAATATTTAATAATGTATAAGTACAATAATTTAACAACCACTACCGTGTAGCCTATAAATATACCAACCTAACTATAGATACCTACTTAATTCCTAACTATCTGGAGACAATTCATTCACCATTTTCCTATTCTCTTACAGCTACGACCATAAACAATGACTAAACTAATGACGATTGAAAATAATTATTCATTTATTTTATTTCAGAAGTCCTGCGTGGTTCAAATGATAAAAGCTTCAACATTAACGAGGCACCTTTTATCTTCATTACGAAAATTAATTTTGTCCTCTTTCAGCTGACACGAGTCTGCGCCCACCTGTTGTCCTCAGTTAAATAGGAACCCCAAGAAGCAAAATTATATGGTGAAAAAAAGACAAATAACACATTCTGAAAATACGTTCTTTAATACAAATGAAATTACGTACTAATACTTCAATTCAAGCTGTAAATTTTCCAATTTATCGAACACGTTTAATTCGTTTGTATACCAAATACATGTTTTTGATGCTGTTTTTCAAGTCGATCGTCGAAGTGTTTACTTCTCTCGCAAATTGTTATTTCAGTTCACAACATTTTCGATGGTGGAAAATTTCATTGAAAAATTGAAGAACGTTTCTGGATCTGGAAAATTGTGACGAAGAAAAGCCCACTCATCTAAAAGACTGAACATCTTATTCTTGATCTGCATTTTCACACGGTACCTATACTCATACAAAATAACAATTTCTGTTTCCACATGAAAAGCTTATAGGTACTATAGAGACACCTTTACGCTTATACCAAACCCAAATCTGGGAATTTGTAATAAGAAGAAAATTCAATTTAAGTAGGCTTTTTTATGCCTTCATTTCTTTCATATATGCAACTGGTAACACATTTTGAAAATACATATATTTTTGTTCCAAAATTTAGTATTTGATCAGTTATTCTCCTCCTTTCATTTTCTTTTAAATTTCTTCATTTCTCCTTAACTGTCCAAGAAACGCACAAACGTACTAGTTAATTTAACATTTTTGATTGAAAAGTCATTGGTAAAGTAAACTATTGATCCAATTATAGCTCCTTTCTTTTCTTCAGTTATATTTGTTAACAGTTTTTGGACAATTTCTGTAGGTTGATACCAGTCATGCAAAATCTAAATTCTTTTACCAGCGTTGACATGAGAGTGGTTAGGGTTTTAGTTTTTGCCCAGTTTTTATTCATTTTTCTGTTTACAAGGCCGTTGAAAAACAACATAAACTAACTTCCACTTGTAGCTTCTCTTGCATGAGAACTGTTTTCTCTGGGCTTGCCCGTTTTTCTTGTTTTGTCCCCCTTTTATTTCATCCCCAATTAATGTCCAATAAATGGTACATTCCAAATTAGGACTGCCAATTTGGCAAAAAGCAATTTATCCTACCTATATCATCCTATTATCAATGAAATAATTATCTTAACCTATTAGTGGTAACAAATTTTTCAACAATATTGGTTCAATCCAATATGGACAAACAATTTGAACTTAGCTCCCTATTCAATGATATATCATTGTATAAAACAAGAAAAAATTATGCAGACCCTCTTTTCGTGGTCCTAAAGGGTCTAACAATTGGTTGGATCAATAACTTGACTAAAAATTTGAATTCATTACCCCAACCCCAAAAAAATAAAATACCTAATATATGATGTGTCGACTGATAATATGAGAAAAACTATCTCAATCCAGCCCTTTTTATCGTCTTAACAAATAAAACAACTGATTCTACCAAAATATGGACTGCTAATTGAAATTCAGCACCCCAAAAAACATATACGATGTATTAATGGATAAAATAAGAAAAATTTATTTTGACCCCATTTTTGTGGTCCAAAACAGGTCCAACAATAATTGAAATTTAAATTTGGCCGCTCAAAATACATATGGTGCGATGTATCACTCAGTAATAACTTACGTGAAAAAATTTTCTTGACCCGCTTCTTTTGCTCCTAAAAGGGCCAACAATTAATTCAATCAACAATTTACCCGACAATCTATCACTTAATAATATTTTGAAAAATTATGAATATCGCATTTTTGTGGTTCCAAAGGGGCAAACAATTGACTAAGTCAAAACTTTGACCAAAAATTCGAATTCATTTCCGTAAAAAATTATTCTACGCTGCACTCGATAATATTTATCTGATAGCAATTTCTTAACTTCATTTTTGTGGCTCCAAAGGTGAGGAAAATTGATTGAAAACCATAAATTCGAATTCAGCGATTCAAAAAAGTACCTAAATAATCTGATGATGTATCACTCGATAATATCTGAAAATATTTTCTTAACCTCCTCTATTGATTCTACCGAAAGTTGAGCTCAAAATTCGAATTTCGCGCCCCAAAAACACATATTCCATGATATATCACTCAATAATGTCGGAAAACATTTTCTTATTCATTTTTTATATCCTTAAAGAAGCAAAAAATTGACTGAATCGAAAATTGGACCCAAAATATGTTTTCAGCACCTCAAAAAACTTATTCTAAGGTGTATCACTCCACGATATTTGAAAAAATATTCTTAAACCTATTTTTGTGCACTCAAAGAGCAGAAAGAGCAGCAGTTGGGCACACGAATGAGTAAAGTAAGAACTCGGACACATCATGTAAAAGTTTGCATAAAAACGTGAAATGGTGTGCGAACGTAACACACGCACACAAACACACATACAACTATAAAACACACGAATTTCGAACTTTCAGTTATTGCTGAAGAGTAGCTCAAGTTTTCGAGATAAAAATTAGCCTACATGTTAATTGGGCACATGAACCATTTTTTTGTCGAATTTTAAATTATTTGGTCAAGTGGTTAAATGGTGTGATGAAATTCCAAACATCGAAACACATTTTCATATTTATAATATAAGTAAAGATTATGCAAGCAGCAAGACTATTTTACAGTATTTTTGAATTTTTTCTCAAGTTTTCGGTTTGATTTTAGTCTTGCACTGTCAAATCGTGATTTTGCGCAGGTAGTTGGTCTAGTTAGTGGTCGTGCTACTGTTAGGTATGAGTATGGTATTTGGCATCATTAATGAAAGCTAATTACCCATTATGTTTCTTTTAATCTTCAGATTGCTGAAAAAAGTGTATTACCATAAAATGCGTAATTTACCTATAATACGAAACAATTATTATATCAATGTGATTATTCGCCAAAAATTAACCTGTGATGAATAAGATGGTACATATGGCCTGCGGTAGCATACTTAAATGAATTTTATTCACTCCAAAAGAAGTGAATCATGCATCGAAATATACGCAGCTTGCGAACACTAATCATTAGGTAGGCCTATTACAGAAGGACTGAAGATAAAGAAAATATTATTTTAAAATGAAGGTTTTCACTGTATTATAGGTACCAAGCTCATAGAATAATCCCAATAAATTAATGAAATTGTTGCAAGAATGACTCGAAACCATTCGTTTAAAAATAAATTCCACACCACCAGCAGTTATTCGCTTAAAAATCATTAATCACTGACTCATAGATGGAGGCAAGATGAGAAATAGCTTCGGAATTTCGATTAAAATTAACTACATTCTGTACATCGTAGGGAGAAAGAAAGGCCCTGTTGGCACAAGAATATTTGGCTTTAAATCACTGGCCTTCAAAACGAGATTATTGAAAATAATGAAAAATAAATAAAACCGCTTTAGCCTTTTTACTTGACGTTTTCTTGACAAATTTATTTTTTCTTATATTTTTTTAATAGGCACATTGTAAACTTTGGCGTTTTATTACAACAAGATAAAAAATTGAAATTATTTCCGAATCTTTCAGTTTCTGGTTTATTTTTTTCAACTTAGTCGCATTTAACACTCGTTTATATTAATGTATGGTCACTGTTGCAACTGATATTTAGGTCATCTATTGGATGAACTATTGATGTAGACACTGAGCTATAGTAAATAGGAAATATGTTCGTCAGCAATTATTGAATTTTATTACCTATATAAAATAAATAATTTATAATTGTCCAGACAGTGGTTTTGAAAAGTATTCTGTCATTTTTAAAATAAAAGTAAATATCTACCTAATTGAAAATTCAAAGACACAATTCACGTTAGGGATGATTTGCAAAATATTCCATTCTTCAGCCATTAGATAAGAGTGGGGTTTGAAATAAGAAGAAAGGGAGGCAAAAAAAATTAATAAGTTTTTCTTTTTGTTTTATTTATGTTTTTTTGTTTTTTTCGTCATTCAGGAAATATCCTATTCTGAGTGGTATGCTAAATGGGGTAGCGACATGTCACAACAAAACAAACCCAGTTGGCTGCACATTTTTTATACAATACCACCTTTGAAACAAGGGCCAAAAGCTACATAGTAGAAAAGATTTAATTTACAAGTTGTCCATATTTGTGAGCAGGGATAAACAAATAGAAGGGTAAGTGAAAAACAAAGTTATGAAAAATGAGGCAAAAAGCCTGAATGGACAAGAGCACAAGACCATGCCAGTACAGAAGTTGAACAAAAAGTGATTGGCCAAATTGCCTGTGATGGCGGATGATCTGCAATCACAGGAAATAGATAAAAATTTCCCTCTTTTTCAATTACACGTATGCATTTAAAGAGAGAAAATATTATCTGTATTTTTGAGACCTGGTTACCTGTCAAGATTCAAGAAGCATTGAATCTTGTTAGTAAAAGCTACAAATTTCTTTGAAATACCTCATCTGCATACAAATCTTTATCATATAAAAGAAATATTTTTATAATAAACAATTTTTTTTTCTTTCAATGTGAAAAAATTACCTTCTAATCTACAGTGATTTCCAATTGTCGATGGATGACACTGTAATGGCCAAAAGAAGTTGTAATAGTACCGATTAGAACCACTTTCAGTGTTATACCAAACGGGAAATATTCTATGAATATTTCTCTTATATTTTAAAATAATTGATTTCGATATCCACAGAATATCGTGGACCTTAACTTTGAGTGAGACTAAGAGATTTTACACGATTATTATTTCAAACAATTTTACTAAGAATTTTAACAGTTAATTATATTTAGCACATAAATAATTAAATATTGGGATAAGCCTTTAGACAGTAAGTGTTTATAAGTAACGTAATGAACAAGTGACTAAAACTGAACTAAAACTGAGCATCGAGTTTACCGTCACCAGGGTTATATACCCGTTCAGGGTACATGATGTACGTGATTGAATGTGGTGAATAGACTAAGTGAGATAGGGATTTGTTATAATAAGGAATTGCTGATTTATAACAATTTCAAAAGACAGGTGTATTTAGGTCGCTGAATATGGCGATGGGATTTCTACATTCGTGACATTTTGGATGGTTAATTTTCAGATTGTTTACAAAAAAGTTATGGGATGTTTTGGTAATATTCAAATACCTATATTTCTGGTATTCGAAACATTGTTAACGAATATTGTTGGTCATCTTTAAAAAATATATGAAAATATACGTTGCAGACACCTCATTTGCCTTTTGTTTAACATGTTTGCACTCCTCCGAAATCTCTTTATCCCTCTGATTCCATTACGGATTCAACATATCCCAATTTCCTTCAATAATCAATATCATAATA
This sequence comes from Ericerus pela, assembly GCA_011428145.1. Classification (NCBI taxonomy): domain Eukaryota; kingdom Metazoa; phylum Arthropoda; class Insecta; order Hemiptera; family Coccidae; genus Ericerus; species Ericerus pela. The sequence goes on from WOFM01000479.1 coordinate 19,233, forward strand.
TGCATATATGCATATGTTGAACATTTAGAGTTCCAAACGTCTACTCTTCCCCCGAATATTGATCTCATTCTCCCCGAAAAAAGAAACCCTCAGTTTGGAAACCACTGGTACAGATAATGGAAAATTTCCCCTAGAAAATCTCAGAAATATTTCTACACATCTACCCTTAGTTAAGAGGGTTCAAAGTTTTGTTCTTCATATGCTTTTCAGTAAAAAAATTAATGGCTCTTAGGAAAGCAGTGAAACTTCACAAAATTCATATATCGTTCATTTTTGTTTTTTTTTTTATTTTATTTATTTAATAGTACGATTTCGCCAATTAATGAATGTCTGGTTCATTAAAAACTAATATTTTTACAAACGAAGTTAGTAGTTGTGCTGTGGATGGCTACTAGTGGTTAACAAGACATAAAGTCACTATGACTGGTGTCACTTCAAATAGGAAAATATCACTACCACCTCTAGAAGGCACCAAACATCAGTTAATGATAAAAAAAAAAGTTTTTCGAAGTATTCATACAAAATTAAAGATTGATTTGGAATTTGAAAATTAGTTTACATAACTTGTAGAGAAATTATTTTATTTGGGCATTAGTTACTGAAAATTAGCAAAGAGTTTATTGCATAAGACATGCCATTGTAAAAACCTCAACCGTCATTAAAGTACCTAAGTTTGCATTTTCCATTACAAAAAAAAACAAAAAAACATTTACAGTTATTATCTACTTCTCAAAGTATTACGAAGGCGAATTATTTGTTATGTACATAAAATAATAAAGTTTACCTACCTATTTGCATAGTGAAATAGTGAAGCAGGTTGCCGATAACATGAAAATGAAGTCTTCGCTGCTCCCACAGATATCTGAAATTTTCAAGTGGTTGATTTTTGAAGCGCCAGTTTATAGATACGATATCGTTCATTTTGAATTTATAAGTACTACTTTAAGACCACATTGAGAGGGCGAAGGGTCGATGCCCCGTGACAACTTTGGTTGCCCTCTTCTCACCGAAAATTTTTTAGTCTTTGGTATTGGTGTAAATGGTTAAAGTTAATTCCAGCCTCTATAACAAAAATTGTTTTATTATGCTTTGTATACGGGATGTTCGAGTTTTCGTGAAATTCTAGCGAAAAACATGACCAATAAAAAATAAAACACTTGTAGGTAACTTTAATTCGACCGTAGAGATATTGATTTTTATGGGTCGTTTTGATGTGATCCAAACCATAATAACATTTTTTAAATACTTAATGCTCAAATACTAAAATATTTAGTGCGTAAAATACAGAAAATGACTAATATAAAATTTTCGATTCCGTGTGCCGATCTATTTAGGTACCGTTAGCTCGGAAGCTGTTTTAACAAATTATACTATTTTATGGATTATAGTGGGTTCACTGGTGCGAATTTTACCAGATTCATTAAGCATTGAAATGCAGTAACATACAACATTATTTCTAATAACGAATCAGAGAGGAGAAGGGTTAGAAAATATATCACACAATTAGCTTCTCTATTTTTTTTTCAAATTTTTTTTCCCTAAACAGTTATTAAAATTAAGCTTACGATATAGAAGTTCGACTGGAAGCTAAATAATTTTTTCTTTTCATGTAAAGAAAGACGTAATGACACCTAGAAGTCTCAAAATTTTCATGAATTTTGAAAACTCGCCATTGAATATTTTTCACTACTGCGGACGATAAATTTGTCTTTCAAAACACTGGTTTAAATATTTTGCTGTTGAGGTGAAAAATTTTCATTACTCATAAATGTAATTCTAGCTCATGTAGATAAAACAACTGGAACTCCTTACCAATTTGCCCAAAATATTACAAAAATTGGAAGCAACAATTTATCAGACTTTTTCCTCCTGTTTACATCAGTGAAGTTCTTATTTCAATTTCCTTAAATTTTAATTCAAATTAATATTTTTTTAAATTTTGAAAAAAACAACAACCACTACTACTAAAAATGGGTTCTTATTCCAGTTGAGCATAACATTGATGTAGGTATTTAACTGTTAAATGTACAGTAAAACCCCGTTAATATGTTCTCGCATAAGACGTTTCATCACATAATTAGAATTTTTTTTGTGGTTCCTTAATTTGCGGTACTAAAGCTATGTAAACTTTCCCGGTGACATTTTCCCACATAATACTTTTTCAGGCAGGTCTGGCCAAGTTTACTTTTGGAAATTTAAAACGTTTTGAAGGAAAAAGTTTTTTTCAGTTCTGCCCTCGAAAATCAGGTAGCCCCTTAAAAAATTTATTTCCACACTATTCCAACTTTAACATCAAGTTTTTATAAAGTACTGAAAGTTCCGCACTTTGAGCTATATTGAACAAGTCTTAATACAACATAATTTTTGTCTCCTTCAATTTTTTCTAGTAATATTTTTAAATGAATTTTTTAATTTAGCCACTTCCCATCACATGAACTTTGTTTTCCCACATTATTCGTTTTTTCACTGTTATCTCTTGAAAAACGTATTAACAGGGTTTTACTGTATTGGTATAGTCGGCTATAATTCGTACTGATGACTATACTGACTCTTTCTCAAAGACAAAATTATTTTATTTTCTAAACAATATCCCAACATTCCATTTACTCTTCTTCTTCTTCTTCTTCTTCTTCTTCTTATCTCCAATAATTCTTCTTCTTCTTGTTCAATAATTCTACACATACAATACCTAATGGTATTTAGGGACCTCATTAGACTGGTCCATCGAATATATGAATTCCTCCATTCAGCATATCTCTTCTTTGTACTAATCACAGTGAAAATATTTTTATCCTGAATTGTGTATATAAATTTATGTTTAAAACAGAATATTTGTACTGTACCGTTCTGGTCTGGTCTTTATGATCACTTCCTGTAAACCTACTTGTACTGTTGAATGTACAGAGTTCTGTTTAAGTATCTATCATACTGTGGTGGAGAATTGTTATGTTTGAAACATTTTATTAAAGTCTGTATCCTGAAGTGAAAGTCCACCATACAAGTGTGGATAATAAATTATTTAAATAAATTATTCTCGAGTAATATTAATATTCACTTGGAATATTAATATTCTTGAAGGAAGTGTTAACTCTAGAAAATAGAATCAAAATGGTACAACATCTTTTTCATGCTGTTACAGTACCCAAGAAAAAATAGACCAACAATTTTTAGATTCTAACACTTAATGTAGATAGATCAAAGAATTAGTGAATGGGATTGGTCAAAGTGTTGTTTTTCCCACTTCCCCTACTAATGGGTTGAACTCTACTCATAGAGGAAACACTCCAACAAAATGGCCCTTGAATCATTTTCAAATAAAAACAACATGACGCCGTAGGAACTGATGAACCAGGAGGGCGTTCAGAAATTCACTCCGAGTGAAAACAACATTGAAAATCGAAAAACTACCCGTTTGGAAATTCACCCCTGACTCCGCCCATAAAAAAGGTTGACCTTGGTTGTCACGCTTACCACGTTCAAAAATTCACCTCAGTTGACGGTGGGTGTGGACAACCATCACTCTGGTCCAGAGATGGTTCACATTGTCACCTCCGGGTGATGAAATTGGTTGTCGATTTTAAATTTTGGAAATATCGATTTCTTATCACATGGGAGATTTTGTTTATTTACACATATCATGCACAAATTCATATTTTACCATTAAATATTATGAAAATGTTAATTAAAAAATTATTAGAAAATATTTTAATGCTCAGTTATTAGTGTCAGTGAATTTTATTATAAGTTATTAAAAGATGGATGAGCGTTTAAAAATTATAGTGACTGCCATTGTGCAAAGTACAGTGAAATTTTATGAAGACTTCTTTCTTTCATCATCTGAAGCAGGTAAATGCATTATGATTAGTAGGTGATAATATGTGTTTTATTTATATGAATTAATAAGATTTTTTGTATTTATATAGATGATGAAGATTCCTCCAATGAGGAGAATCCCAGGAGACAAAAAAAGAGGAAACGAACTGCTGCCCAAATATCGCGAATACGATCATTTGTTGAGTATACTGTACCAAGATTTACTGACACTGAATTTCAATCTCATTTTTGATTATCAGTACATGCCTTTGAATGGCTTTTAAATAAACTTTCATCGAAATTGGCCAGAAAACGGACAGTTGGTTGCCTAAGTACATGTCCGAGGAAGCAGTTACTAGCAGTATTGTGGTTGTTTGCAACTCCAGATAGTTTCAGGTAAAAATTTTTGTAAATCATATATTTTTAAATTTTTAATTGATAATACTAATTGAAGTTACTGTTTTTTTGATGACAGATCTGTTACATGTCGATTTGATTTATCAAAAGGAACATTACATGCCTGCTTTTTGCGTGTATTACATGCTCTCAACTGTTTGGCGCCAACAATTATTTCCTGGCCAAATTCGGAGAGGAGGCAGATCACATCCCAAAAATTCAAACATATGGGTGGTTTCGAAGGCGTTATCGGAGCTATTGATGGCACCTATGTAAAAATCAAGGCACCATCAGATAGTGCACAAGTTTACATTAATCGGAAATGTTTCTATGGGATTACATTACAAGCAATATGTGATGATAGTCGTCAGTTCATCGATTGTTTTGCTGGATATCCGAGTTCAGTGTCCAATACTAGAATATTTAGACAATCAGAAATTTATAAGGCAATTGTTGATAATCCTTCAAATTATTTTTCGACACATGAATATATTCTAGGCGATAAAGCTTACGAGCCAAAACCTTTTTGCGTACCACCATATCTAGAGGGACGTAATTTTACTCAATGGCAGCGAAACTTCAATCATCAACATGCTAAGATGCGACAAGTAATCAAACGTACATTCACTTTATTCTTTGGTAGATTTTGTTGTTTTAAGGATTTCGATATGTCTCGCACAGACCTCATACCAGCTTTTATTATAGCTGCGTGTGTTCTACATAATATTTGTTTAACGAATTCTTCTGATCTGTTACGTCCTAGGTTTGAGGCAGAAGGTGCAGTGTATTTGCAGCAACATACGATTGTAGCACCAGAACAAGAACAATTATTAACTCAAGGTAGTGCAACAAATGAAGAGGGTAGAGCATTTTGAGATCAGTTAGCTTTAGAAATGGGATTACTCAATGATATTGGACATTGAGATAATCTTTGACAATGTGACTGTAATGTGATATTTCCTTGTTTTAAATATATGTATTTTATTTTTTGTAATAATATTGGCGTCAATAGTCAGATGATGTTGTTTTATAATGAAGACGCCGTAAATAATGTCAATATTTATCCATGTATTTACAAGATTATTGTATAATCAAAATGTGTAATAAATGTCATTTTTATTTTAAAATTGTTGTCGACTAAAGTTGTATGAATATTATGGGTATATAGGTTATCGAATATCGGTTTGATTCATAGAATATTTATTAATTTTCATATTATATTGTCACTTTCTACTGACATTCTATTGAACGAATATTCTAGCACTATGAAAAGTTAAGGTGTGATTGGGCTATTATTTTCCAAAGAAATTAGTTAATTTTTTATACGTTTTTATTCTACTCGGTTGATTCGGTGAGGTACACATAGGATGACCAACTTCATCATGTTTTCAGGTGTGACCACTAATGCAAACATATACTTATATCCCTTTGTATCAGTTGTTTTCTCAATTTTTGTTTGTTTCCTTCTTCACCAAAAAAAGTAAAAAATTTTATTTTGCCTTTCCTCGTTATTTTCTTTATCAAATTCTACATATTTCGGCTATCTATTTTTCTACTTAAATTATTTTATCTTCCAAATTTTTACAATTTGAATTCTCGTAAGTATAGTTTAATACTGCTGTCTGTCCAAAACAAATAATATAATGTTTGAAAAAAAAATTTATTTAACGACAGACTTTAACAAAAGAACAACGAATATCACAAAAAAATGAAAATTTACATATTATAAAAATAAAATTGAAAAAAAAAACACTTGAAATACATAAAATGAAAAGAGATATACAAGACAAAAAAAGAAAATGAATAATATATACATGATACTTATAAATAAATACGAACAGTCTCGCGACTGATCATCCTACATATAGGGCACGGTACTTCCCTATCATGTAGTTCTACGAGCTGACAGTAACACTCTTCACAAATGCAAAAATGTCCACTTGGGATGAATGAAAGTTGCTTCTCATTTTCTAAACAAATCACACAAATTCGATCCGGTTGTTGCTGCTCTTGCTGCTGCCAATGTACTTGGCCACCATTGTCATGTTCTAATTCACGTTGTCTACTTTCTTCTTGTTGTCTTACTTCTGGTTCACAAACTTCTGGTTGTCTAGCTGATTCTTCTAGTCTACGACTAATAGTACTGCTACGGCTGCTATGGCCTCTTGTCGGACACTCAACTGAAATGTGTCCCCTCTGGTGACAAGTATAACATACCTTTTCACCAGTGGGACAATTCCGATATTGGTGTCCTTGGAAGCCCCAGTTGGTGCCCAAATTTATTCTGTAATAAATAATATAATTAAAAACTGTGACAAATAATATTAATGAAGTAAGAAAATAATTACAAATTTTTACCTGTCACTCGTGTACTGTTGACAATCACGAGCAATGTGGCCAAATTGTTTACATCGGTAGCAACAACGACCTGGGTAGGGACATTGAGTAGTTCGATGTCCCTTGAACCCGCAATTTACACATGTAACATGCGCCAATTTAGGCCACATGTAGGGATTTGCAGCATTGGGAACCAGATTTGGTGGTCTGCACATATAAATCGAAAGAAAAAACTTATCAAAAATAATGACATAAACAAAATATGATGAATAATAATCGAATTGTTACCTTTCAACATATAAATCGAAAGAAAAAAATTATCAAAAATAAAGACATAAACATAATATGATGAATAATAATAGAATTGTTACCTTTCATCTAACAGTCTATCATCAGGTATTTCTTCAGGTTCTCGAACTTCTGGTTGTCGAACTTGTGGTTGTCCATTTTTGTTACGTGAGAGAGGCAATCTTCAGGATTTTCATCGTTGTAATATTATAGGGTAGGTAAGCACCTCCGAGAGCGCCACCTGGTGGCAAAAGTTATAACAAATGGGATGGTTGGAAACGTGATATATACATATGACAAATGTGTGTTTTTTTTTATTCTTACCTTTTTCCTCTTTTTTACTTTTTTTTGGTTTATTTTATCCCTTTTCAGCAATGATGAAGATAATGATTTTGGAAATGAGCAAGGTGAAGGGGGAATTTGTGGAGCAGGAAAAAAATTAAAATTTAGCATCAATTTTTATTCAAAATTTTTAGCCATTTTGCACTCTCCTGAATTGAATTTTTTCTTTTTTTCAGCTTGACAGGGGGCAAGTACACCTTCTTCAACCCAACCCCTCATATATATTCACAAAATTTATGAAAAAATACAACTGCAGACGTTTATTTTCATTTTCAAGTCTATACAATGATTGTAATTTTGTCAATGATGAACTAGAGTGAAAAAAAACTAAACAATTTTGAAGAATTTTTACAATTATTCATCAACACAGTTAATTTCATTGTCTCATATCTCTGTCAATTTTCAGTCAATTCTCATGAACCAAAAAGCATTTTGTAGCCAACTGTATGCACATTAACGGTATTGCCCCATAAAGATTGTATTGGTTATATATGAGACAAGAAAGACGATAACAGTATTAGCTCAGATCTGGGGTAATACCAATATTCTGAGGTTGACTTACATTTTTACTTATAACTCAAAACCTAATTGTCAGATTTTTATGTTTCACCCATCAAATTGTAGAGGATGAATGCGCGATTCAGACGAGCTATTATACGTCTGAATATGATAACATGGGGACAACTGAGAGTGAAAAAATCAAAAATCTTGCATTTCAGTATCTGTATTACCCTACTTTATCTTAATGATATGGCATCCCATTAATTAAACAAAAATCAGGTAGATGGCGTGCGCGCTGCACAACGGAGATACTTACCTAGCGTATACTAATGCCATTTAATGTAATATAATCACTGTTAACAAATTATCAATTTCATCGCATCCCGTCGCTAAGTTCGATGGGCTGTGTTATGGTAAAGAGGACACAACATTTTACTCAAAATTATATCGAATTCTTACCTTTCATTCAAATCTCCGCGTTGGTCTAATCTAGCATTGTGTTCATGATCATGATCACCTCGTGGTTCATCACTCTCCAGTTGTCTAACATCACTCTCTGGTTGTCTCACATCATTTTCTTGTTGTCGTTCTGCTGCTGGTGCTTGTTCAGGTGGGACAGCGTTAGGTTGCCGTGAATTGCGTTCCATTAATTCCGCCATGTAACGCCTCCACAAAGCATGAGGAACACCATGACAAGGAGGATTATTCATTTTAAGATGAGCTATAACAATAACGAAACAAATAACATCTTCACGTACAAATTTAAATGTTAATAAAAAAAATCTGTTCACAAACCTCGTATTTTTCATAAATTTCTGAAATTTAGATTCCTCGATACAAGCACCAACACGCACGAGTGAATTTCGAATAGAAGCACATTGTGATGACAAAAACGATGCCACCAAATGACGATGTAGATGTATATCACATGAAGAACAAACGATGCTACTAGCTCTGTGATTGGTCGATCAATGCTGGAACTATGTTTCGATAGTAAATTGATAATTATTCGAAATCAAATTGCATTTCTTCATTACATTTTTTCGACGAACGCCTCAAATGCTGTCGCGATTCTTTCGAGAGCATTAACAGCTCTTTCTTTATAGACAAGATTTTCATTTCTGGTCAATGATGCTGGTTGAGGTCTAATTTTCGATTTTTTAATTTTTGGGGTATCTTCATATTGAACTTCTTTGTTCAGACATGTCGAAAGGGTTGTTTCTTCAGGAGAGGTCGACTCGCCGGTTTCATATCCACTGACAGTAACTACTTTTTCACATATATTTTTTGGTCCATTCACCGAAGAAGCAATATGAGGAGGACGAACATTGTGTGATTTATGAAATATGGCATCAAGTTCTTCAAAAAAATCGCAGTGTACTCTTTTTTTTCCTGTGTCTCCACTGCTCATATTGTCAATTTTAGTAATGTACCGTTTTTTCAGGTACTTCAATTTATTTTCACATTGTCTAGCTGTGTATGGGACCAATTTGGCAGCAATCTGTTGCCAAACCTTTGAATTTTTACAGGTTGTTGATTTGAAGAGATGCTCAGCATCTTTAAATAATGTCAGTAACTCTAAGATATCTGCTCGTTTCCACAGTGGCCCAGTCGATGTATGCAGATCATCATTAAATTCAACAGCATGATATACTGTACTCTGTACAGGTGAGTTATCAAGGTTTACGATTTCTTCTTTATATCGAGCATCTAGTTCTTCTTGTAGTCTAGCCTCAGATGTTCGTTTCTCGAATAATATTTGATCCTCTTTTTCAGAATCAATATTTGAAAGATTTGTTTTCTGTTGAATCGTATTACCCGGCGCTTTTTTTGTATCATTTTGCGCAGGTTTGGATATACGTTCTTGCATATTTATCCGTTCTTTGCTACCATTTTTATGTATAGCTTCCATAATATTTTTTGGCATTGAAATAACGGATTTTTTATAGTTCGAGGTACTTGGTACCTCTGGTTGTCGATGAATTCTACGTCTTGTTGTCTGTTTTGTACTTCAAGATCGGGTTGTCTAGAAGTATGAGGTAATTCGACTGTTGCTGATGAGTCACCACTGGTACCATCGGAGGGAATTGTGACGACTGCATCATTTTTATTTTTCGGTGGTACTAATTCGCTAGTAGTATCATCAGATACTACTTCATCAACTGCAGCAGTACTATTTTTTGACACAGCAGAGACATCGTTGATACTGATTAATTCTGAATCAGAATCTACTAACATATCGAGCGTAGCTGGAGTAGCTGAGTCAATTTGAACTGAATAATCTCCATTTTTGTTTATAGTGTACCGGCACCACAACAGATTATCCACTAAGAAAAAAAAACAAAACCTATTGAAGAGCTATTCTCTCTTTTTGACCAAGAAATGATGAAGTCTATGCTAATACTTACAATCATCCTTATGTTGAACAAGAATATGATCATCATACATGAATGGCATTCCTGTTCTAGTATCTGACACAATATTATAATTCATTTTTATTTAATTTAGCACAAAACAAAATAAAATTTAAAATTCTCACAAAAATCAATTTGTCACATCAAACTTATGAATGTCAGAGTTTATTCAAAAATATTTGAATATGATAAAAAATAGTCTCGAGGTCATGGTTGACCGTTATTTGCGTTCAAAAATAAGTGGGTTGTCCACCACAACCAAGGGACAACCATTCATTACCCTAAAGTCGTTTGGAAATGGGTGTGGCCTAATGGACAACCGTTTTAATTTTCAAGTCATGTGATAGTCCACCACGGTTGCGCACCCGTCACCCTGAGTTACATTTCTGAACGCCCTCCAAGGTGCGAAAGAAAAGGTAATGATTCCCACCAGGGTTTCCAGTTCTTTTTTCTCAAAAAGTAGCAACCCTGATTCACACAATTCGGCTATGTACTGCATTCAAAACTATTCTTTACAGAAATGTTTTTGGGCTTCATATAGTGTGAAATGTGAACGTTTCTATGACGTCACATCTTTCTTATTTGGAATAGACCAATAAATTATACTAATTTTCTCAATATTTTATTACGGTTAAGAATTACAGTCAGTTAATCCGTTTGAAAGTGGACAAATATTAGGTACCTGATATGCATGCAATAAGTATGTAGGTATATTGTAAGAAATTAGATTTTTAGGTGAGATCATACATTTGCAATTTGTGATGCTTGGTTAATATCGCAGGTTTTCAAGTAGGATGTTAAAGAAAATCTACTTATTAAAAATTATCTTGTAGAATGATCTGCGGATGGGGACGGGTACGTTTGTCAATTCAGGACCTCTGGAAAATTTTGGCACTATTTTAGGAAATTCATCGGTAAATATTTATATAATTATATATTCCCTTTTCTATCAAACGCTATACAGGTCGAAATTTTTGTCGGATAGTCACGAAATTTGAACCACATATTCAGATTAGAATAAGAAAGGTTGCAGTTATGATCCAATAATCACAAAATTCGGTACCGATATTTGTATTAGGATAAGAAAAAGATCCTTCAATTTTGGTACGGATCGGCTTTATGGTATGTCCAGCAGCTACGATTATGTTGCGTTTTTAGCAGTTCAGTGACTCTAAAATAAGTAATATTCAAGCAAGCGTCACAAAATTGGTTACGAACATTGATTTAGATCTTGCATGCTTCCAAATTTATTTACAAGCGGCTTTACGGTTCATGCCCTGGGGCTATTGGAAGAACCAATTGCAACTCCCTTTCCAATAGTCACCAAATTAGGTACGAACATCACCTTAACACAAAAACCAGACCTATCGATTTTGGATTCAGCTGGTAAATTTATTACCAGTTATAAGTTTTTTAGTATAGTTTTCTGTCTTTTTTCCTTTCGATAGTAACCGTCTTGATCGATAAAAACTATCGTTTTAGTCTAAAGAAAAAAACATAATGCTTTCAAAAAGTTAATTAAGCAAGATTTCGAAGAAAATTTATTTATTAAAATCGATCTTATGAAACGAATCGTCAAAGATGAAAAAAATTTATGTGTTGTTCTGGACAACGAGACTGCACAGCAAGTGAGCTGACCATGGGTCAGTGTACTTATAAATGATACATACACGTTCAACTTAAAATGAAAAACTCCGAGAGATAAGGCAAAAATTGCATCCATTGTAGATGCACATATTACTTGACATATTGTCGATGATATTGCGATTTTTGAACAAAGTGGCTTAAATCTTGTGGTCATTTTTATGAAGCTGTAAAACAGCATTATGATCATTGGAGTACTGATAGGCTGAAAAATTGAAATCAGGCACTGTAGGCTAACCGTATAAATTGATGACCTCGAGACACTTTCACACTTTTAAAATACTGCAAAAATTTATTTTTCCTTCGAAAGACATGGTGGATTAAAGAGAAATTCGACTTTTTGGGAACCATTGTCCACTGCTAATATCCGATTTAGGTTAGGTATAGTGTAAAGTTTCTTGAAAATAAATAAAACTTAAACGAGTGCTCGTTAAACTAATTGAACCCGGGCCATTAAATATTTTCACTGATATTTTAAACTCTACGAATTTAATGTAGAAGAGCAATTCTTGTCCTTTTAATTAGGAACAACTCACAATCGGTATCCTTCTATGATCTCAAACTGCTGGCTTTCAGCCTTATGATGAAGTGATATTGAAACAAACGACGGGGGAAAAAACAAAGAAACAGCAAAATACAATAAGTATAATTAAATTATCTATACGATACACAAAGAAACGAAAAATAAATAAAAAAAATATGGGTAAAAAATAGCATTATAAATTTACGTTCTAATAAGGATACAGTTTCCTGACTCTTGTACTCGTTCGCCGCTTGAAATTACTTTTACGACGATGTGGATAAGGATTGATAGGATAATATGGAACATTTGTTGGCTCATAATAGCCGACATACTTTTTCAAGTTGCCCATTAACGACATAAGTAAGGCAATTTTACTCAGGAACAACGTTTTACCTCCTAAGATGAGCAAGAATTTGAAACTCAAAGGAATTAGAATCGAATAAACGACCATGTAAGCTCCTACAATGACAGGAAACACCCTTCTATAAACTCGCCTTTGTCGACCTGAAATCATTACGTAATAAAATTAGGCTTCTGTTTTTTATTTTTTTTAATTGTTTATTTTTATTATTATTTATTCGTTAGTCGTTTCAGCTATCTGCATTACACGGATACAAGACAATTTGATACGTTGCTGCTTTTGCATTTATCGATCGCAACCACTACTCGTAGGTAGGCTGATAGTTAGGTAGGTATTATATTGAGGTAGCCCACTCACTCTCATTCTTGTAAACACGAAAAATTAAATTTTTCAAATAAAAGCAAATAACTATAAGTATATCAAAAGTACTTTCAAACCGAAATAAAGTGTTTTGCACAAATCTTAATTATTAAATTAAAATAGCTAATTATTTATGATATATGTGCAAAAGGTAGGTGATTTTGATTACGAGGGTGAATTTGCCGAAGGCGAGTGCAGCAAATCACACAATTAACTATTTTGCACGCGTGTCGTACACTATTTTTGTAACATCCCCCCCCCCAAAAAAAAAATAAATAAATAAATAAATAAAAGTTAATAATTTTTTTTCTTATAACTAAATAATAATTAATAATTTTACTTTTTTTAACCACAAAATCTCTGCCCCCCACTCACCCTTAATCCCCAAAAAATGACGCAATTAAATTTTTAAAAACCAAATAATTAACTTCATAATATAATTATTATGATACCTACGTAAGAAAAAACAAAAAACTGAGGAAGTAGTCAAGACGTGTAAGAAAGTAAACGTAATCGAGCCATGTGAGATTACAAATCTGATGATTATAGCATGAGGCGAAGGAGAGTCATGCACATCTAACCAATAACAACCAAGCAACTACGTACCTATTTTACACGAGAAACTATTTTTTAAATTTTCCCCACCCAAGAAGTTGTATTTGTATGAAACAAGGATATACGTTATTTTTTGCAACGCCCAACCAAAAAATACGTTTTTTTAATACTACTTGACTGAACAAACAGTAGAAATTTCAATTACTTACGTCATGAAAAAATATTGTTAGGCACATGCACACTTTCTAACTGACTTTCTCGAACAATACTCTCGATCAATCACTTGCACGGCTTCACTACTTTCTCAGTTTCTTATTCTTTCAAAGTTAAAATTATTAAGTTATTAAAATTATTAGGTTCTATAAAAATTTTATGAGTAATTTTTCTGTAGTGAGGGGTTAAGAAGAATGCATAGATATTTTGATTACAAAAAAATATAACTATTAATTAGTTTTAAACAAAAAAATTATTGCCTTTTTTCCTTAGAGTGGGGATGTTGAAACAAATAGTGGGTGAAATGCTGGCAAAGTAGGTGATTCTACTTTTTCAACTTATACTACGATAGTAATTATTTGTGATGCAAGTGTACAAAGTACGTGATTTTGATCCTAGTGTGATTTTTGCAGCACGAGCTGAAATGGAGTGATGCAGATCACATGAGTATCAATAACCTTCTATATGTATACACGGATGTCACGTACTATTTTTTGCAACAGCCATTCTACCAAAGAAAAAAAAAAAAGAAGTTGAACCAAGAAAAAATTAGAATACTGTTTTTATTGCTCAAGTCATCAAAAGCTTTCCTGTAATCCTTAAGTCAATCAATATATCGTATTACTCCTGTTAAATCCCAATCGAGATATTGTTTTTTTTTGTTTTTTGTTTTTTTTTTTAGAAATTCTTTATGGTGTATGAAGTATTTTGCATTTTTCTAAAATCGTCCACTTTATATACCATCAAGGGGCACGTAATCCTCTACTTCATCGACAGCTGTTGCCAAAATAACTAATACCTAGATTCTTCGTTAATTTCAAAAAATTTTATTTCAAAATGGTGAACTCGACTTCTACGGGTATAATAGTTACTACGTCAATTCACAAAAGTAACGTTTCGTTTAAAATATTCAAAACTGTTATTCAAACACCAGCGAAAAAAGCAAACACATAGGTACAGCAGCTGTAAAACTCATTGAATTTTATTCGATATAGCTTAGGTATAGTTATGAATCGATGCAAATCCACTTATGAGTTAGGTATCAGTTCATTTGTCAATGAATCGATATTTTCACACGTGTCAGGGACATATTCTTTACTTAATCTACTCATGAAGTTCATGGTAGATAAGTTAAATCATTTTCATAACGAACTGAGAAATCGAAATAAACGGCATGAATGAGAAGTATGCAAGATCAGGACTCCAGTCGATAAACATGTTGACTCCCTCTCCCCCTATCTTAATTAAAACTCCGAAAGCTAACTCGGTCAATTTGACCAAACAGAGGGGAGGTAAACAAACATAGATATGTTTCCAAAAGCATAGGAGGAGAAAAGCATCTCAATCTTGTAGGTTATTTAGAAGTTGTTTTTTTTTTTTGTTTTTTTTTCTTATTATGTCGAACATGTGTCTTAGGTATCTCGCAAATGAATTATCGGTGTTGAAAAACTAATTCTGATTTAGACGGTTTAGAATCGAAGACCTGTCACCATAACCTTCTCTCTTTCTTCAATATACTTATTTTTCACTTTCTCGTAGATAACACAAACCAGAAAATATAGATGAAGGTGTAAAAAAAAAATTAATAAGCTGATTTTCACACAGTGAAAAGCTGTTTAAAAATACTTCGCGGTAAAATCGATCCACGCTCACGCAAAGATTTTCGCTGAACATCACTTTGTCAAAGTCACAATTTCACAGAATGAGTTGCAAAAAACCAGAAACACAAAATGAAGTTTGCTTCTATTTCATTTTTCATGCTCAAGTTTCGATTTAAATCAGCGCATAGTTGAAAATTTAAGAGTGCACTGTCACCGTGTATTTTGAAAAGAAATAAATGCATTTAAATTGAAAAATTGATCCAGTGGTGTGAGAAAAGTGATTTTCAAATAAATTTACAAGACATAAACGAAAATCAGAAAATCATATTGTGAACTCACGGAATATCTATGGTTCTATTTCTTTAGAAATGTAAATAAATAAATGGTACCGTACATAAATAAATGACAAAAAATTAAAACTCAAATGGTATCTACTTGTTAGATTTTAAATAGTTTTGGACTTCAATTCATTTCTGCGGGGCTAAGTCCCCTTCAGTCCTTTACCACAAAGTCCACCTTGATTATAATTATTCATTTTAGAGACGTTCTGAAAGTCTGTTAGAATTGAGTTTTTGTTGAATTTCTGATATTAAAAGATGGTGCAGAAAATACTAATTTCGCATTAAAAATAATTATTTCATTTTAAACTTCA
Source organism: Ericerus pela (assembly GCA_011428145.1). Lineage (NCBI taxonomy): Eukaryota > Metazoa > Arthropoda > Insecta > Hemiptera > Coccidae > Ericerus > Ericerus pela. The sequence goes on from WOFM01000479.1 coordinate 35,233, forward strand.
ATCTCTATTTCTAACCCATTTTTGTAATAGATAACCAAAGCCAAAACAAAAATAACCTCCACTTTTTCACTTACTCAATGAAAACAGTGGGACAGTCTCGCATATTCTCCAAAAATAAGTAACAGGTTTTGATTTATTATTTTAATATTATAATATCGACTTTATCTTCATAAATGTTATCACTCAAAGCGGATTTGCATCGCTTCAGATTCTTCCTAAATTACTTGTTATTCAATGACTAGGAAAACTTATTTTATGCATTTACATATTGTTTCCTTCGATTCTACGTAGGAATACATGCAATATCTTCACGATTCACGAAATTCTGATTGATTTGAACCCAGTTTGATTGTACATATTTTTGCACCTTTTACTATAAAATCATAAAAATGCCTAATTTGGAAATTTTTTCGACACATTTGAGAATATTTTGTCTCTTTTCGGATTTTTAGTGAATATTTTCTTGTTTAGCAATGTAAACACTGAAAATTACCAATTTTTGATGAATCTTTATCAATTATCGTATAGATTTACGGGAAAGAAATTAATAAATTTTTAAAAATGTTTCTGTTTCCAATGTATTCCATTTTTTTACTGTCCATTAATTTATATCCTTGAGTATTGCGTTAATATTATTCAGTTTTAAAAATCATGTCTTTCGATACCCATATTGAGTCAGGAAATATTTTAACATATTTTACACTTTACGGGCATATTCTTGACATATTACCTGATTTAGACATCGATAAAGGTATATTTTATGTGCATATTTCACACTTTTTACAACATAACGAAATTTGCCCTATCTATGACTTTTGAAATGATTTCAGGTCGCGATAAGGTTCTAAGAAATCTTTTGATAATATCTCAACGAAATTAATTCGGACGTAATCTGTCTACCTGAATATCTCAAGTCTACTTCGAACATTGAAATAAAATACGATCATGCTGACTTCTTAAATATTACACATTTTGCATGATTTTCGTACGCAGCAGTCTGAATTACCGATAGGTTCCCCCAGGGTCCCAACACACTTTTCTACAATTTGATTCAGAAATCTTTTTGTCCCACGAGTCCTAATCTAATAAATTTTTCTTATTAGCCTAATTACTCGAACTAAAATCTGGTTACAATAAATTATTAATCAGTAAAATTTGGAGAAATTTTTCTTCTCCTCCTTACGAAGTAGTTCAAAAACAATTTTATCGGATTTTATTTACTCAAATTTCAATATTATCGTTTGTTCGTCGAAATTTATGAGCTCACGTGGAATTCAGGGGGGCCAAAAATTCTCCAAAAACAAATAATTACCTATTACAACACGTCTCATTTGTTATAATTTTTCTGGATGATACCTTTATAGCTCTTCCTCACCACATAGAAAAATTATCAATCTCCGTCTATGATTACGAACTCCATGAGAACGTCATGAACTTTTCCAAAATCAAAACTTGCCATAATTTTAATATTTAAATAAAAAAAGAAAAAGCAAAAATTACTAACCAAATTAGCCTAAATTTGTATATCGGTGTAGGTAAGCCTAATATACATATTTGCTCACTGGTCGCCGATCAACTCTTATATAACTTACACGAATGGAAAACCTTCAGCGAAATATTTTCATTCGGTTTCTTCGGTAAAATGTGAAAATTCTGTCGGCTCGTCATAAAAATTCGAAATTTTTCTATACTCGTCCCTACGCCACGGATCGAAATAGGACGGATAAAACGAGGGATAAGGGTTCGGATAGTAAGGTGCTTGTGGCATAGCGTTAGCAGCAGTGCCCACGTGTTTTCTAATACCACCCATAAGGGCAATAACTAATGACAGTGTGCTCAGTAGGAATGACTTCGTTCCTAATAACGCCATAAATTTGAACCCTAAAGGTATTAGCATGGAAGATAGAATCATGTATGCGCCAACCATTATGGGAAACACTCTACGATAATGTCTCCGTCGACCTGAAATCATCAAAAGTAATCAAAATTAGAGAGATGAAAGTAGAACAATTTTTATTTTTTTTAAATGTCGGGACAGCCGTAGGTGGGAGCATGCGATTACAATTCACTCGATAAATTGAAAGCAAACATTCTTCTTTTGTGGGGGCGGGGGCGGAAAATAAAAGTGCTCGAAACGAGTGATGATTTTAATTTTGTTATTTTGCTGTGATTTCAGGTCGACGGCGAGATTATCATAGACTTACGTATAGATTTCAGTCGAATACTGTTCAACAAAGAACATGATCGCATCGTGTTTGGAAAATGTTAAATTTCAAAACGCCTTCAAATGTATGTGTAATAAAGAAGATCTATGCGTCTGCAAAACGGACATGAAAACCATTTTTGTTAACGTTATACGATAACATTCAACCGAAAAATTTAAACGGTAAGTTCAGTGAAAAAGTTGTGTAAAAGAGGATAGGTACGAAAAAAATTAGAATAAACGCAGTGAGGGTTGCATAAGCAGTAAAGCGCTGAACCATTTGAAGGCACCAAAAATCGAATCTACCATTGCTGTTATAATCTGAAGTCGAACTTAGAATATGAGCTTCGTATCGAATTTTTTCGATAGTTTTTCTCATTTATCTGTACCTTAAATATAGCCAATACCCGTACGCCAAAGATAGTGTGTGACTCTACTTTTTGCGGCCCCTCCGAAAACAAAATTTCACCAAGAAAAGAAATTTTTGAAGTAGCATCTAAACACAACTAAAGTGGCAAATTTTTCATTAATTCGCGTTTTTTCGTTCGTTTATTCCTAAGTAGCTACGGACGAGTATAAAATTTGATTAAATGCCGATTCAAGTAAATTCTCTCTTCTTTCCAACCGTACTAATCTCAGCGTTTCATCTTAAATAGTGGCTAAGGAATTATTAATTGAAAGGTGAGAAGTTACTAGTTTCCAAAAAATGTTCGTTTTTTTCATTCATTTATTTTCAACAGGTGTGGATTCAAGTGGGAAATAAGGTAATTTCCAATAATAAAAAAATAAAATAAAAAAATGAAAGTATGACCGCAGAATTCGTATAAAGGCCGTAAAAACTTTGTCAAAAAGCAAGAAACAAAAAAGCCCAACTCCAAAAAAATTTGTGTAATTTACCCCTTAAAATGACGCTCTGGATCAGCCGCTAATTTTCAGAGAGCTAAAAATGATTAAAAAATTATAGTGGACAGCAGATTTGAGTAATTTTCTCCTTATTACAGCAATACCAACCCCAACGCTGTAGCTAAAATAGCCACTGAGAAATAATTGAAGGAAAAGGCATAGGTTTCTAGATTTCAGAAACCAGTCAATTTTCCATTAATTACCATTTTCTCCGTTTGTTTATTTTCAAGCAGTTAAAGATAATTAAAAAACAGTATAAAAATTTTTAAAATTTTATCTTCTTTTCATCAGCACAAACCACAAAACTCCAGCTTAAATAAAAACTGATGAATCATTGAGAGATTAAAAGGAGGTTTGTTTCAAAATTGAAATGTTATGTTCAATTGAATTGGCAACTTGATAATCAATTTTTTACGGATTTAGGAAATGCACCATAATGTTGGTGAAGACAAAGTGCGCGTGCGCAGCAAAAATCAATTTATTAATCTAATCAAGTCCGAAGCTGCGCGAGCGCGAAATTTTACTTTTCAATATTGAGGTAAGATCTCAAAAAAACTTAACTTTAAATATTATTAATTATGAAATGTATGCAGAGTGAATGTATTTCAAGTTGTCGCAGTTGTCACATAGATAAGTCTTTGCCATCGGCCAGGTTTTTGAAGTTTACAAGAAAAAAAAAGAGTGAATTTTTCGGCCCTTCCTAATCTTAAATACACATGCCCAACAAAAATAAATTTTTTATATCTTAAATTATCTTTCTTTGATATTAATTCTGAAATGTATGAAGAGTAGAGGTATTGCAGCTGGCCTTATTACCACATAGTCTACAGTTTTTTACCATCACCAAGGTTTTCTAGTTTTGTAGAAAAGGAGAGAGTAAATTCTTTGGCATTGAGTACACTTAGGCGGTCAGTCCTAACAATAATAAATTTTTTATGCCAAATATACTCCCCCCTTGATATAAATTCTGAAGTGTATGAAGAATGAAAATATTACAGTCAGCCTGGTTGCCATATAAACTACAATTTTTGTCATCAACTAGGTTTTATAATCGGATTTCGATTAAAATAGTTTACAAATTCTTCGTCTTCGTGTCACTGCTTAGCCTTAGGTACACATCACCAATAAAAGTCATCTCTTCCCTCGATCCTAATTTAGAAATTTTTGCAGAATGAAGGTATTGCAATTGACCTTGTTACGACATCATCGAATAGGTTTTCTAAGTTTGGAGAGGAAGATGGTGCCAATTCTCTGGCACTGTGTTCTCCTATAAACACATATTCCTTACAAAAATAAATTTTATACGCCAAAAATACCCCTCCCTCATTATCAGTTCCGAAATGTACGAAGAGTGAAAGTAATTCAGTTATCTTCGTTTACGAACAGTTTTTGCCTTTTTTTTTTGCCTTTTTGCCATCAACTAAGTTTTTCAGTTTTTTTTTTTTTTTTTGAAATGAAACTTCCTTGCGTACGGTAGTAAACCAAAAAACGGTCATGAAACACACGAAAGCTTAACCCGTTCAACTTCAATTGATTCATCATTGAACGAAAATCAGATAGAAGTTTCACTTCAACCGTGTGTACCGTTGCACACTAATTTTTTTTTTTTTTTTCAAAAGAGTTCAAATTATTTCACATTATGTACCCTTAGGCTTAGTCATAAATTATCTCTTATCAAAATCAATATTTTATGTGAAAAATACCTTTCCACTGATACAAATTTTGACATGTATGAAATAAGAAGGTAAGCGTGGCAGTATTAGTGACCTTATTGCTACCACATAGACCACAGTTTTTGCCATCAAATTAGTTTTCAAGGTTTTTCAGGTTTTGAGAAAAAGGCGCACTCTTAGAAATCCATACCCAATAAAAATTAATCAATTTTTTATGACAGAAATACCCCTCCCTTGATTTAAATTCTAGAATACATGAGGAACGCGCCTTGTTGTCAAACAATTTCTGCCATAAACTAAAGTACATATTACGAAAAAAAAGGACGTAAATCTTTTGGCACTACCAACCCTTAAACACATATTTTCTATAAAAATCATGTCAAAAATTCTCCACCCTTTAAATAGTTTCGGTATCCATTTACTACTTGCCTAGTCTTATTTCTCTCATAACTACATTACGTAAAATAAATCAAATTTCGATAAAGCCATAATAGGGTCATTAAATTCGTTCTTCGGAAATCATTTGAAAATGTCATTAACTTTTTAAATTACATTCAGAATACCTGCCTATACGCATATATACTATATAATTCGTTCAGCCACGAAATAATCTAAAGTGAAAAATCGGTCGACCGGGCAACAAAAACAGAAACTGAGAAAAACTATTAATTTACGTCATCGATTTGTAAGGGTGGAGGGAGAAAACCCATCAAATAAGAATGGGAGCTCGACCATATTTGGTCGAAATTTCGACGCGGCTTTAATTAAGCACCTCGTTAAAAACGCAGAAAGGGAGAAATGAGGGAAAAAAAAAATGATTTGACCAGAGCATTCGTCAATTGGAAATGGGATTGTAGAATGCAAGGAAAGAAAAAAAAAAAAAAAAAAAAAAAAAAAAACAGGGAATAACATACCAACAAAGTAAAACAACAAATTGATTATTCTAACGTATAATACGTATAATTAATTGGTACACGTGAAGTCGTATAGGTGTACGTGTAAATGTTATCCGTTTTTCGATTGATCTTGTTGTGGTGATCGTAATTGTGAAGGTGTAGGGGATAGGGCACGGGAAGTACGTGTGGATGGTGAGGCGACGGGGGTGGCGGTTGATGAGGGGGTGCGTGCTGATGCTGGTAGTGCGAATACCATGGCAAAATGTTGTCGATGCCGACGCTCAGGAATTTATTGAAGCTGGTGAATAGGGCGAATAGTAAGGCGATTTTGCCCACAATAAACGATTTACCACCCATCATGGCCATAAATTGGAAAACTAACGGAATGATAACGGCCGTGAAAATCATGTAAATGCTGGCCACCACCGGAAAAATCCGGTTAAAACTATGGCGATCTCGTCGTCGACCTGAAATCATGCAAAAGCAAAAGAAAAAAAAAAAAAAAAAAGAAACGAGAATACAAAGGCTGACTTTTTTACCACATTTTTTTTTCAAATCGTAAGGAAAAACAAAATTTAGAAACGTAAGAAGCGGGAAAATAAACTTTTCGGTTTTTTTTTTTTGTTTTTTTTCTTCTATTTTCGTAACGGTTGTATTCTGTTATCGTTCTTCCAACGACTATAAGTTATAAATTTTATACTTTAACGATGAATCAATTTATCAAATTGATTTACAAAATATGGTTTACAATATAATACAGTGTAGGTACGTATTCACCGAAAACTGCTTTCGACTATCTTTTAGGTAATAAAACTTAAATAGGCGTACTCGGTCTTTTTTCGTAAAACGCTGCAGAATCCTATGCATTTTTGTAAATTTCTGTACGCCTACACACGCCTAACTCCCATTTTCTCAAATCAGCTATCGTCGTCTTCGTTTGCAAAAACATGATTTTTTTCAATTTAGAATAATCAAGACATTAATTCTAATACCAAAATTAGTTTTGCCCATCTCTATACCGACAGATTTCTCGTCTCAGTCTCCATTTTTGAATCGTTTTTCTCTTTGAAAGACCAATAGCATTTCTCAAACATCGACTTTCAAATCGGTATTTTTAACAAGTCCATGGAACAATTTTTTTTTTTCACTTTTCATCATTATCATTAACCACCAACATTTTTCGTCACTTTTTGGTCCCTTTCTTCTATAAAAGCAATTTTCTTATGTTTTTCCTTTTTCATTGTCTTGGCATCACTTTTGATATCATTAGAAATCGTTATAAATCTACGAATCAGAAATTAGAATCTTTCAATTTGATGCAGTAGGTATCCGGTGAGTAATTCTTTTAATGAAATTCAAATGGAAAGTCTGCTCAGCCTTAGAGATGCATAAATGTACATAGGGCGTCCCGAGTATTGATGACTTCCATTACTCCTGCACTAAACATAGTACCAACAGTTGGAATAAGTATGATCAAAGTTTAAAATTTGGGGTAGGCGACGGAGAAACCAAAATGTCTCCAACTCGCACGACGTAAATCCCAAATATTCTCTAGAGATAATCAATCTGTGCAAAATTGTACAAAACATGAACGTATGCCTATATTAATAGTGCTTTAATTTACATTGTTTTCCACTTTTTTCAGGGTTGACATAAAAATTTATACTTTTGATATACCACTCGTGTGAGAAATGAGAATTATCGTAGTGGTTTCGAGGATGTTAGCCTAATGAATTCTGGAAAGGAACACTTACGGCCATGGTACCTACATATGTTAATGCTGACAAATAAACATTTTATATTACTGCCTGCAAAGATGAAGTTTCCTTCCTAAAGAAAAGATAAAAATTACTGGATCCATTTTTAATTATTTTTCTCCTATCAAGAATTCACTGTGAAATTCGACGAAAAGCATTGTAAAACACTCAGCGTCAAATATTTTTCATTCCAGACAAAGGCATCAGTATCAAAGCTTACAGCTCAATTCAGTTAGACTACCCAGTTTCATACGAAGGTGTAGATTCAATAATTGGAACAGTGATGCTGATCCTCATGCATACTATTTTCTAATATATTTCTTATTTAACTAACCCATGATTTTGATAAGTTGTCACTGAAATCCCATAGATGATACCTATTTGGTAATCCATCACTACCGCATATGGCCCGTTGCCATTGCACAATAACCGCTTCCCTCCTTCCCCACAGATATCATACTTGGTATTTATACTCCATCCAAAATAGGAACAACGTGACGTCATACGAGCAGATAGACCACGGGGGAAACGAAAAGGTAAAGATTCACACTATCCAACAAAGTCTGCATCCAAAAATGTAGTTTACAAACATGATTTTGCGCTTTATATCGCTATGAATTGTGAACGTCTCTATAATGTCACGTCGTTTTTATTTGGGATAGAGTATAATGTAGTACTTTGACTGACTGACCAGAATCGCATTTCATAGTCTGTCTTCTTGCAATTTTCTTCTCACTTACTAATTGACAGACGGCTTTTGCAAATATAATAAATATGAAATGTGTCTAAAACTGTTGAGCTGCTCACTTTTGATCACATTTGTCAGTAGACAAGAACAATTTTACCCTCATGTGTGTGATAAGCCTACAGGCAGCCCACTGAACCCCAAAGCTTCTGGAACAACGTACCTACCTACTTAATTCTAGTCTACTATTGCGTTAATTATTCCACTATGATTTTACTAACTAATTTCTTTCCATAACAGTTTCCTGGACACAAAATAATACATAGGTGATTGATGGTGACAGAGGGCTAAGGGCTTGTGAATTTTAAGCTTAGAGATTCACATAAATTAATTTACCTTGTTTTTGAAAAATGTATTTAAAAACATTCATTTCGTAGAAAATGTTTCACACTGTTACTGTGTAGGATGTTCCACCATAACTTTCATCCAAATGGATAGAATCAGGTTAATTAATGTTCTTTTGGAAATGCGTTGTAGAATACCTTACGTTGTAGAAGATATTCCAACAACAGAAGGTTTTCTGCCGTTTTGTGTGTTCACCACATATCATACACAAGGTATAGGGGAGCCAAGACCTTGGAAAACACTGGCCACTTTGTAGTCAGTTTTGTAGACGTATATACTGGCTCCTTACACACACACACACACACACATAGACACATAGACACATACATAATAATTACATAAATGTGTGTAACGACTAATTTCTATGTATTTTACCATTGCTATGGCTACGCGTAAAAAATGACAAGTGTACTGATAAGATGGATCGTGACATTAATTGATTTGTCACAATTGGAATATTATGACATACTTGGAATGTTTTGAAAGTACATACATACAAATGTATAGTGCGTTTCACGTGCAGCGTACAAATTTGGTCATCTTACAATGGCAACTCTTGTCGAGAGGCCGAGCCTCTGACCTCTTACAAGTAGTCTAATCCCCACATGCGTCAAGAGTGTTTTAATCCCATATGTGTCATTGTGGCTCAATTAAAATCTCAAGGCTCTGTAGTCTTAACGAAAGGTGAAAAAAATTAGAGAATTCCACTTCCTATGTTCCAGTTTAACTGTCATCTAATTGAAGGAATAAATTAAAATAGAACTCATTTGATATCGTGTAACATGCGAAGCGTTTCAAGTGTATGCTCGTCATTTTAGCTCAATTAGATAGCTGAATATTTCAATTTCAATGAAATAATAGGATTAGAAAGAGTCATTTCATTAGCCCCACCTCATTTTTAGTTCTAACGAACCAAAAGAATGAAATAAAAGCCCATACAATAATATACAGCAACTCAAATTGTTTAAGCCCCCCTACACTTTTCCAACACATTCAAGTTTCAGGATATTCTACATTCTGAATGAAACATGAATAAAAATGAGAGTTAGGTAGGTACTACATTTCATATACTCCACCGTAACTTACGTTTAAATTTAAAAATGTCAATTTTAAAGATTTCAGTTGGCAATTTTCCGTTTCTCCTCCCATAAAAATTCTTTTATTACACCCCTGCTGAGTAGCTCAGTACTCTTGAGAACCACATTACCACTAATCTATTAACGTGAAAAAATTATAAACACGAAAAATGAGCGATTTTTCTGCTTTTTCCCTTCTCAAAATAATGACCCTCTGTGAAAGAAAATATTAATGTCTAGAAAACTTAAAAATTCTCGAACGAATTTCATTTTTTTTTTTTTTTCGTATGCTTACTTTTCACAAAATAAGTGGAATTTTAATTAAAACGATCACGTTAAAAGAACTCCCCCACTTTTTTCCTTTATTTTTCTTTTTCTCAATTAAAATTTTGCATCCATTAAAAATCTTAGTCGACGTTCTCAAGACAACAAAATTCGTTGCGAACGAGTAAAGCTGACAAATATTTGCTGGAAAGCGTCGTTCCATAAGGTTGTGACGCTTTTATGGCGTAAACTATTTTCACATTTAAATCAATTTTCCGCGTCCTTTTACGATTTTATCTTTCGACAAACACCAACAACAACGTATAATATTATAAACGAACTCTCGTTATATTTTCTCACATTAGTCCGTTTTAATCCGCGTGTAATCGATTTCCGAAAATTTTATTCAAATTTGACGGTATTCGTTTTCGTAAAATTATATCGTCGAATTTTGTTTATTGAACGGTGGGAAGCTGGAGGTGGGGGCAGAGGTAACATCAACCACATTACCCAAAAAATTGTTTTCCATTTGCTACGCTTAATAAAATTTACATTTCAGATGGAATGTCACGCTCATTCGAGAAACTCTTTTCGTTTATTGCTTGTTCTTCATTCTTGAGTGCCTTCCCCAATTCGCCCCCTCACTATCAGGGGCGTAGAATTACGAGGGAAAATGGAGACGAAATTCCACCAAACGAAAACTATATATTATACGGATAATACATTAACTGTATCCCTCTTCCCTGTAAACGGACAATTATTCCCTCCTCCCGCTTCCCCCAGAAAATTGACATAAAAATTATGAAAAGAGAATAAGGGTTGGTAAAGCCAAAGTATACTTTACCCTCGGCCTATTGTACGGTTCAATAATGTTTCATTTTACTGATCAGAAAAAGTTATATGTTTGGTATGTCCTATCTTCATTAGTTTTTTATGATTCTGACGGCCAAGTTCATTTGTGTCCTATGCGGTACTGTAGCCATCGGTATGGTTATTAGAAATTAGGATTCGACATGTCTGTAGCACATTAGTGTCGTTTGTTGATTAGTGATAAGAGACTTGAAAACGGGACGACGGACTTTCTTTTTTTCTAGACGTTTTTTCTGAATTTTGGGAGAGTGATATTTTTCAATAGTAATCATAACTGCACCATGAAATGGATGATTTTTTGCAGTAAATGATGGAAAATAAAATCAACACCACCCATCTTATAGGCCTTGCATACCCTATGATAGTACTAACTCGATAAATAATTATCATTGTTGAAACCAAAATGAAAGAGTTATCGAATTAGACGTTGTTGTTATTGCTTTTGTTTTAGCAGATTTTCTATTAT